>VZRE01007741.1:740991-844004 GCA_013396775.1 Cephalopterus ornatus
GCTGAGGGAGACTCGGGGGCCCTGAGCGCCGCGTCTGGCCAGCCCCACCCCAGCCGCTCCTCGGCCCTCCGCCTCTGGCGGCGCGGAGCTTCCTTCTCCCTTTTTCCCTGGGTTTCCTCTCTCCTCGGCTTAGGCACGAGCCGCTTTCCCCCTCTCCCCCCAGCCCGCGCCGCCTCCCGGGCCTCTCTGCCCCAGGCCTTCCCCTCTCCGGGTCTCTTCCTCTGCCTGGGCCTTCGGGCTCCTCACCTTCCTTCCTCCCCTCCCTTCCCCTTCCCCGGCCGTAGCCATGTCCTCCGCCGCTCGTTTCGATTCGTCGGACCGCTCCAGCTGGTACGTGGGCCCGGTGTCCCGGGCGGAGGCGCAGACGCGGCTGCAGGGGCAGCGGCACGGCATGTTCCTGGTGCGGGACTCGTCCACCTGCCCGGGCGATTATGTCCTCTCGGTGTCCGAGAACTCCCGCGTTTCCCACTACATCATCAACTCCTTGCCCAACCGCCGCTTTAAGATCGGCGACCAGGAGTTCGAGCACCTGCCCGCCCTGCTGGAGTTCTACAAGATCCACTACCTGGACACCACCACCCTCATCGAGCCCGCACCCAGGTGAGTGCCACCCTGCCCACGCCCTCTCCACCGCCACCTTTGATCCAGGTGGCACCAGGAGGCGAGACCTATAAAGGTGTCATAGTCCAGCCGAGTAGCTCCGGGATTCTGGCAGTGGATATACTATGTGTACTACGGAATTTTTTTTTTCTATCACGGCCTTCTTAAGGCTCTGGCTCTCGCTGACCATTACGGGTTGTTCTTTCAGTCAAGTCATCCACGTAACGCAACAGCCCTGTCCTTACAGTACGTGTAGATGTGCAAAGGTACTATGTAACTCTGTACCACTGGCTATAATTGCCTTGCAAGAGGGTGTGGTCGTTCCAAAGCACGTCACCCTTTCTGTGTTACCCTGCTGGTATTGTCTTTCTGTTCCAAGGATGATTGAGAACCTAGTTCACCCGTCTTCTCAGGGATTGAAGTACAGCCTCAGAGCTTAATTTGCTGTCTGCCCCTGCATCCACACTGATTACAATAGAACAGGCCTTTATGTGATTAGGCTGCTTCACCCTGTTATGTCAGCATTAATACATTCTAGGACAGCATTTTCTAAACTCCTAGAGTGGCATTCCCACCCCAGAAAAATGTAAAGCATTTATTTCTCACAGTTTGGTTTTGTCACTCTTCATCTGTATCTGCATACTCTGAGAAATGCTGTTCTAGGAGGATGGGAAAATGTGACTTGGCTATGAGCTCCTTCTTTGTCCTGTTCCCAGCATGGGACATACCTGCAACCTGCATCAGTAAACTGCTTATCAAAAACCCTAGAACATACTCCTTATTTTTAATTAATACAGCCTTTCTCAGTATCTTATTTCAAAGCTTTTGGGCTTCCTGGATAGAACGAAGAGAAATAAAAACTAGAAAAGTAGTGACAAAAAGAGAAATTCAGATTGGTTCAGTTCTGAATTCTGCATTTTAAAATCTTATTATGTTTTGCAGATTAGCAAGTTCTTAGGGGGGAAGAATAACTTTGAGTATAATCACAATTTAACCTTGGCATAGACCAGTAGTTAATGACAATCAGTAACTTGTCAAAGGTTGACAATAGCTTGTCAAGTTGAAAAAACTCAAGTGGTCAGAAGTCTTTCTGAGAAGCTATCAGGTGATGGGCAGGATGTGACAAAGCACTAGCTTTAAGAACTCGTCAAGTTGCTCACAAATCTTCTGTGGCTAGAGAGACAGGGAGGTGAAAAAAAAATATCACTTTCACCATTGCAGGAGTGCTTAGCTGTAGCTGCCCACTGTTATGTGCATGCTTACTTGTGGATAGTTGGGAGGAAAAAAGTCAGTCTTTATGCTTATCTCTGTTCTCTGAACCTGGATACTCTTGTAGCTTTCTTGATGAAAAAACCTCAGTCATTTATGACCGTGGCTGACTTGGCTTTCTCAAAGCACTTGAAAACTTGGAGCTGATTCCACTTGCTCACTTGGTATTTGTTAGGAGCCCTGGGTGAAATGTTCTATGAACATTTTAGTACCACCTTATTTTCAAGGTTTCAATTGCTTGTTGTTCTCCCAGCACAGACAGATGGGACCCAACCTGCTGTGAACTGACAGGCTTTTTTTATAAGGATCAACCAGGTGGTTTTCCTTAGCATAATTTTTGTTAAAACTCTTTTTAGAAAAATCAGTGACGTGGTTCATGGTTTGAAATTCTGTTCAAAGGAAACTTCCTGCTGCAAGAGGGAAGATGAGAGTAGCATTTCCGGATTTCTTTTTATTTTATTTTTAGTTAATGGACTAGATTTAGAATAGGGGTGGATGGGTATGTGCTTCAGTACTGTTATCCTACTTCTTATTCCTCTGGCATTTTCACTGCACTCAGATGCTTGTGCTTTTGAAAGCTGTTCATTCTTTGAATGTCATAAAGTACAGCCTGAAAGGTGGGTTTTGCAGTAGAATTAAGCAGTTTGTTGTACAGAACCATGCAGTACTTTTAGATCTCAGAGATGACATTTTAAACTTTTAAACAGTTGAAAGTAGGTTGTTTTAAACTTCCTATTTGTTTTGTGTCTCTGACCATCCTTACAGATGTTCATGAGCGCTTGCTTATGCAGAGTGACTGCTCCCTGAAGGGTTCTCTCTCTCCCCCTTTTTGACTGCAGCAGGGTGTCTGAAAGATTGAAAATATTTCTGTTCATGGCTTTTGGTATATTGTGCAAAAAATCATAGGGATTTGACTTCCATCGTATTTTGGAAGTAGCAGAAGAGAATTGAAGTAGGCTAATGACATGCATTTTTGCTCTCATAGCTTAGATAATAAGTATCTGCTGTGGCCTATATCCGTTAAGATTTCTGACAGCTGCTTTGAATAAAATGTATAACATTTAGGATGGAAATACATTGCAGGGAAAATAGTCTCATTTGATGGCCAATTGAATAGTATCAGAGACAACAAAGTGACTGTATTTGGCATATGATGGACATAGTAATAAACAATTATGTGAATAAAGATAATACTGTGCTTAATAAGGCAATGGAATATTTCTAAAAGGCTAGCCTTTTATTCCTTACTTCTTTCTTACCGGTGGATGCAAGTATTTCATACTGTCTTTTATGAAGATGTCATACTTTGTTTTGTTTTTCCACTATGGTGCCTCAAGTCTGGCATTTAGAATTAGTAAGGTCTCTAGAAGTGGATGCTGAAGTCTAAATCAAACTGAAATTATTTGGCTGACTTAGGATGGGGGGGGCTCTTGGAGAGATTCACAGCTACATTTTTATGGCCCTTCCACCCCAGTCATCCAAATGACTTTCACTTGTTTTCTCTCTTGTGACTGTCATAACTTAAGCTGTAGAATTAACTTTTACTCCGCTCAAAGGTCCTCACAACAATCCAGAACAGGAGGATGAATATTTTGCATTATTTCTCCCTGTTCTCTGCATCTGTCATAGATTTTTATTGGGTTTTTGGGGTAGCTAATTTGGGTATTTAAGTAATTACTTGAGAGCATGAGTTACTTGTGAAACACCTCACAGTGCTACCAAGCCAATACTTTCATTACAAAGCTGAATAAGTAATTCTCTAATTGATGCTCCTGCTATAAAACCAGTACTTGGCTTTGTTACTGGAAACACAAACCAGTAGCCATCGCTTTTACCAAGTCCTCTTTACACTTAGGTATCCAAGTCCTCCCATGGGATCTGGATCTGCCCCTGCTATGTCCACTGCAGAAGAAAATGTGGAATATGTTCGGACTCTCTATGACTTTCCTGGCAACGATGCCGAGGATCTGCCATTTAAAAAGGGCGAGATACTGGTAATTGTGGAGAAGCCAGAAGAACAGTGGTGGAGCGCCAGAAACAAGGATGGTCGGATTGGGATGATTCCTGTTCCTTATGTAGAAAAGCTCGTCAGATCTTCTATTGGGAAGCATGGAAACAGGAATTCCAACAGTTACGGTATTCCAGAACCTGCCCACGCTTATGCTCAGCCTCAGACCGCGAGTCCCCTTCCCTCAGTATCCAGTACACCTGGAGCAGTGATCAATCCTCTGCCATCAACACAGAATGGACCAGTCTATGCCAAAGCTATCCAAAAGAGAGTACCCTGTGCATATGACAAGACTGCGCTGGCATTAGAGGTAAGTTTTTCCACTCAAGTCGTAGGGTTTTCAATTGCCTTATAAAAGAAGAAGCTAGAAGTTGTCAGTGGTGAAGCCGGCGTGGCTGACTTCGTGTGGAGTCTGCTGAGTTATGTTGAGGGACTGACAAGTTGTTTCTTCAGACTGTGACCTATCTACAAAAATTGCTTCATCTATACCACTTCCTGTGAGAAAAGTGACCAAGTCAGTAACTTCGGGACCTGTGTTTTCCCTCCCTTGCTTGTTCAACAGTGCAAATGTTACAAGGGTAGTGGAGTGTACACACGCTGCTGTGGAAGTAAGTGCTAGGCAGAGGATGACTTTGCTTCTCCATCTAATCTTGGGGAAGGAAAGAGATGTTTCATTAATCACTGCAGTGTTCCAGGTTGAGAACTGGCATCCTTCAGAGAAAGGTAAGGATTGCTGATACACGCAGTCTTTCTGATCCTCAGCTGGGAGATGCACTTGATCTCGTACTGAGAACCGAAACCTGGGCAGAAAATATCAGAAATACTTTAATCCCTTTTACTTTTTCAAAAGTGGGATTTGAGACACCTTAAGACCTAAATTGGCAGCAAGGAGGTTAGATGAAGGAGTGTAGTGTAACCTCTGAAGTTGTGCTGAAAGTTCCTGTGCTTGGCAAAGCTTTTTTAATTTTATTTTTATTAGGGATATCTTTAAAGCTTTATTCTGTAAATAGTAAAGCATACGTGTTACAGTGTTAGTTTAACTGGAATAAATGATGGCTTGGAATATGTTTTCTAAAGCTATATCCAGAACACTGAGACTGTTACTTTTACATTTAGATTATGCACTAATTGAACTGAAAGCAAGTTAACCCAAAAGTGTAAGTTCAAAAGTGTCTGCCATGGAAAAAGTGCTGGTGTCCAAGTTTAAATCTGAGTGTGCTGCAATACTTCAACGAACAAATGCAAGGAAACAAGCAAAGGAAGCAACAACATTTTAGCAAGTAAAATAGTGGTTTTAAAAAAAACTTTTGAACTTTTCCTGTTGCTTTTACTCAGTTACTTTGCAAGTTAAAGCTGTTACCTATGGTTGGTACTTTTGACTGAAATTTGGAAGCTTATATTTGTGACTTCCAGTTATTCACAATACTTGCCCTAAGTGTTTTTTCCTCCTGTATTTGTAAGACTTCTACAGGTGATTACTCTTATGGGGTTAAAATATATATCACTGGGTTTTCTTTGTGTCTTATGAAAGCTGGCAGCTTGTTGTTTGTGAACAGCGTGTGAAAATTATCACAGAACAAAGTGTAAATTCACTGCCAGTTGCACTGTGCAGAAGATTCCTGCCAAAACTACTTACGCTTCTGAAAGCAAAGCACGGCAAGCGATTGATTTGGTTATGTTATCAATGTGTCATGGAATTACTTCAGGGAACTTGCAGTGCTGCAGGGTAGCAGAACCACTTGGAAGGTTGACCCCAAATAGACTTTTCTGACTTGCTCTTTAAGTGACCTAGTTGATCCTGTCAGTTTAGCCACTCTAGGATACCAGTTTTGAACCTTCAAATTGCTGAAGTTCTGTTTGAGAGGTTCTTCTCATCCAATAATCATTTATTGCCTCCTGCCTTTTTGTCTTCCCATGCAGTCTGGTTTTTTTGCAAGTGCACCTTATCTACACTGTGACTTCTCAAGAGCTTCAGAAGCAGAATTTTGGGAACTGATCCATATTTTCATTGAATTCAGTGATTACAGCTTCTCCAATACCTATCCATGCATAGGGAACTTTTTTTTTTTTGTCACATGGACTATTCTTGAAGAAAAAAGAGTCATCTTTTCATGATCTTCCTTCAGACTGCCAAACACCTGCAGGGCCTTGATGATGTATTTAATCCCAGCCTTGTCAGAGCTCTACACATCACTAAATAAACTAAACCATTTGAAGCTTCTGTTTTGTAAGATCACTGAAAGTAGCTTATGTTAGACAAAGAAAGGTTATGGGTATGTCCTGGGGAAGAAAGTTCATGGTGTTCTTTCATAAAAACAGTATTTGACGTACTCTACCTTAGTGTAAGTGTACTCTAAATGGAAGCCCAGCTTGTACAGGTAGCACACCTTGTTAGTATAATTACATGGTTCCTGATTGTGCAATCTCATTTAAACTGACAAAACAATATGGGAGCAAAATATCTGTTTGCTGGCTCCAGCCCTGTGTGGTCAGCACACAGACAGTACTTAAAAGGAAGAGAATACCATCTGGAGTAAATAAAGCTATTGCATAGTAATGCTTGACTTCCTTTTAAGTGGAGGGTTGTCATTCTCCTGGGTTCAGCTTAAAAATGGGACAAGCTCCCTGCTTGCAGGTCCAGTTTTTCTATTGTGCACTATTGCTTACATGAGCTGACAGTTTCTCTTCAAGGAAAGGTACAAATTCATAGCCAGCCTCTTACAGAGAAGTTTGTTTTGTAAGCAAAGTATAATATTTTAATTTCTCACATGAAAGATGTAAAACAAGTGACTGGTCTACAGAAAATCTGAAACAAGATCTGTTTGGTTAGATAATGATGGAGTGTTCAACTTTTAAATAGTGTTTAGTGGGACAGTTTAAGAGCAACTACAGTGTTGTTTCTGTAGCATACTAGGTACTAGAGCATTTATTACTGCTGGGCTACATTTATTTAGCATTCATATAGAATCACAGAATGGTTTGGGTTGGAAGGGACCTTAAAGATCATCTTGTTCCAACCTCCTGCTATGGGCAGGGACACCTTCCACTACACCAGGTTGCTCCAAGCTCTGTCCAGCTTGGCCTTGAACACTTCCAGGGATGGGGAGTTAACAACCTCTCTGGGTAACACTATTGGTATTATTGAAGTGACTAATGTCTAAGTGTTGACTAGATCCTACTGCATTATATACTCTACTTTTATTCTCTAAAAAATTAAATTATAATCTGTTTATAGGCTAAAATGGTAGTTTCAAGTATAGCTGCTATCTCAAAGCTTATAGCTGGTGGTACATATAACTGTGGGCATCTATCTGCACCAGGGAACAATTAAAAGCCTGTGATAAATTACATATATTTCTAAGATTTATGTATGCTCTTGTCAGTTGAGTTAGTTACCTTGGCAGTTCAGCTTTAATGTTTTTAATTAAATGAAGTCTGTAGTTTCTTACTGCAACTAACTTTATTACTAATATATGTAGAATTTTCATAGATGCTGCATTAAAAAAAACAAAAGCCAGACCACCAGACTACCAAACCACAAAATAAAAATAAAAGAACTCCAACCACACAACTGAAAAGCACAACAGCCAACGACCCAGATCTGTTTCTTTACTTGAGTGCTTTAAGCCAAGAAGCTATTTCCTTCCTTCCTGGTGCTGTAGAGGAAGGAATATGAAGGACAGGGATACAGTGTCCTGTGTTTACTGGGACTAGAACTCTACCTTAGAGGGTTATGTACTGCTGTTCTTCAGTCCTGCTTTACTCTGCGAAACTAGGAGGGCAATCCTGTGTTCAAAGGTCACATGGCAAGAGCAGTTGAAGAAGGTGATGAATTTTGTAAGAGCAGAAACTCTGGCACTGTCACTGTGATACAGAGCAGCAAAGTCTACCTGGAAGTTTCCCAGCATTTAGTAACTAGTAGTAGTCCTATACCCAGCCTGTTATTAATAATATGCTAACAAAGTTTTGTTCTAAACTGACAAGCTCTAACCAGGACAGGAACGACAAATTGCAAATTCACTTATGAAGTGGAACAAAATGGCATAAGGAGTGAGAAAATGGGAGATCAGCAGCAGCCACTAGATTTACACCTATCCCACGTTTAAAGAATTGTTCTTAAATAAATTGCAAGAGCTCTAATAAGTGTCATAGACAATTTTGAAGGCAGGAATAGTCCTGGAGTTCGTCTCCAGGCTTAACATGACAGTGTTTCAGAATCAGATTTTTTTAAACAAGAGTTGCACTATATTTTTATAGCAGAGTTTTTATACTAATGATGGGTTTTTGTAGCCCTGTGCCAGCATCATAGTGTTAAGTAGTTGTTCTTTTCATGATGCATCAATCATATACATGTGTATTTGCTATACAAAGTTAACCCATCACCAAAACGTTTATAATTATATAACTGACTTACAGTATTTCTCCTGAGCTTGTTACAATTAGGTTACAGTTAACTTTTTCCCTCTTCAAAGGAAAGTTGAGAGAAGTAGGCCAAAATGTGCTAGTAGTAGAACTTTCTTAATTAGGAAATTAGGCTACTTCTTTCGGTAGACAACAAGCATTGTGTTTTTCTTAAGCCAAGAAAACTGAGCATTGCTGTACTAAAGATTAAAATGCATCTAACTCACAAGGTCTGGATTTTAAGCAAAATATATATACTTTGTGAACGGTTGATTGGGGAACTTTAGTTTTAATTATTGAATTTAAAGTGAGCTCTCCAAATTCTGTATAGTCATGACAGGTGGCTTAATCCAAGGGAGACAGGCTGCTGTCATTTAATAAAAAGCAGCGCTTTTTTGGTGCTGCAATCCCTACTCTGACTGTTTTCCTAGCTCTGGGTGAAATGCAAAGTTCCTTTGTTTTACTCTGTTCCTAGGTGAGGCCACATTAATAGCATCTAGGACTTCCACATTTCTGTGCTGCCCTTTGACCTCTTTTCATGTCTCAAGAATAGAAGGTCTTTCCTCTGAACCATTTGGTTCTCTGGTTTGGGCATCAGGTATTATTCTTCTGGCACAGAACATCAGAAGTGAAGGAAAATCAAGCTGTGCTTTCAGCTTGTTGGTTTCTTGGACCTTCCAATGCATAAAGCACCAGCTCCTTCAGTTTCCCTTTGTCCTGTTTGCGGTGTGGCTGGATTTGGCTTTCTTTCAGGTAGTTTCTCAGTGTCTCTTGTTTATTCTTCTCTGTTGGTTTTGCTACTAACATTAGCGCTAACAAAGAGGGTGAGGTGTGACACTAATTAGGATAATCACTGAGATTCATCTCCCCATAGATTCCAGAGAGAAGTGTTTTCTATAGTATTGACCCAGTGGGCTAAAAGAATGATTTAGAGTTTTACTGCATTTTTATCTCCTTAAACTTGCATTACAGAACTCCTGACATACAATTGTTAGAATATCTGTAAAACTCATCGAGTTGGTTGACTGTATGACTAAAATGGCATTTTGTAGAGTGTGAATCAGCTTCAAATGGGAGACAGGTATGGAAGAGTCTGGAGTGAATGAAGTAACCTTTTCTGACTGGCATGTTCCACAGCTTGTGCTTCCCCAGGGCTTTGAATTCATGCTCTAACAAGGACATAGTGAAAGATGCTATCTAAAATACTTTTAGATTTTTATCATTTGGGTGTAACCAAATGGCTGCATTTCAGAAGTATTACTCATTTCAGCAGTGGTGCTTCCATCCAGTGATGCTGGTGTGCTTTACAACTGAATTAACCTGAGAGATGCTGAGTCTACGGAAGTGTTACCCTAATTTATAGATAAGGGCCATGAGCTGTCCAGAGTCATACAGGAAGTCTGTGGCAGAGATGAGAATAGAACCAGGTCTCCTGACTCTGTCCTGTGCCTAATCATAAGACAATTCCTCTGACCAGCTTAAAACACTGAAAAAAGTAGTGTGTTAAATAATTGTAGTGAGAGATTGCACCCCACCTGACCATATTATAGATGCTTTATAAAGCATTTACCAAATACTGCTTTTACTTAATATTTTGGGGGAAAATACATAGAGGCATTACTTCACCAGGTTCTTCTCAACATTACCAAGATGAAGGTCTTTAACATAATATCCATTATATCCATAACATAATGTCCATTACTCTACCATGAAATCAAGGTTCCTGCTCCAAAAATCTCACTTCAGCATACTGTTTCATTTACCTTCTCAGGGAAACTGCATTTTTGAGATAACATCACACAAGAGGATATTCAGAAACTTCCATTTTAAAAAAAAACCAAACTCAAAAATAAAGTTATTGCAAACTAATTTACTATTCCAGTGGTTCTTGGCATGTGGGAGTATTTTTTGAGTAGCTTTTGTTAGCCAACTCTTTAGTGGCAGATGCTGATATATATATACATATATGTACATAGAGATATATATAGCTTTGCCCACCCAGCAATGTAAAGGACATTTTACATCCTTAATCTATGTGGCACTTTGTTGCAATGCAATAAGAGACATATTGTAAATATTTTTTTCACTCAGCTGAATTAAGGCTCCCAAACCTAATCATGCTGTGAAATCATTCAGAGCCAAATTTTCTAGAGCTTCATAATGAATAATGGATTGAACTCTACAGCACATGAACAGAATTACATTGTCAGATTCTCAGAAAATGCAGGTCCATGGTTTTGATCCAGTATAGTACAGATTATTTTTAATATTAAAGGGTTTGAGAGTGGATTGGATTTATCGTGTGGGGTAAATGCAAGATTCCTATTAGCTTTTAACTGTTGTGATGTTGGCTGCATCTTCAATTTGGGTCTAAAACTTGGAACTTAGATCTGTCTTCAAGGGTTATTTAAATATAGTAATGTAACACTGAGTATTTATAGATATTATCAGCCTTTTCCTAAAGAGACATTTGCTGGGTTCCTGTTTAGGTCATCTTGTTACTATTTAAAGCTTTCTCTAGCCTTTTTATTTGGTGAGAAGTCTGGCAAATCATGCTTTTTAGCAAATGCACAATTAAAGCATGCTGCAGCAGGCCCTGCAGAGATGAAAACCAGTCAGGTTAATGCTGTGTGTACGTGCTGACTATCATGGGTAGTGCTCAGCTACTTCATCCTATGTATGCTGGCTTCATGTTTGAGTTCAGGAACAGCATAAATAAAAATGTCCATTTCAAAACGTAATGTAGTCTCAGTTATACCCTAAGAACTCATGGGACTTCATAGAGTTTTCTCCTCTCTCAGAACTGCAAGATTACAATTGTTCCAAGCGTGATAGTCTCAGATTTGGGGGGGTAGACAGGACACAAACAACTCAAATAGTGGGGAAAAAATAGAGAAGGCAGAGCAACACCTTTTGCTTAAATGTCTAATTTCATTCTAACATGCAACATAAAGCTTACATCTCCAGAAGCAGTTCCAAAATTGGACAAACCATATTGTAAGAGGTCTAACACTGACTGACTGGCAAGGAATTTATTGTAGTATCTTAAATTTCACTTGAGAATTCTTGCTCCTGAGTGATTTTCAAAAAGTATCTATTGGAGTAATGGTAACCAGTTTAAATGGGCTTCAAATCATCTAGGGACATGCACACTGTTTTATAAACTAGGGGGGTTTAGTTTAACATAAAGTACATAGGTCTTACCTGAAAAATTTTAATTTAAGGGCCTATTTTGCATCTATTCTGAATTGTAATACTATTCAGATAATGTAAACAAATGGTTATCATACTGTATTGGAATTAAAGTCTATTTTTTTTCCTTAAATAAGATTAAAGCTTTGAATTTCATAGCAGTAGTTTGTTAACTGAGACTCAACTACAGAGAGCACAAACTACCTAGTTTGGGAAAAAACTTATGAACTGTTGCCCTTGGTCATAGGCTGGTTCTACTTTTTGTGAAATTAGTTCTTAGCTGCTAATGTCAGTTTTCTATTATTTACTATCATTACCACATAGAGTCAATTAAGTAAACAGGAAGGGAGGTGGAAAGTTAGAGAGCTGCTGCAAGAAACCACTTGTTCAGCTGTCCTGAAGCATTTGAGAATGAGTATTTAGCTCGTCTTAAATGCTGCTTGTCAGATGGGATATTTTGCTTTCTGTATTGTCCTAATCCAAATTGAATACAGGTATTGAACAATAAAAGTATAACTTATTATCATTTAGGCCGATGTTTCTTGCTTCATCATGATTAAGGCTTTTCTCATCTTTGACTGCCAGACAGGAAGAGGCAGTTATGGTAGGAAAGGCTTGACATGTCATCATTCCTGTTTCAAATCCTTTGGCAGGAAGTAGAGGTGAAAACAACAAATAAAGCTAGAATCTGTACAGAAGAGGTTTGAGATTGCTTTTGTCTGCTTTAGAACTGTACCGTTATCTTAGAAACTACAGAAGGTTCTGTGATAATCAGAACTAAAATTTCAAGTAATGGTTTCTTTGCCTTGGGAATCCTTCTTTGAAAAACTAAATTTCCTGTAAGTCAGATGATGCTAAAACCAGTACAAGTACTGTGCTCTTCTGAATGGATGTTGCATCTCATCACAGATTTAGTGGTGTTAATTTGCATCTAAGCTAAAGATACTGCTGCATGAAGCTGCAAGGCTTTCTATAGGAAAAGGTGTAGTTCTATAACTTGTCTATTTGTAAATTTACATTTAGAGTATATGTAAATATACATATATTCTGAGAAATGCACAGACAACATTATCATGTTTAGCAGCAAAATATTGGTATTGTAGTTAAGTGAGAGTGACTTTTCAATTGAACCTTACGTGAAGAAGAGGGTGAGGTTTCTTTCCCTATAATGGGCTTGTATTTAGTATTGCTCTTCATTTGATTTGTCTCAGAGCTGTGATAACTTCTCTTTTTTTTTCTAATCCTGCAGGTTGGAGATATTGTGAAGGTAACAAGGATGAATATAAATGGTCAGTGGGAAGGAGAAGTCAACGGTCGAAAAGGGCTGTTCCCCTTCACACACGTGAAAATATTTGACCCTCAAAACCCAGATGAGAACGAATGACTCCCTCTGCCCGATTTACACTGCTGCTTCATCTTCCTGGCTGTCATTAGCATTGTTTGAGGTGGGATGATGACTTAATGGCACATTGCTAGCATTGCCCATTTCCCAGCTTGCTGCAGTTTGACGGTTCTTTTAATATACATTTGGAATACATACAACTGAAGTCACTGCCTGACCTTCATACCGTAGTTGCATCATCCAGAATTTTAGTTTCACTTTTAAAACTATTGGGCCTTAAGCTGGAGAAGACTGAACCGGAATATTAGCAGAGAGGTATGGGAAGAAAACCTTTCCTCTTGAGACTTCCATGGACTTTTTCTAGTTTGCTCAGTAGGAAGAGCCCTAATCTTAGATCAAACGTGCAACTCGTGCATTACTGTCCAACAAAAAGCAACAACAAAAATGCAATTTTAGGACTGAAGAAGATTTAGTTTTAAAATGACCTGTCCTAAGGTAGTACATTTAAAATGATGGTCTCTTCAAAGGACATTAATTGGAGCTTATGTATTCTAAGCAGTTGTACTAGACACTGCTCCTTTCTGTTAACTCTTAAGCTTGTTGTTGACCTTCCTGAAACAGTGTGTGTTTAATGCAAATAACCATTGATTGAGCTGCATTGAAGCTGAGGCATTTATTTATAAGGAAACTTAGGAGGGGTTGATACTTGTAACCTGGTTTTGACATATTTAATGAATTTCTGTTGATTTTTGCAAGCACTAACTGTAGAAAGTGAGCTTTAAGGGGAAACACTTTGGCCTACATACAGCTCTTCTGCAGTGTTGAAAGTGTAGTTTTATTAGTATAGAAGTGCTCATCTATTATTTGATAGATCAGATTGCCACGGCGTGGAGAGGTAGGAGAGGAGCAGGACAGAACTTGGTAAATACTGATAAAATCCTCTTACTTCAACAATTAAACACCTTTTATATCCATTTTTCTGTAGGCTCCCTGCTCTCTCCAAAGTTTCCTAACTATGCCAGCCCCAGCTCATTGAAAGCTCCTTTTCAAACACAGTCCCTTTTTTTCCAGGGTGTCTCTGTGCTTCTCTTCCAGGACTGCTTTCATCTTCTTTTCTTCTTCCCTCTTCTTCCTTGCTTGTACCCCAAGTCCTCTGCATGTTATCATGGAGGTTTTTTTACCCTTCCAAATGAGTTGGCTCTGGTTTATATATGCCCCAGGTTCCTCTCCCTCCCAGCATCCTCTAGAAAATGGTTAATTGGAGTCAGCTGCCTGGGTTCCCCATGTGATAAGTCAGTGCTCAGGCTGGAGGAGGCCACAAAGGTGTCTGTTATCAGTACAACTTCTTCCCTATTTCTGTACCTGAGCTATCCCGCTGTAATTGTACCTACAGCAGGGAGCACACGGCTGCAGGGAGTGCAGTCCATGCCACGCAGCTGCTCATCCTGAGCCTGGGTGCAGGGTATCAAAGCGTAGGTACAGTGGAATCCTGTGCCACCTTCTTCAAATGTGTGTTGTAGGTGAACTGGAATGCTCTTTTTAAAATGATGGAACACTGAATTAACAGAATACATGTCTGCAAAGACTACAACCAGAAAACCTCCCTTGTTCAGACAGCCTGGTTAAAGCAAATGTCCAATGTGGAAGCTACAGGAAAACAGCAGCCCCCATTTTTCAACTTTTGAAGGCTGTCAGTTGTAGCAAAATGAGAAACTTCAAACACCTGCTTATAAATGTCAAATGATATAAACATTGTCTTAAGCTCCAGCACGTTCTCTTGTTGATTTGTGTTACTTGATCCTAATAAAAGCACGTTGTTCTTGGTTCACGTGGAAGTGCCATGAGATCCTAAGCTGGAAGGCACTGAAGAACTGCAAAAATGGCATTTGCAACAAGACATTCAAAGTGCCGGGTTTAAAGAAGTCTCTGCATTCATCTATTAGCTGTTTTCTGTAGTATTGATGAGTGGCTGACAGTCTAGAAGTTCTTGTAGAGCATTTTACTACCAAATTAACTGTGAAGTAGAGTAGCATTGACTGAATTGTTTGGTGCTGTAATTCTTGACAATAGGCATTGACATTTTGTCTTGCAAAGAAAAGCTATGCAGCTCTTAACTAAAGAAGGTCATGCTTTTCCTGTGCCCCGACAATACCCACACGTTTACTACGCAGATTGTACTACTGAAAGTCATCTTTTGAATACAGAAGCTGCACTAAACTCAGTCTGCTGCAGAGAAATCTTATTTCAGGCCTGACCTAGTTACAGGCAGCTCTTCAGAAGACTGATGGTTGAATTCTTCCTTTGCACGGTAAATAAATACTGTGAGATTTGAGATCTTGAACACAGCTTTTAACCTGATTTTTTTTCACTGAAATAAATGTCTTGACTCATCCCCTCACTGAATAAGGTGTACACTTTGAACACAGGTGTTGGTTTAGGTTTAATTATGTTCTGCAGAAAAGCAAAACATTTTCCTTCAAAACTATGCAAAATTTGTGTGTAGTGGCATCTGATGCAAAGACAAGAATTCTTAAATTTCTGTGAACCTGGTTTTAGGCCACGAATGAACAGTGTTTCTCCGAGTAGCAGCGGTGTGGTTCAGGTATGTAAAATGTGGTTTCAATGTAGCATACTGACCAGCCTAAGCTGATTGTAACCTTGCTTCAAAATGTGTCTTGGCTATTTTACTATGAGACAAGTATTTTCATATAAAGACTGCATTTGATCAGTGTGTGTTTCTCTTGGAAGGACTCTGGATTCTCAATCGCTTGTCGCTTGCTTACACATGTGCTGTCTGTTGCTTTATGAAACCTCTTAAATTGGAGTGATAACCTGTCAGTGTAAATGTTCTTGGGTGTGTAAGGTAACCTTCATATGAAGCATGAGAGCCTACAAGTGATGGCTTCAATCTATGCACCATTAAAGTTGTTCTTGCTTTGGAACTAGGAGCTGGTGTAATGACCTGGTGCCACAGTAGGCTTAGTGCTCGGCTTCCTCCTGCTGTGTACATGTGTATATAGACGTTGAAGCCTCTGACCAGTCTGAAAGTTTAAATGAAGACTGTTTTAATCAGTGTCCATCACTGGATAAGCGCTAATTTAATTCATGATTGTTTACAAATTGGGAAAGAATAAACAAAAGGGAATATCCTGTTTGGGTTGGGGCTCTGAAGAGCCTGAGCATTATTTTTGTAAAGGGAAAAACAGCATTCTTTGTGCCATTTCATGTGCCTGTAAATGAATTTTTATATTGTATTAACATCCTGGGAATGAGTGGGCTGCCTTTGTTTTCTAGTCCAGTTTTCAAGCATTTTCCTCAATTACCTGCATTTGAAAGTGAGACCTGCCTAAAAGACTGCCTTTTGGGACCAGTGAAAGCGTTCCTGTATAGTTGTCATTTTCTGTTTATTTGTGTTAAAGTGTGTTTTGAGTCAAGGATACAATTATTGCAGTGGGAAAGGTGGCCTTGTATTTGAGACAGTCTTCACTGTGTAAACTTTTAAACACAATATGTAATTTAAAGACCATGATCTTCAGGCAATAATATTAAGTGTAAGCTTTTAAAATTTATTTTGGGGATCATAGCTTGTTTTATTTTTTGTGCTATGAAATTAACAGTATTAAATGAATTATATTCTTAGAATATATGGAGTGTCTTTTCTTAAGATTAGTGCCTTTTTAATTTCTTACTCCACTTAAATCATAGAACTGGTCCCAACATCAAGCCACTGTGTTTTTTTCCCCAGTGCCCTGTTTGTACAGTCTAAATAAAACTCGCCTCAACTTACAGTATTATTTGTTGTCTTTAGTCTTAAAACCTTGACAATAACAGCAGAGTATGTAAGCCCTTACTCTGTCATTAGGATGCCCGGTTTTGTGGGTGAACAGATTGCCAACTGAAGTCTTCCAGAATCAAAGGAAGAATTAAGCAAGAGAAAACGCTGTTGCCAGGCTGAATGATACTCCCCTGTTTCATCCTCGTGCCTCTCTCAGACTATTCTGCTGGGCTCTGGAGGTTCACCTGAAAAAGATGCATCTCTGGTTTTCCAGATTATCACTGTCTCCTCCACCCTCATGCCCGACACGTCAGTGATCTTCCTCCATGGTATTTAACGCTGCTCTTTGGCCAAGGCTTTTAATGGTCTCTGGAAATTATGACCTTTGTTTACTGTGACACCCTTGACTGTGCTTGTAAGAGTGACTGATTTATGCAAATGGTTTGAATTTAGGTTATTACTGATTGAGTAAATAAGGTGTAACCTGTGCAGGTGCTGGAGAGGGGAGTGACTGGCATCCTGGCCCCTGCTGAGAGGTGCCGGCGTAACACATCAGAAACGTCTCCTTTTGGAAGTGAGAACCCGGATCCTGGTCGTCTTTTGCCTTTTTAGTCAATCCAGATCAAGAGTAGCACTAACAAAACTTAAGGATTTTCAGTTAAATCATTCACAAGGTGTTGACACTTCAGATGATCCTGTAGAGGAGGAAAACTTAAGAGGAACATCAGACACTCAACTGCTGCAAAGGAGAAGCCTACAAAAGCTCGCATTGGCTCCCTGGACTCTCTAGGTATGGTGACAGCCTTGTGTTTGTCTTCTCTGGAGTACAGATTTCCATGTGATGTTAATAAACATTCATAGCCAACTCTGCATAGTGTCTTATCATCAAATAGTCATATCTGGCAAGTTACATTTTGGAGAAAACCAGTTGTGTTGTAATGACACAAGCAAGAACAGGTCAGGTACACGCAGTGGGATTGATAATCCTGTTTCAAGCTGCTCTGTGTGCATTTGGCTTCCTGGCAAAAGCTGGCAGTGCTGGCCCGTTGCTGTGGCTGCTTCTCATGGCATCTTTTGCTTTATGTGGCAAACCCAAGTGTCCCTGCTCTTCCAGCCGTGATCTGCTTCCTGCACACTGGATCACACCATGGGTGCCCTGCACAGTGCAGATGAGGGCAGGAGCTGTGCACCCCTCCCAGCGCAGGGTGAGCTGGGGCTCGGTTCTGTTCTGGTACCACCCAGGCTTCTCTGACACCCCGGGGAGTGGAGGTGCCTGGGATTCCCTGCTCTGAACACTCACCTTCTCCACGGATTGGCACAGCCCTCCCCTCGCTGCAGCTGGGCTGGGGATTTGTACCAGGAGTGCCCAGCACAGCAGCCACCGAAAGCTCCAGCAACAGGCCAAGTGTGCTCAGCCGAAAGTCAAAGGTAACAAAAAACAAGCAGTAACTCAAGCTGGGTGTATTTCTGGCTTACCTGTATCCAAGCTCTCACCAGTGCAAATCTGAACTAGTTTAGTTAGGTCAGTCCTAAAACAGGCAATATTTTTAATTTTTCTGTGCCAGCTGGCTGGGATGAGTTGGGTTCATCAGTTTGTCACTATTTTTTATTTCTGGTTCTATTTCTAAACCAGTGCGATGACAAACGCCCCTGTAGGACATACGCAGAGGTGTGTCTGTTGAAGCTTACACCAGTAGGAAATACACCTAAATACACTCAGGTAAAATGCAGCCACAGCAGAACACAGTTCCTTGTAGCTTTTTTTACATGATTTTTCATAGTGTAGATTGTGCGCATATGAAAGCTCTTCAGGTCCACACTCACCAATAGGGACAGCTCACCTTGGAGCAGCTGTAGCAGTTTCTGTCCCCTTCATTGTCCCCTCTGCCTTTTTTTTGGAGGGCAGGTCAGCTGCTCCCACGGCAGCTGTTGGACCACCAGTCACAGCTCAGCAGGGTAAGGTAAAGCAGTTCAAATTTCAGGAAACCTCCATATCCCGAGCTGTGAACTGGCAGTTGCTGTGCAAACAGCTGAGCCCCCCTATAGCACAGGGAAAGAAAACACAGCTGTCCCAGAGTGAGCCTCCTGCTCCGAAATCCAAGCGCTACAAGCTTGCTTAGAGCCAAAGTTGCACTGATTACTGTGACTCATTAACACAGATGTGTGTGCCCACCTTGGGTCAGGTTATCCACACACTGCTCCAGCTGCCCACCATGGGAGCAGCCTGGGAACCCAGCACCCAGCACTGTGACTCGGACCCATCCCTGCTGCTCCAGACTGGCACAACCCTTGGGAGCTAAAGCTGAGCTACTGCCCCTGCTCAGTGCAGCCCCTCGTGTGCCAGGCGCAGCCTCACCTGTGGAAGATGCCATCCACGCTGCTTCCAAGGTAGGCACGGGGAGCGAGGGATAGGGAATTAACACGGTGCTACCCTCAGATAACCTTCCCAGCACCTGCTTACTTCATTCCAGGCATTTTGTAACCAGAACCCTCCCTGCACGAGTTATTAGTCTAACCCGCCGCTGGCGCACCAGACAATTGGGATCAGAGCTAAATCTGGGGTATCCGCAGGGAACTGGCTCCTGCTTTGTGCGTCCTGGCTGGTCCAACAAGGGCAGCTGAAAGTCAGAGCTGAAAAATCCGTCACTTGCTTCTGGTCTAGAAACGTATCACTAAAGAACAAGGGAAAGTGTGGATCCCAGGGACTGTTAACCCCCCTGTGCCACACTGTGATTCCAAGTCTGCACTATCCACCGAATCCTCTCCAGACCCTGGAGCAAAAGCAGCTTTTGCTGGGCTCTCAGAGGGTGGTGGGGGCAGAAGGGCAGTGCTGGTCGTGCTGCTTTGCCTTCCCCCATCTGCCCCTGCACCTGAGACCCAACTGACTTGGGGGGAGAGGCGAGTGAGGAATGGATGCTGTTTTGAACAGACAGAAGGGACTGACATAAGTGAACAACAGGAGTTGGTTTGAAGCTCTTGGCACTCGACTCCTTTTCAGCCCACTACCATTCAGCAGCCAAGCTGGAGACCTCCACGGATGCTCCTGACAGAAGTGAAAAACCCAGCCACAGTTGCTACCCTTAACTTCTCATAAAAAATAGAAAAAATCAAATTTGTCCATTTTTCATTACTGTGAAGTAATGGCACTCTGTATTTCTAAACTGTAATCCCACAGTTTTTTAGTGCATCTGTTACTTCACTAATTTGATCTGGATTATGAGGTAGTTCAGGGGCTCTCATGGGGACTTCTACATTCTGAATCCATTTCTCTAATCTTACACCATATCTTTTTTGCTCTCATCTTGTGACCAGTGATACCATTAATCCACTGACCTTGAAGAGAAACAGCTTTTCTCTTTCCAGGTATCGCAGCTGGTGATTTGGCTCTGAGTCTGCCGTGATGACAGATACACAGCACTGGGCTGGATTCCTGCTGAGCATCAGCCTCACACTCTGCAGGCACAAAGGAAACGTAATTCATCAGGCTTGGCCTTCCTTGTGTAAGAAAGAGCCACATCCCGCGAAGATCGAACACCTCCCGCTGTGCCTGACTACCTGGAATAGCTGTGCCTACTCGGCACTTTGGAGAACTAGACCTAAAATTAACAAAGATAATTTCCCTGCAAGAAATAGCACCTTGGCCTGGACACGGGATACATCAGCAGGAGTCTGAAACAGAAAGGCTAAAATTGGCTTCGATTTGGGATTCTGCTGAATGGGCTGTAACACAGGTCTGAGAACTGCATGCAGGACACGCAGCAGCGCTGGAAATCTCCAGCCAAAATCATCCCAAGCTGCAGGATGTACCCCAGTAGTGATGAAAAGGTTACTCCTAGCACTCAGTAGCAGCTCCTGCCTGTACAAGGCTGAGTGATCCACCTTCACCATCACTAGTGACCATCTGATCGAGGCAGAGGTGGGTGCTGCGATGGAAACAGCTCTCCAGCTGGTGGGAAAGGGTGCTGGATTTCTAGCAAGGCTTTGTGCCGTACAGCAGTGAAAGCCCACAGACCTCCACAGGGGTGTCTGTGGGATCAACGCTGGCCTAAATTTAAATAGACAAAAATAAAGACACATTGGAGAGCAGCCTAGGAACAGAAACTGTGCACAGTCCTTGACAGGGCAGTAAAGATGTGGGACTTCCATCCATCAGGCATGCAGGGCTCACGCCTCCCATGCTGCAGTGCCCTGATTTCAGCCACACACCACACCGCAGTCCTGCAGCCCAGGGGCAGTGCTGCATTGGAACAGCTATGGGAAATGGAGGGGAGTGGAGGGAGGAGACAATCTACCTGGATTTAACACCCCTCCCTGCTGCCAAATGCTCTATGGGCTCTGCAGTCATCACCCAAAATAGAGCCATAGCCTGTGCCTCCTCCAAGAGACAGTCCCTGCTGGAAACATGTCAGGGCATTGCTGGGGCAGCAATTTACTGCAGGGAGCCACCTCAGGAGCTGCTGACACTGCACCCCACTGTACCTGGCTCCTTTCCCTCTCCCCCACCATTCGAGCTGCCTGTTGATGCTTGCTATAGCCTGGGAACATGACACAGGGCTTGACCCAGCGAGGAATGTAGGCAGGGTTTGGGCAGAAAGGAGGAAAAGTCCTGCATTAACCTCGGGGTGCAAGTCAGAAATCCACCTCATGTGGCTGTCACCTAATGTCCAAGACACCTTGACACAAGAGGTTCTTTCCAGCCCAGCCCCAGCCTGGCAGAGGCTGAGTGGCTTTGAGGCAGCTCCTACGACAGCCTCTTCTCTTTGGGACTAGAGGTATCTTGTGCTTCCCAATGCAGACACATCCTCCCCACGGCAAGCAGCTCATCCCAGGCAACCTCCTCCTCCTTCTCCTCTTGTTTTGCTGCCAGGGTCCCTCCCAAAACGTGAGCTGCTTCAGCCCCAACTTGCCCAACACTCGGCCTCTGTCAGCACCTGAACAAGACTAGTCACGCAAAACCCTCGCTCCAGACACGCCGTGACAGCACCAGAGCTTGGCCCCTTGTGCACTGTAACCACAGAGCAACAACACAGATGGTCTCTTGGCTTTTCCCATATTCTCCACCACCTTGGGATGCCCTCGCTGCCTCTTCCAGGCCCTCAACACCTTTGCAGCAACCCCCGTGCAGGCTGCCCCAGCTGTCCCCTCGCAGGTCACACGCAGTCACTGGGTGGCACTGTGCCCCTGCCTGTGCAGCCGCCCAGCTCCATCCTCCTCCGCTTGGGGCGGGGCAGGGGGAGCCGTGGGGACGGGGAGGAACCCCCGGCTGGGCCAAGGGACGAAGGCTCTCCTTGCCGAAATGGCCCCAGGTGTAGCAGGCAGCATTGACAGATGCCCGGGGACCCCAGAAGGTGACCCCAATGCCCAAACACGGGCTCCTGCTGCCTCCCTGCCAGGGTGTCTCTCCTCACTGCAGTTACATTTTCATTACCGTGGCAAAAGGAGATCAACTGCATCCTTACAATACGCCCCTCCATAAAACTAATAGGCCAGGCAATTGGGACAGCCCTGTGAAGTGCTTTATAGTCTGGACTCAAGGAGTTTGTGCCACAGCTCGCAAGCTGTCCCAGCCCCACATCCCAGGACTCATAGCATTATTTCTCCCCACTGTCCCTTCTTTTGAGCCAGGAGCAGTGTGAGGATAAGCATAGTGCCCTGATGCCTGGCTTGGCTTGTTTCCCATCGCTCAGAGCCCCATTTGGCTCCAGTGCCACAAGGCTCATAGAAGCTTCCATAGGGATCATAATTTCCTTTCCAGGGCATCACGACACAGCTCTGCACTGACTCCAGAAGCTTTTACACCACCAGTGTGAGTCAAGGGCCAAGAGGCTGGACCCAGCACTGGGCCAGAGCAGAGACCAGGGAGGCCCTTTGTCAAAACTTTGCCATTTGCTTCATTTGCAGTTGAAAGCCAGTCGGGCTCACGGGAGGAGCAGCAGCTCTTCCAACACCATGATGGCAAAACCCGCTCGGCTCTGTAAAAGACCCTTCCCTCCACACTGACACTCCATCTTTGTTTGGGAAGCTGGGGGGACACATTTAGTGTAACCTGGAGCACCATTTCGGAGTGTACTAGTGGGGTTTGAGGGACTGCTTTGCTTCCTATGTTGCTGGGGCCCAGCTGATATCAGTGGTGCACTCCAAGTGTACCTGGAGCAGGGAGCTGGGCCCTGGCTCCAGCAGGGCCAGGGGGACAACCCTAGGGACAGCAATAACCAAAGGGAGCAGCGGCTGCCACCTTCCCTCTTCCTGCTGCCTAAGAGCAGCCCGAGAAAAGCTTCCTTTAATCACTCCCTCTATATTAGACCCTTCCAGGGTCAAATTAGCACAAATGCAACATCAGTGGCACCAAGGGAACGGACCCTGAATGACTTGGAGGGGGGTTAATTAGTTTGTTAAAATCCTTCTCTCTTTAGTTGCCACCTACAGCTCCAAGCCTTGACAAACAGTTGGGAAAAAGGGTCTCTGCTGAAAATCAATGCTCTTTAGAGGTAAAAGCTAAAGATCCTCCAAGGACCATACTGTTGGGAAATAAAGTGGAGGAGACTGTTTCTCCACCATTAGGGTAGAAAACAAGTGTTAGAAGGGAAAGCAAAAGGTTTCCAGGTCTCCATTGAAGTCAGAAGGGAGACAAAGAGCCCATTTCTCCCCTTGTAGTTTACTGTCTTCAATCTCTTTACCTTGGTGTCCCCACCTACCCTGCAGGACAGAGTCACGTTTAGACGTGCTGAAAAGCTTGTGTTTGCAAAAACGATTCAGGATCCCCAGATACCAACTGCCAGAGGCTGCAAAGTGTTACTGCCTATCCCTTTGGAAGATGATCCCCTTGGAGCATGAGAGCTGCCGGCTCTCCACTCCCGACATGCTGGGCAGGTAGCACGAGTGTGCTGGGGAAAAGGAGTGACATCAGAAAGCCCCACAGCCCCTTACAACAGTTTCACCCTTAGATTAAATTAATATTCAGCTGTACTGACCCCAGAGAATTTCGTACAACTCCCAGTCCCAAGCACTGCAGTGCTGTCTGGTAACCTGCCACAGAGCTGGTGTGTGCCCACGGCAAGATGGGGCCCTGCCAGCACTTCTGACACCTCCAGCACCATTTCAGTGTTGTGATGGGAGAGCTAAGGCACAACGCTGCAGCTCAGTGATCTCCATGGGAGCACTTCGGAACCAGAATTTCCTCGAGTACCTGCTTTGAAGCTGGGACTAACTTCATTCAGCCTTCACATCTGTGCTGCCCCATGCAAGATAGAAGGATGGACAGTTTCAGCTCTAATCCAAGGACAAGATTTCTTTGCTAGGCACACGATGAGCTGTGTGCCCCGCCTTCTATACTATCCACTGGTGTTTTTTTTTTAAAAGCCACTGCATCATTTGATTCTGCCCAGCTGCCTGAAAAAAAAGCCAACATCCTGTGTACTGCTGGGACCTTTTTGTCAGAGGCTGTGAACTCATCTCCATCCAGCACCAGGATGGATTGAACAAACTGAAGCAGTATTTTATTGCTGAAGCATAAAACATGGGAATAAACAAGCACTGAAGTGCTACTGATCATTAAAACCAGATGGGAGCCCATTTACTGCCTCCAGCAGTGAGGTGCCACGGCTGCTCTGCTGAGGCCCCCTTGAAATAGGAAACCCAACGCACCATCTGGGAGGTGCTGGGTGGCAGTGGCTACAGGCAGCCCCTGCAATTCCAGGCTGGAGTTATCTGTACTGGCCTCTCACCACCATCCTGGGGATAACCAAGGAGTGACAGAGCTGTTAGTCCTGGCTCCAGAAATACAGTCACCTCTCTTAAGGTTGTGTCTACATGAAAATGCCCCATTGAGGACAAGCAGCTCATCCAGGGCCAGTCCTATTGTCCAGGGAGGTGGGATGAGGAGAATCACAGGCCGTCCACACACAGAGCAGGGACTTGGCTGCATTTCAATAGTATTTGTTCAAATGCACATCAGAGAACCATCCCTCGTTCTGGTCACCCCTGCACAATTCACCTCCCTCACCTCCCGGATGGTGGATTATCAAAAACAGCCCAGGTCTGACCTTACTTCCTTACCAACCAATGCTGTCTGGCATGGGAAGTACCATTGTGGGAAGAAGCCAGGGGCTATTTTCTCCCCTTCCTAATCAACACACCCACCACAGATAAATGCCCAAGGAGAGCATGCCCAATCTGGAGACCTGAAAACTGGCCTGCAGGAACAGCTCCATCCTGAGCACTCCCAGCTGCAAGTTGGGCCTAACCCCCTCCCTAGACTGAAGCTTTGCACCTTTGTCTCCAAGTCCCGTTTCCCCGTGGCAGAGAACCCTCTCCGCAGGCGAAACCAGAACGCGGCATGGGGCCAGGGATGGATTCCTGGGCGGCCCCTGCGAGCCGAGCGGAGATGCAAACAGAGCGGGAGACTGCTGGAGAAGCAGAGACAGACAGATGCTTTTACACTTCAAAGGGAACAGGGCCCTCTGAGCCTTTCAGGAATACGCACAAATCGATAGACTCCTTTCAAACACCGAGCACATTTGCTCAAGTGTGAGGCAATTAGTCCGTGAGGATGGAGGCAGGACAGGGCCATTAACAGCCATACGGGCAGGATGAGAAACATGCGGCGTGACTCCAATGGCTCCACGCGGGCCCCCAGCCCAGCCTGCTGAGCAGAAAACCGCGGTCCTGGCCTCACTTTCTCCTCCACGGTTTTCAAAATGCCCTTGTGCACCCAGGAGCTCTACGGGGAGTGCATTAGTGTCATTCAGCCCATGTCAGTGCAATGCTCAGCACATCCCTTTGGCAAACAGAGCGGTTTTGATCACATCCCTTCCACTGCTCGATGGTTCACTGCTTTTATCCCGGGAGAACAATAACCAAGGGTACCCCCAGGGATGCACGAGGGCTGACTTAAACTTGCCACAGCAATTCCCATTTCCCCCTTCACCCGACTGCTGCTGGGCGGTGCCTGAGCTGCTCCAGAGAGCTCTGTCTCCACGGAGTCCTTCCTAGATGGAAAAGCAGCACCCAAACCAGATTGTGGGCGAGCAGAGGACTGGCTGCTCAGCACGAACAGAGCCAGCACGGGGAGAGACCCCGCTGTGTGACAGGAATCAGGCCTGACTCATCCCTGTCTACTCTGCACCAGCACTTCCACGCACCAACACCCAGCAAGGATGTTACAGAGATCCCAGGTGCCAGTGCTCTGTGACCCCACAGATGGGAGCTGGGGTGTCAGTGCCAGCAAGCAGGAAGTCTCTCCTGTGAATAGCTGCTGTTTTACATGTACAGTCTTATTTGTACAAAGAGAGGCAGAAATACCAAAAGTGAGCAGTGCTTTATTTCTGGTTGTGTGACTGATGGAGTGCCTATCCTGTATTGCTGGCTGCCCACTCCCACTCTCCTTTATGGGGGCACATAATTTACCCTCTTCAGTAAAAATAGAAGAGGAAGAAATAAAAATCTCAGCATGTCCCCAAAGAACTGTAAGAGATGGAAATTAAATCCATCCATTACACTCACCAAGCAGGGTGCTGTCTGGGCAGGAACACCATAGTTGTACACCTGCACGTTCAAAGAAAACAAATGGATTATTAGAGAAGTGTCAGAGACAAACCAGCACCTCGCAGCAAACTACTTCAGGCCATAAAACAAACTCACATGACTTGGAAAAACAAAAACGGAATAACACTAAACTAAGCTGGGCAGCAACACTGCTCAGCACAGCTGCAGCACCTCTTCTTACTCCTGCGCTGAAGGATTGCTTCACCCTTGGTTAAAATTTCGTCTGACACCGCTGCTCAGGCCCAAGTCTCAAGAACCAAGTTTCTCAAGAAACACCTTCCCGACTTCCTTTGCTGTGTCCTGTGAGCTGCGTTACCTCTCCCGGGGTTCCTCCTGCTCAGATTTGCTGTAATGATCAGAAGCCACAGTTAAACCTCACTACAGCTCTGCAAGGCACGACAGCGACAGCAGCTCACCTGAAGCGGCCTGGAACCAGACCAGCGGCACGGCTGCTTCTCATAGCCCAGGGAGGGGACAGCCGAGTCCCGGAGAGGGGCAGGGACAGGTTCCCCCACAGCCACAGCAAGAACGCAGCAAGGTCGCGCCTCTGAGCACGGCTGGAGCCCAGCCGGCAGCGCCCAGGGCAGGAGAGGGGGACAGAACAGACCACCCCTCCCCGTGCCCCCGGAAAAACCCCTTGTCCTCCCTTCCCCAGCTGGCCCGGCACAGTTTTACCCCTCCCTCTTTGCTCTTGGCCGTTCACTGAGTAACTGGAGGCTGCGGCCGGCTGAGCAGGTACGCGGAGACCCCTGCACGGCACATTTCGGCCGCTGGTGAGCGGAAGAGGGGCGGGCACCGCCGGCAGCTCCGGGCAGGGGGGATGCGGCTCTGTGCCGGCCCGGCCCCGCACGGCGGGTGACGGCTGCTGTTCGCTGCTGCCAGCCAAATGCTGCATCCCCCCCGCTACGAGGCTCCCCGTGGATCCCGACCTGGGGCTGGGAAATTAAGTGGCTTTTAAGCTCTGCAATAAAAACCCATTTGACTTGAAGAATGTTGTTATTCCTGGAAGGGGGTTTGCGCCGCTTGCTTGGATTTGCGTAAAGTGATCCAGTACGTGCGCTGACCACGGAAACGCACACAGGAGCCCCCTGGGGAGGCTCATGGAGCGCCGAACGACAGACACCCCACACCGGGCAGTTCGGTCAACCCGAAGCAAGCGAGGAGTCCGGCTCAGCCTGGCTGTCCAGCACAAGGCGATTCAAGAGCCCCAGCCCATCCCGCATGGAAACGCTGCTCCGCGGGATCTCCTCGTGCCTGTCCGCGGGCAAGAAACCTCCCCGGGCCCCCACGGAGCCCCGCGGGGACAGGCAGACCCGCACCACACGCGGGAGGACACCAGGTGCCACGGAAGGTGCAGAGAGCAGCGCTGCCCCGGGCTCGGCCGGGCCAGGAGGCTCAGCTGAGGGCACCAGTTTGGTTTGCACCAGCTGAGCACATCTCTGTCCCTGCAGCACCTGGAAATGAGATAAGCTCTTAGTGAAACCAGCTGGTAGCTGCTTCTGCAGAGCCAGAGAGGGTACAAACAGAGGCCACATCCTGGGCCAGCTGAGAGGGGACCCTGCACCCCTGGGAGGGCTCTCCATATCTTTGGAGAGGCGTGGGGCACTTTGCTGAGCTGCAGGGAAACAGGTGCCTCCCCCAAGCCTGCAGCTGCCTGTGGAAGAACTGCAGTGTTGGCAAGAAAGCGTTTTTCTGCCATTCCCATCTGCACTGAAGCAGTCAGGCAAGGCTTAAGGCTGCAAAAACCAGTAGGAGAAACCAAAATAAATTAAGATCTTTATTTCCCATAGGAAATTTACCTAGATCCCATTTATAGGCCATTTGCCCTTGTCCTTATGTAATTCCTCTGTGGGAGAGGAGCAGAAAATACAGAGAAAATAAACAATTTGCTGCAAAGAATTGGTGCAAGAGCCTGAGTCACATCTAGCAGTGTGAGCAGATAACCTGAGGCTCACTGAACACGATGTAGAGAACAATGAACCCTGAGATCAACAGTATGTGTCATGCATGTACAAACTGGCCCCAGGTAACATGACTAAAGCAGAGCCACTGGTGTGCTTGAGAAAGATGCACAAACCCACACTTTTGAGTTTATTTTATTACTCTTAATGGCCTGCCTTCCACATGTCTCATTTCCCTTTATTGAAGCTGTCAGAGGCATTACATTATGTCACATGCGTGCAAAAACAGCGTTTCAGTCGAGTTCATACAGACTTTTAAATGCCACAGCTGAAGAAAACAAGGCAGTGGGAACTGCAGAGGGAGGAGGTGGGAGCAGAGTCCAGAGCACACACCTACAGGCAAAATCTCTAAAGGCTTCACAAACCAGCCAGAGCTGCAGTCTCTCACCAGAGACAGGAGAGCGAGAAAGTAAAGGTACTTTTCTAATAAGCTGGATGATTCACTGAAGAAGGGCAAGCGGTCCTGTTGCAACAGAAGGCTGATGAGTAATTAATGGCTCGTTCTAGGTACAAGGCTGAGTCTTTCACCCCAGTGCAGAGCTGTCTGCCAAACACCAGCTCTACCAACAGGCCCATGGGGCAGCAGCACCTGCAGTGCTACTCTGAAGGTTTGAAAGGAAGAACACTGCACTTGTATTTGCACAGGAGTTTCCCAGTGCTGCCCAGTCCTCCTCAGTTACTCATTCTCACCACGGCATGTTTTTCATCCTCATTAGCACCCTGTGACAGGGAAGCACACCCCAGCTACAAAGATAAAGGAACAGATTTAGATCTGTTCCAGGTAGCCCGTGCGGGGGATGTATTCTTTCTCTTTTCTCGGCATGGCACTGGCAGCGATCCCGGCGGGTGCCAGGAGGACTGTCATGCACAAAGTATCCCCAGGGTCCCTGCACATGGGGCTCAAGGCACCCACTCGACTCCACAGCCATTCTGCTCATCACATTTCCAAGATGTGAAAAACAGTGCTGGCAAAATCAGCTACTAATGGTCAGAGACAGACTATTTCTCTCATCCACAGAGGTCAGCCTTTCACAGCTGACCTGCCTTCACGCAGCTGGCATTTGGACAGCAGGAAATCCCAGTATTCTGGGTTAAAAACAACCTCCTCCACAGTTCCTTCTCCAACCAGATTTCTTTTTAGTGAGTCGCTCACACCCACTTGCGTGTCGTGCATAGCAGGTACAAATCACTACTGGCCAGGGTGCCATCAGAGGGGAGGCTCACAGGGCATTATGTTCATGAACTGTGGTGAAGTCTCACCTTTATTTCAACGCTGCACATCCTCAAAGCCTGGGAAGCCCAGGGGAAGTACTTGGCTGCTCTGCATGTATCATAACACAGTTTGTGGTACAAACACAGTTAGCAATATACAATTTAAATAAGGAAGCAGTCATTGTAGCCGAGTCCACAAATTTATAGGGCTACTTTTCAAAGTAATTTTAACAATAACAAACATGGCTCAACATCTCTATGCAATGCAGATGCACAGTGCTGACCTAGTACCCCAACAGATCAACACACAGCCTTTCCCAGTGTACCTGCACACCAGTTGTGATGCACTGGGCACAAACCTGCCCAGGCCTGCTCATAGACAACATCTTGCTACACACACAGAGAAAACCATCTGGCACAAAGCTAAATGACACACCTCTCTGCCTACTGATGGCTATAGACCACAAAGCAGCTATTAGTGTGACAAAAAAACATTCCCTAAATAACTCCTAGAAACATGTCTACCCTCCCTGAGGAGCAAAGAGCCGGTCTCACTCAAGACCTCACTGCCAGGGCCATTTGCCACTTAGGCAAACAGGGAGGCTTCCCCCTTTTAACAGGAAGATGAAAGGAAACCCTCCTTGCACCGCACATGCTGGCTGCTCGCTGTCAGAGCAGCTCCTGTCCAGGCTGGGACCAGAGAGGAGGGAGGTGGAACCACTTTGATAACTAAACATGGAAGCAGATCCCTATAGACCCCCAAATAGTGGTGGGATGACTTCCCACACTCAGTGTAGCACAGGAACCACAACTCTAAATTATATTCTCCAGGGGTGGTAGAGTGTGGGAGAAGGAAGAGTTCACAGCAGATTTCCTTTCACTCTAAAGAGAGATGTTGGAGTTAAACAACAGCACTGCTGTTCATGGCCCTGCCTCTGACAACCTTGAAAACCCCCAGAGCAGCTCCCCACATTCCAGGAATAACCTCCCTCCACCTCTGCAGAAAGAAAAGCATTTCACTGACCTCGAATCTAGGGCTGACAGAGGAAGATGGGCACAGGGACATGCAGACACAACACACAGACTTCCTGCCGCTTCTCCTGCATGGAATGGACTCTTCCCTGCCTGCATGACCCACTGCTGTTCCCCAGACACGCCCTGCTGTACATTTTACTCTCTTCTGTTGCTGGAAGAAAGGCAAGACTCTAGCTTTAGGTTTGACTGTACTAACTGAGGAACCTGCTCAAAGGTCAGCAGGATTGCTTGTTTCGCTTGTCTTTGCAATATTGTCTACAGCCTTTGTGCCACCCGGATGGCTGAAACTCCTTAGCCCCTATCTCCTTGCCAAGTCCTGGGAGGAATGGATTTTGGAAACTGCCAAATGCGAGGTGCAAACAGCCTGTGACTTCAAGTTTGGCAGCTCTTTAACTACTGCCCTCGGAGATCCTGTGGTTTCCTACTCCTGTTGGCAAAAAAGACGCTGCAGGACATTTATTCTGCCTGATCCACAGTGACACACCTGAGGCAGCCACCAGTTTAGCCACTGTTTGTGAAACACGGTGAGGGCTGTTGTGCAAGGAGACAAGGAAGTAAAGGTGTCCCATTCTACCGCTTGCAGCAGTACCTCTGCCTAGTGCAGGCGAGGCTCCAAAAGTCCAACACCCCAGAGCAAATCTGATCTCATTTACAGTTTTCTCTCAAGTTTTTTCACTGGGAAGGGTCCTCCCCTTTCACCAGCAGGCATAGGGGAACAGAGGGTACTGGCTCCACTCCGCCATGGTCCCGTGGGCATGTCCCGGAGCGCCCTGTGTGTTGTACTCCGTGGAGAAGGCCGAGTAGCTCATTGCCCTGTACTGGCTGTGGGGAGGCACCACCCACTGCCCCAGGCCCTGCTCGGTGCCATAGGGGCTGTACACGGGCGCTCGGGCCCCCGGCTTCCCGACAGAGTCTAGAGCCATGTTCACCACTCCGGTGTAGTCCTGGGGAGGAGGCAGAGGTGGGGGGAGCGGAGGCAGGTTGGTGAAGCCCTCTGGGAGCTGCTTGGAGTCGTGCTCGGGCACCGTGGTGAGATCCAAGGCGTGGCACCTTGCCCGGAAATCGTTCAAGGCCGTGGCATCGCGGGTGGGAAGGTGCTGGCTGTCCCCAGCTTCGTGGAACCTGAGCCGCAGGGCAGAGAGAACAGCAAGTCAAACCTACCGCAGCAGAAAACCACAGAAAACCCACACAGATCCCCTGGGGAAGGGCAGGGCAAGCTCTCAGCACGCCCTCTCCCCCTTGCCTACTCCTTCACCTTACTGTTAAGTGTGGATTTTTGTCCAGGCCTCACTGTCACACCCACAGGGAAACAAAATGCCAGAGAAGGTAACTATCTTAGTTCTGGCTCAGGTCTGGGCTCACTCATGCCCAATTTTGCAGTAAGAAGGGAAAAATCACGGGAGTCCTGCCACTCCACCAACAATCTTCCTCCAAAGGACATGCAAGCTCTGCAGTACACAAAGCTGGCTGGGAGAGCATTTTGGGACAGGGAAATAAAGAGCATTACTAAGACATGAGTATTCCCAGAATCAGTGGGTTTGAAGCAGGTCAGAAAAGTTATCCGTGGAGCTATGTCCATGCTAATCTAACATCTCTCAACCACATATACTGTCCAACAGAAAGGCATCCTTCCCTACTCCCAGGTGGCTCTTTTTCTTAGGAAATACCCAGTAGAAGAAGAGGAAACCCATCAGTTAAAGAGTGGCTTTGGACCAGGAGGTAGGACTCACCGATATGTCTGGTAGGAAGGTGTTGGCACTTGTTGCTCCCTGGCCAGACCCTCCCTCTGCTCTGCAGGCACCGGTGATGCTGCAGGGAAGGCCTGGCTGCCATTCTGCTCCGAGCCCCAGAAGGGATATCCACTGCTGACCACCACGGGGTTACTCTCTTCCTTCACATCTACATTCTCATCCTTCTCAAAATCTGACTCATAGCAGGGAAAAGAAAGAATGGAAAAGAATGAGAAGGGGGAAAAGAGAGACAGAGCTCACAATGGTCTATTGGCAGTTCTGTTAATCACAGGATGGTGGAAGGAAATGCACTAACACCTCTCCTGCAGACCTTCTGTCCTAAGGGAACAGCCCTTTCCAGCTCTTTTCTGCCCAGATACTGCTGGGTCAGTCCTGCCCTGCCCTCTGTTCTTAGCTGTGCTACTGTAAGCAGCACCGTGAGCTGGAGCAAGGAATGATCAAGCTTAAAGAACTTTTTGAATAGCATTCTCTGAGTTTGTTGTGATCAATATTACCACGTTCCTCGGCAGCAGGCTGCTTTTCCTCAGGCAGCTTCCTCTTCTGGCTCTTGGCTGGACTGGGCTTCTGGCATTTGGCTCGTCCTTCCCTAGAAAGAAATAAGACACGGGGGAAAACTTGGATGTAAGCTTTCTGCCTAGATAAACAGGCAGGGATGCAGGACAAACTCTGGAAGACTTAGAGATGGGATGAATCTCTAACATTCTGTGCTGTACACCTCTCCTACCAGCCCCTCAGGGGCCAAATTCCAGGGTTAGCCATGTGCCTGCCATTGCTGTGTGCTTCCAGGGAAAGCCCTTGCCTGTGATACCAGGGATAAATCAGGAAAGGGGCTCCTGCTTCATGTCTGTACAAAAGGCATGATCATCTTGGAAATTCAGCAGCAGAGATTTTGGCACTGAGTTTGTAAGTGTAGCCTGATGTTGGATACACACTATGCACACAGGTACGTGTATAGCAGGGTGGGTCTGTCGCTTGAAAGCAGCTCTTTCCTAAACGGAAAATGAGTTTAAGCTTAGTCAGAAATGATGTTACTAGGAGGAGAAAGAAATTCCATGACATTTCTAAAGTTTAAGTAAAATAGGGTCAGTTTTGGCCTTTTTTCATCAGGAAATGAAATTTTTTTTCAGGCATAAAATAAGACAAAACAAATTCTCAGATATTTTTGTAACATTTTCTGCTTGGAAAAAACCCATTTTTTTCCTTCTCTATTGCCAGTCTACGGTTGCAACTTAAGCTTTTTTTCACCTCATCCCCTGGCTGCCTTAGGACCAGACAGATCATCTCACTGCTATTGGTATCCATCTTGCAGGCAAAATCTCCTGTTGGAAGAGATGCTTTTCCACCCACAGGAAAAGGAGACAAGGGAGCCTCCAAATGCCAGAATCAACCTGATCTCCAAGAGACCAAATGATCTGCTGTGGACTCCTGTTATCACTCCTATTCACATGTCAGACTCCAGTCTAGCTCCAACTTGCAAGGGAATGTAGGTCTCAAATTTCTCACACCTCCTACATTTCTGTAGGAATTATCACCTCCCACTCCCCAAGTCTCTTGGGAGGAGGCTGCACAGGGGGACATCATTTCCAGATACAGGCAAATGCAGTGTGCACAACGCAGCAGGCTCAGCAGGGCTAGCTGGGAGAGTTTTGCTCAAAGGCCTTGGGTAAGATTCACCAGTGAACTCCAGTTATAAGTAAAGCAAGATGAAAAAACAGTTTACCTTCGAGTGTTCTTCCCATGTTCACGGAAACCTTTAGCAAATGGATTGTTGTCAATCTTGAGCTTTGTAATCTTAAAATAAAAGGAACAAGATTCAGTATCATGGTGACTGGTTGGGTTCTTCACTGTTTCAAGGCCTTCACCTCTGTGAAGTTTATCTTGACAGCTTTTCTAAGGGTTTTGGACATGTCCTTGCCATGGTATCTGAGCACTCCCATTATTGATCAGGAACTGACACACAGAGAGGAGTGACTTTGCCAGGGTCAGCAGGGATTTGGGTGGGATTCATCTGACTAGAGAAACATAGAGGGTCGGTATCTGTATCCGGACTTTCGCCCATACTTTTTACTGCTTCTGGAGTTCTGTGTGTCACTGACAGCGCACTCAGTGCCATTAAGGTGCATGACTCATCACAGAGAGGATGCTTTCCACGGGAACCATAATGTGCCTATTTCCTCCCACCGTCCATCACAGGTGCCTGGGTGAGCAGATTGGAAGGAGACACTTCCCTCTGCAAGAGTTTTGAAGACATTATTTACCACCATGTCCAGAAGCAGTGCTTGCACACTGTACCTGCTCGTTCTGGTAGGCAGTGACAGAAGTGAAGACAGTCTCAGGGAAGCTGAAGACCTGGAAGATGCTCCAGCGGACACTGAAGAGGTCATCTGCTTGCACAATGTGGAAGCGCGGCTTGTAACGGTGCATGGAGTGCAGGATGATCTGGCACAGGGACAAAGGACAAGGTTTCTATGGGCAAACACTGCCAACACACGGACTAAAGCCCTCCCTAAGAGGGCACAAGGGCTGGGCTGGGGGAGGAAGAAAGGGCACATGGATATGTTTTCATTTCCACATGATCTAATTTCTCACAAATCTCGCTTATTTCCCACAACATTCATCTGTAATGAATTCCAAAAGAGCACAGCACAACCTACATGTCCATGTTGATCCAGAGTGTTGTTGGTGAGCTTCAGTTTTTGGAAGGAGACAGGTTCTTTCATCCAGTGGCTGCCAGGAGCTGGGGAATCTGGGTGAACGTAGGTGCGACAAGGGAGCTGGGGCTCTGCTTTCCCAGCAACTTCCCACTGATCTTTATTCCACTGTGAAGGGAAAGACAGAAATCAGGAGCTTAAAAAAACCCTGCTTTTAGTACAGGAAAGCCCAGCAACTTTTCTTTCACTGTCAATTCAGTGCATGCCTCTGGAGCACAAGCAGCAGATTCTCTCTTATGAGCCATGATCATGTTACCAAATCAGCTCCAAGTTTGGGCCTCATTTTTCTTCCCTTTCTCCCAATGGCTGTCAGAGAAGTCTGATGTTAATCATGATTAAAACTGTACTACTTACAATGAAAATTGTAACCCTTCCAGCTGCTCCCCAAGCAAAACTGACAAATAACTCCAGAGAGGCATAAAATCCACCAATTACTTCTGAACTTTGTCCAAAGAGAATTTATTTATCACCACGGCCAGTGAAGCATAAAGATTAATCTATTTCAAACAAAGACGAAAGGACAGTATAAATTCTGTTATTTAAAGTACTTACCTTGTACCTGAAGTTGTCCATTGGCACAAAATCTACCAGCATGAGGTATTTGGCATATGGGATTAAGCCAGAGACTTTGATTTTGCATTGTGGAAACATTCGTCTGAAGGAGAAATGAAAAGCAGAGTACAAAAAGATTTCTCTATAAAGTGGATATTAGTGATCAAGCAGCATGCCATGTTTACCAACTACTGGCAAAGTCCTTGCAGCAGTATTTCTCCATCCAGCTATTGACCATTTGTCCATCTTAGTGATGGACTGTCTGGTCCTGTGGGATCAGATGGGATAGGCACTAACAGGGCAGCACTCACTGACAGCCTGACACTTACTGCCTCTGTTCTTCCAATTCCTGTAACACAACAGTGGGAAACTTAAAAGGAACTATTTGGAGTCTGAACATAGTTCCTCGCCTGCTGCAGCTCTCACAGACCTGGAGGATGGATTAGAGCATTTCTGAGCGTGGGTAGGAAACGTGCTCTCATCTAAGAGCACATCCGGCTTTCTGTTCCCGTACTGCCTGCCACTGCTTTTAACTTCTGACTCTGCAAAAAAGCTTTGACACCTACCTCCCTACCCAAAGGGATTATTTCAGCTCACAGCAGCTTTGACATAATACATTACAATTTCACAATTCCGTATTCTTTCCCTGCAAGCTCCACAATACATGACTCATTTAGACATTAGAGTACTCTGCACGCACAGATCATTATGAGTCTACACCATGTTCTTGTCTGCAAAAGACTCAAGCCCAGGCATTTACTGCTCAACTGCTGCTGCCTGTGACCCAGGCAAAGGAAGCCCAGGGCACTTTCCAGAGCAACCTCGAGGTGACAGGAAGAACACCAGTGTTAAGTGTGAGATAAGGGTACAGAAGTTTTCTCAGCACATCAGCCCCACAAGTGACCTTTTGCACTTCACAACTTGGACTTCTGAAAGTGCAATTCTCCTGCCAGGATCAGGGAGATGTGCATAATTGGCAACAAAACTAGTTTAAGGACCACCATTCAAAAAATGAGCATGTGGAGATTTTGACAAGAGCTCAGAAGAGGTGGGCAGCTGTCCTGCACCCCTCACCTGCCAGATTTGGTGATGATCATCTCGGTGCCAATCTGATGAAACTTCATCCACAGACCCATGTCCTCGAGGGTGACCACAATGGAGCTCTGTGCGTAGGGCTCCAGGCTGGGGGAAGGAAGGGCCTCACACGGCGCTTTCACGTCTAGAGAGAGAGAAGATGGTAACTTCAGATGGGCAGGAGGGAACCAACCTGGCACAGCCCCTCCTGCTCAGGGACTGGGAACTCTGTGCCACAACAAACCTCTTAAAATCTGTCATTTTTCTTCAAAAGATTTTTGTTACTTAATAGGCTCAGAGCCTTTTCCAGCAGGTTTGGTTTTAGCTGGTAGCTTCTCCTGTAAAGATCTGTGTGCTGGACCAACTCAACCTAAATTCCATTACAAAACTCTCACAGGCAGTAGCCACAATTCACTGTTCTGGTATGATCAGGGTTACACAAAACACTTTCACCAAGAGAATACAACAAAAGCTGAAAGGATTGTAAAGACGTTAATTGTACTGGTGGGCAGTGGGGGAAAACAACAAGTAGGTGGTAGCAGAAGTGAAAAATCCCTCCAGAAGACAAAGATGGGAGAGACAGGAGTCCTAAACGTAAGTGAAGGCAAGAAAAGGAGGTGACAGAGATAGACTGTGGAATACTCTGAAAAGAGGACAGCTGGTCTGAACTGGACTTGGAGATGGGAACCACCGAGGAGCCTGTGATGGGAGTGGAAGATGTTCAGTAACACACCCTGGCACAGCAGAGGAGCTGCCTGCAACGTGCTTGCACTTTGTGTTGGAGGCAGAGGACCAACGGTGGTCCTGGGGAAGAAGAAAGTGTGAAACTATTCTGGGGAGAACCATCCTTGGTGTTGACGGTACCAACCACCTCTAAAGAGCCGTTTGGATTAAAGACCTTTGAAAACCTCCATAGCTGCTCTTAACAATGCTCTCAGGCAGGCAAGTTTGCTGCTGCCATACTGAAAAGCCCAGTTTCACCTCAGGTTAAAGGTGACCTGGTGTAGTGCTGGTGGGCTGATTTCATGCCCAGCGGGGCTTTACTAACACCGCTCTGGGGTCTGCCGGAGGGAGGGCTGGATGCGCTTGCTCGGCAGGGCACCCCCCGGCAGCAGTGCTGTCCCCGGCTCAGAGCCAGCAGGAACACCTCACCGGGTGATGCATTAGCGGCCAGGCACGGCTATTTCTTTAAAAGGGAGATTTTTCTGCCTCTCAGCCTGAGCAGATGTTACTCAGAGGACAGCAGAAAAAAAGGGGAATTTTCGCCTCGTTACAGCTTTACTGAGTAATGTCTTCAAAAGAACATTCACAAAAGGTAGACAACTACTTCCAGAGAAATTCGCTTTTTTCATAAAGGGACATCCTTCTACCAGAACAACCCAATGTGAGTCTAAGGGCTTCTTCCTTCAGTACTAAGAAGTAAAAAACATTTAAATGTGATGTTGTCAGTTTGTAAAGGTCTTTAGGCATTAAAAAAAAAAAATATCCTCTACCCTTTTTCCTGCTTTGATCCAACATTAATGAACTGGCCAAGAAGTGACACCTAGTTTGGTCACTAAGATTAGCCTGTTAACATCTTCTTACTAAAGCTTCCCCCATATCCTCTTGCAAAGACATGAAAGCTGCCATGAGACGATTCATTTGGTAGCTCGGTGCAGCTACATGTATCAAAAGGAGTTACAATAAAATTGGGCTGATTTCCCACAGGAGCCATCCAGTCACAAATACATGCAAACAGATTTTGATTAGCTAGACAGATGCTCGCTCCTTCCCCAAATGAATTTTAGAATTAACATTTCTGTAAGCAAATTCCAATGCCATTAAATGACACTACAACAAGGCCGATCTCAGGAGTCCTTATTGAGGGGAGACTTCCAATGAAGCAGAGAGGAACTGAAGTGACAGAAGTTCAACAATGAATAAAAAAAATCAAAGGCAGATGTTATAATCTGTTTTTTACCAAAATGAGTCCACAACACACCTGTAGGAGTGCAATGCTGCAGGAGACAGGGACAATAAACGCTGCAGCAAAGATTTTAAGACGTGGTTAATGCAGGTTTTGTGTGCCCAGTTTGAGGCTGAAAAACAGAACATTACCAGTCTGCATGAGGATCTGGACCCCAGGAATGGTGTGAGCTTGGGAACGGATCCACACAGCCGACTGTGCAGCCCTGCGCTGTCGGCTCCAGTGGGATCCTGCAGCTGCAGATCTGTTTGTAGGATCCACTTCGGATTTTGTTTGCAGAGCCAAAGGCTGGCTTATAAGGCACTTCCAATTCCTTCCTAGCTTGTGCCTGTGGAACTAACGCCAAGACTCACGCACACAACCCCCTCCAAAGTTGCCTGCGTATTGGAATCACAGCACAGAGAGGTTTGGGCAACGTGTCCAAGCAATGGAACTTGTTAGACCTGTACTTCTATGATTTCCTCTTCTATGTAACTTAGTTTTTAAGTATTATTTGAAAGAGATTTAAACATTTTCCAAGAATTCTAATTCTAAGCTTTTTAAAAAGCATTATGATTATCATTGTTTTGGTTACACAGCATGTGGCACATTTTAAAAACATATTCTTTATGCCCAGATGACTTGACAAGGAAGAAAGATGGGATGATAAAGGCACTGAAAATTAAGGTATCTTCAATCTCTTCTGTGCTTGGTTTGAAAGTCCTTATACCAATAGGAGCAGCTTGTCCTACAGCTTGTGTATCTAGAATAAGCTGTATATACCTTTTTCCTACCTTGGGGACGGAAAGAAAGAGAAATGAGAGACAATTCAGTAATTCTTGAAGGGGGAGGAAGTTTTTTGGATAGGAAATGCTGGAGTACAATTCCCTCACCTAAAGCAATCCTTCAATTCACTGTCAATTGCAGAGACATTGTTATGATGTCAGAAAATCTGCTGTAGCCCTTCCAAAATGTATGGGATAGGGTTTGCGATACCGGGAAAAGTCCAAGGCAAAAGGTATGCTTCTTACCTTCACTAAAACCAGTTATTGTTACACTTGTTGCTGTTATCTTCCAAGTGAAGAAGTCCAACACTAACAGCTATCCCGTGTCCACAGGAAGGAATGCAAGCCAATATCTAAAGCTTTTTAAGAAATTAATCTTGCCAACAACCAAAAAAATCCCCAAGTTTTCTGATCTTTTAAATGTCAGCAGAAACACCCCCGACCCTCCAGAGGGACCCTCATTTCTCAGAACCAGAGGGTTTTCCAGCAACAACAAAAGTATGGTGTTTCTACAAATGAAACGGCTTCATCTCTCAGATGCACCCAGCCATCACCTGGAATATTTCTGCCGTAGGGGGTCATACACCAGGAGCAACTGAGTAAGAAAATGAGGTGACTTCTGCAATAGTTGGAATCTTCACATGATAAAATACCGTAATTCCGTCTATATTTTTTCATTGTTGCTCTTTCGTTTTTCAACCCAAACTTCTTTAGAAGTGGCAGAAATCAGTACGAATCAGATCAACACAGCAGGGACTGCAAAAACGCCGAACAGCAGGATGGTGGAAATTACCTGAGTCACTGCACAGGTATTTTGCTTATGAATGAGACAACACCTTGCAGAGGAAGAAAAAGGAAACTGAGAGTGCCCAGTCACTTCTAATGTGTATTATGAGCTGCACACCCCTAAAATAGGTAAATAGCTGTTTCCTTCTGATGTACAGTAAAACCCCAGAGTAAATTTGGAGTTTAGTTCGGTTACACTGACACTGACAAATGCAATGCCTCTGGGGTGGCCCTTAGTTTCCCAATGCATATGGCACCCAATCCAATCATGCCCCACACTGGAGAAATAAACTACAGCATGTTATAGGATGGATTGATGAAGGAAAACACAACGAAAGCCTAAGGAAATCATAAAAATCCTGTGTGTTGGGCATGAGCCTGGAAGAGGTGGGCTATGCCCGCTTGTGGTTTATACTTTCAAAGGGCAGAGAGGGGAAAAAAAAAAAAAAGCAAAACCAAAGAGGCAGTATCAGAACTATTATTAGAAATAGAACAAATATTTCCAAACCTTCCCTGGCCTTCAACCCGAAGAGCTCGGTACTTTGCAGACAATACACAAATAACACCTCCAGCCTTCAGTGAAGGATCACATGGCACAAGGGGATGTGGATGAGGGAGTTTTGGACATATTGTGAGCAAACCTTTGCTATCTTAGAAAAGATCTTTGAAGGCTCACAAAAAACACTCAAAACCCACGATTTATCATCTATTCCTAAGAAAAAAACCAGTTTATAAATCCTCTCCAGCCCCATGCACACTACTATAAATGCCGGTAGCCCTCCAGGAGCACTTGTTCCCTTTCTGGCATAAGTCTAGGATTTTTCCACTCAATATGGAAAGGGAGAGAGTCTTTCCTTACCTGGTATAGCTTGCATTTTTCCATGTACTGTGACGTCCAGGAGCTTGCACGGCCAAGAGAGCCACCAGAGTTCTTGGAAGGGGAACCAAAATAGTCCAGTTCAAAAGCAGGTCTGATTTCCTGAAGCAATCACAAAGCCTTCCTTCTGAGATCCAGTGTCAAGAGTGAGCGGGACGAGGATGGGACTCCAAGCACAGCTAGCCAAGGTGAGTTCCTGTTTTATGGAAGCTAATGAGCAGGGAGGAGCTTCCCGCCAGGGCTGTCCCCTTGTGATCCTTTGATGTCCAAAGGGACAAAGAGAGGAAGGATCTGCAGCAATGGCTTGGGCTAAGGGAAGAAAATCAAAGAGAATTAACATGGCTTTGACATACAGGAAACCCGACGGGGGAAATGCACCTTGATTTACTGCTAACGCACTTTTAAACAAATAGGGAAAAAAGCGAAAACATCAGCTGAGGATTTAGCTACAAAATCAAAACAAATCCCTTTAAATAGCAAGCAGGGAAAGCTTCCTTTTGACTATTCCACGGATTTGTGGTAATTCTCATCATCAGCACACACACTCATTTTACTCTTGATTTCTGGTGTCAGAATAGGGCTGCATCGAGCTTGGCCCTCCCAGGTAGGTGATTAACAGTCTATGCCGAAGTTAGCTCTCACAACTGGAATGCTGCCACAACACATCCCTTCACCGACAGATCCTTTTCCATCAGTGTAAACACACTCGGTGAGATAATGTTACTTACCTGCCCAGTATCGGCATTCCCAGCCCTGAACTGCACCCTGAACTTTTTTTGGGGTAGATCAGGCACTGGGTTTAGGCCTCGCCCAAGGTACTGCTCTTACCCAGGGAAGGCTGAGCAGAAACAAGGGCTTGAGCATTTTCCCTTAATTAGTTTATTCTGCAAGTGTGACCATTAGCTTTTGTGCTTGTAAGTGCTTACAAGTGCTAAGAGACAGCAATCAAGGCTCACTCAGGCTTCAGGGCACAACACAGCCGCTGCACCTCGCTGAAGAAGGGGGTTCTGTGCGTTCAACACACAGAAATGGCTGTACTAACACTGACAGGACCAACATGGTCAGAAAGTGGAGGTCAAAAGCAGAATCTCGGTCTCGATGGGCCAGTGCCAGGTCCTGCACAGCAACTTTGGGAGCTCTGTTCATTTCAAAGATCTTGCTATGTATAAGGCTGCATTTGATTCACTGTCTAGATTTACTCCAAGCAAAATAAACATTCTTCTGTTTTGTCAGTGATGTTACTGGGACATCTGATCTTCAGTCTGACATGCAAAACATATTCTGAATTTGTTTAGTGAGTTCCTACACCCAAACAACATTCCTTGAGCTCTGTTCTTACTGCCTTTTGGAGCAGGCAATGTGAAGACACACAAAGAGGACAAGAGCTTAATCAGAGGAGGGACTGGCTCTCTTTCAGTGGTATATTGAATTTTAGGCATCCCAGTACTAGTCAGGGAGGGAAAAGCCAATGCTCAGCGTTGCAAGGAAGAACGTTTAAAAGAAAAGGGTTGGAGAGTTTGAGAAGTCCTGAGGAGGATTTTATAGCAGGAGATGGTCCATTGGCTCTTGGCACCTCTGAAGGGCCACATCCAGCCTTCCTGACACCCCTTTTAAACCACTGTATAATACAGAAGACCACAGGCTCTTCTCCTTCAGCTAATTTGGAGACACCCAGAGTTGTGGAGTCTTGCTACCACCGAGGAGAGGTCTTCATGTGGTGGAGAAACATCAACCTGTACCTCAAATGGAGATTATCTATTACATACGTGGAAAAATAAACTGGAGGGGAAAAGGTCAGCTGGAAATGGTATCAAGGTCAAACCTCTGCTCGTACTTGCACAGCTACTACGAAACACAAACCAAATAGGATGCAGAAATGCTTTTCTACTCTGCCACAGAAGGAAGATAGCATTGAATCAGCTCCCTCTCCATGTCCTGCTTTTCTGATGCTAGTATTTTAATTGTAGAAAGCGGAAAAGACAACTATAAATCAGAATCTGAAAAGGAAAAATAGAACAAAAATTGGGTCAGATTCAAGCTAGCAGTGAGATGAATCAACATCCCACACAGTTAGAAACTGCACAACAGCAGCAGCAGCACTGGGAATTTCAGACTTCACTTGACAAGAGCGTGGGATGTGTATCATGACTTTCTGCTTCTTCCACAAAGGCTATGAGATGGTCTCCTGCTGCCACTTCATTTGCACGCTGCGTATCAGCATGTCTAGGGGAACACACATTTGCTACAAGTACTCAAATCCTTTTGGCTTCTCCCAGCTGATTGATGGGGAAGGTGGAGTCATTAATTACCCATGCCTAGTTAACAACTAGCTTTCTCCCAGCCATTCTAGTTGCACTGGAAAGGTTTTAAAAGTGAAAAAAAAGAAAGTGAATTTGTTACTGTTGCTGGAAAGTGTGGCTAACAGGAGGCAATCCCCAGGAAATTCATCCCTAGCAAAGAGGGAATTTAGCACATTACCCTTGTCTGTCTGTCCACGGAGAGCCCTCAGGCAGTTTGATGGGAAGTCAGAGGTGAACGTGCTGGTGTCTAACAATTCCCTGGCAAATTGGAGGCTGAGGATGTGGAAAGGGACAGGAGAGAGAGTGGATGTGACACGTGTAAGTCGGTGACATCCACAGCTCTGTTCCAAGCTCATTTACAGCAGCAGGTATAAATCCTGCTGAGCCCAGCTCTAACTGTAGGCTCTGCCCTGTGCCGAAGGGACGAGGTAGGGCAGTGCAGGAGGGAGGGAATTTGTGATGACAAAACCAGAGGCCAGCTTTTGCTTTACATCTCTTTGAGGAGGTGATTAGAAAGAAACATTCCCCTCTGGGTTTTGTAGTAAGGCAAATGTTCTCTGGCATTTCTCCCACCTTAAGGAAAGCTTTAACGCTTAGTGCTCAACAGGACCCTGTATGGAGCTGCTCTGCACACAAACAAAGCTGGTTTGGACAGCCTTCCCTGCTGTCCAACACAGTGATCATCTCACCATCTCTGCCTGTTGCCTGGGGCTCTCAGACTGCTGGAGAACAAATAACTAACGTGTCAGCCAACAGGGGGCTTTGGCTAACAGGGTGGGAGTCTGCAAGTGGATGTGCCCAATGCACCACCACCTCTGCCCAGACAGAGCTTCCAGGGAATCATTCTGCCCAGAGAGCAAGCTCAAGTGTGAGGCATAAATTTACTGCCTGGGGGACGGCTGAAATGCAACAGAATGGTCTTCTGAAAGAACCAGCCTTGGATTATTGCTCATGTGCATCAGCCCCTGGGTGCAGTAGCCAGTATTCAGCCCCTGCAGGTTTCCCTCTGTGCACACGGCTGTGAGAAAGCATTACCGTATCAGCTTTAGTAAACTGGGCTTAAGCAAAGCTGTGTTGAATTTGCACAAGCAAGAAGAAAAACCCATGAAGCAGTACAAACTGCATTTAAGAGATTCTCCCCTCTGAAACATGAGGAAAGCCTTCCTGCCATTTAAATGTGACTCATCACCCGATTCCCACCTGGCCCACAGTGCCAGAGCATCTTGGCAACTCTTTACGAAGGATACTCTACCATCTGCATGGGACAAGCACTGAAACACTGAAGATACACCATTAACAGGACCCAAAATAAAACAGACTGCCCTACAGTGACTCCTTGTCCTTGTTAGTGCCCAATAGCTCATACAGCAAAATAGGAAATACAAGTGCAGGGTTGGCCAGGACAGAGTGGCTGGGCTCTGGCAGCACGGGCAGAGCCTAAACTCGGGTAGCTTTATGAGCAAGTCTCTGTGGGTGGCTGCAGGAATGGTGGAACCCTGCAAAGTGTTTTGAGATCCTCTGAAGAAGTAGTACATATTATCTGCTATCACGAGGTAGCAAAGGAACAGTTCCTACCCAGCTCCTTAGGAGAGCTCACCCAGCACAACATTTTCTTCTGATGGAGCAAAACGGCACCTTTTCCCTCCCTTTTTATGGCTGGGTTTGATTTTTCCTGGAAAAGCTCTCTAGTGTTTTCAGACATATTACACGTGCAGTGTCATCCAGTCCTTCCTACCCTGGGACCCCCACAAGGGGCCCCACAGAAGTCGGACCTCTGTAGGGCTGAAAACCCCATACTGAGCCCCAAATTGTATCACCCCCAAATCTTCCCCGTGCTCTCAAAAATGCAAAAATGACATTTGGCAAACCAAAACAGTTGGTTGGAGAGGGCCTGTTGGTAACATCTCAATGCTAATTCACCACAGGGTCCCCCCGGACAGAGGCATAGTGAGCTGTGGGGATGGGTCACGGGCTGAGACAGGATCCGATCTGGAAGGGAATGTGGGAAAACAGCTCATAAAAATGAAAAGCTGTACATTTCAAGTTTAAGACAAAGCTTTTCCTCTTGCAGGTTTGTGGACCGAGGTACCTGGCCACAAAGCTGTGCTCCCCCACTAAAGATGATGCTCCCCTGTCTCCCCTTTCTCACATCCGCCCTCCCCAGCCCTCTGCAATACTCCCCCTGCTCCCAGCAGTTCGTTAGCATGGAGACAAGAAGGGAAATACTTAGCAGCCACTTAACACTGCAGGCTGAGTTTGGCCTCAAAGGCTACAGTCCAGAGTCAAATGCAAAATATGTCTGTCTAGAGCCCTTTCAAGTTCTCACAGACTCCTGATGTTAGGTGCACTGTTTTCCTGTCAACCCATTGTGTTTCCCAGACACAGCTCAGCACTCTGTCCCACTCGAATCCACAAAAAATACATACTGAAAGGACTTGCAGCAGCAAGGGGAGCTCTGCACCACAGCACGGGAAAGGACAGTGCAAGCGCTGCCCTTCCTCCCCTGCACTGGAAGGCTCCTTCCTCTCGCACTGGGGCCGCAGCAGCCCTGCCTCAACTCACTGGTCTCCACCGGGAGCCACAAAGGAGCTGCTTGAGAAGATAGACAGCAAGTAACTCCGGCTTAACATCCATCCATAAATACTTCTATATTTATACACATGCACACACTCATCTGCAAAGAGGAGCATCACGCAGAGCTCAAAAATTGCTGGCAGTTTACTTAACCACGAATTGAGAGCAGACAAAACCCCTGAGCAGAATGGATTCTGCTGAGCAGAAGCCCAACAGGCATTGCTGCAGCAATCTCCATTAAAAGCTGATGTTTTCAGAAAAAAAAAAAAAAAAAAAAAGGCAGCAGCTCAAACCCAGGAGCTTTTATCTAAACTTTAAGGACTTTCAAGATTGTCGATACACTGCCATGGTACTTCGGTTTCTGCAAAAGATTCCTTTTGTTGGTGATCAGGCATTTGTAAAGCCATGAAACCTACAAAAAGCCAGGCTTCAATCACGTAAGTCAAGGATCCAAGTTACTTTGGCCAAGACAGATCTCTTGTATCAGTTACATAAGGAAACTTCCATATACTGTTCATCACAGTATCTAATCAAATCAGGAGATCAATAAACAGTATAATTCCTATCAGAGGAACTACCTTCGAAGAGCAGATTAAAAGTGTTAAGATTTAAAGCATTTGGAATTTAAAATTAAAAACTGTTGTGAGCTCTACAACTCACCCAACTTGTTCATCACCTCGCAGCAAACTGATACTGGGGTCCATAGTAACAACAGTCAGGTAAGAATCCTTCAACATCACTGATAATAGAAAAAAAGCACCTGTCAGATTTCATGGATTCCTCAGATCAATAGTGGGATGAGGCTGCCATACATGTACATGAACTGACAGCTGCCACTCCTCCCCGCAATCCCTCATTTGGCCAGATTTTTCCCCCCCTATTCTTCCCATACAGTCAAATTTCTGTACTCATTCTTTGTTGCAGACATGGGCCAGGGTACAGACTGCAGGCAGATCACAGCCCCACGGCTCCCTCCCCCTCCCCAGCAGATTGTGAAATGTTTATGACCTGGCTCTTATGGCTCTAGAGGTGCTGAATGGCCTTTTCCCCCCTCCGAGTCTCAGCTCCTGATGGGCAGCTACAGACCAACTTTTAGCCGGTTTGGTCCGTAGTTGTGGATTTTATTGCCCAGTTTGTCTCTTCAGCTCACATTTGTAAGCTCCAGAGTAGATTTTTCCCTGGGTAACACTCTGCAGCTCAAAGAACTCTTCTTGTTTTTATTACATCCTTAGTGATTAAAGGGATATTTAAACCTCACAATGCTCCCCGCTGTGAATATAAAAGCCTAGCATCATTTTGGATAGATGTGCTTAGAAAAATAAATTAAAAATTAGCCCTACTATAGCGAACAAATGCTTCTAAGTTGTTAAGAACATCAGACACCTGAATAATTTAAATATATTGGTTGTAATTCCTTGAGAAACCAAGGGATGACACATGGCTTTGTCCTCTCTGAACGGTTATACAGACAAATTTCACTTGGAACGAGAACAGAGGTGTGCAATGACTGCATCATACTGAAAATACTGGATTTTATCTACTTAGGCATAAATGACTTTGATTTCTTCTCCTCTCTAACCTTGCAAACACTAATACACATAATAGGTACCACTCTTAAAAACACAAACTTTGCTTTTGTGAGGCAAAACTGTTTTTAAATGACTGCTATTTCACAGCCTAACCTATGCCTGCCAACCAAATGCAGATACAAACAATACAATGTAGATTCATCAGAAATACTTAAATTCTGCTAACAAGAGTGCTGGGGAGCGTGCAGGAGGAAATCAAAGTCACGCTTGAGAGCAAGCATTGCTGTGAGCACAGATTAGATGGTTATCAATAATGAGGTCACTGGTTTTGCCACCCTCTAACACTGCAGTTACTGGTTTAGGCTTCTGCAGGGAGCTCCTGCTGGGGTCAGATTAGGGAGCTGAGCCTGCCTGAGATGGAGGTTTGGACTCACTGCCAAGGAGCTTCATTTCCAAATAACTGCTTACAGTGCACAGGGAGCCTCAGATTTACAGTTTGTGCTCTACAGGACAGAGGGGACAAGTTACCAAGGCTGGGAGGGCTGGTGTAGATTATCATAAACCTGAGGCAAAAATTTGAAATCTAAGTCCATTCATGGTTCCCCATTATGTCTTTCTGACTTTTTTTTGTTGTGTATTTCCTCTCCAAGACGGAAATACTCCTTCTCCTCCCTTTGCATCATACTGTGAAGAAGTTGTTCAAGGGAGGAATTGCTGACTTCTGGATTTCCTCACCCCTGATTCCAGATTTTCCCTTTAGAGAATCCTAGTATCACTTCAACTTCCGTTTTGAAGACAGTGATGTTCAGCCATATCCACCTATTAAAAAATATGTTAACATTAAGGAGGCTCCAATACAGAGATAATTCATAGGGATTTTTGCAGTGAGATGCTTTCATTTCCCTGTCGGAAATACAACCACAAATATAACCACAGGATGCACATGTGAAAATAGCATACAGTTGAGCAGGAAAGTGGCAGGGCTTCTTTCTGAGAGCCTGCTGTAAAACAAACTGGTAAAACCACAAGTAATTCTTATCACCTCATTATCAAAGCTACTGGGGAACTGGAGGGAGACTGGATGAGCTGAACACCAGAAAAGATTAGCGGAGTTGGTTAAGTAAATCTTCACTGATTGACAGCCCTGTACACAAAGAAGAAATGAACATGTCTGCAGGGTGTAAACATACAGATGACAGATGAATTAATGTGCTACAAAGGGATATAATTATCTTCATTAGTTGGGATGAAAATGAGAGAGAAGCAATTTGAGTATCCAGGAAAAAAACATTCCGGCTGTGCAAGGGCAGCTTGTTCACAGAGGAACAAAGTCCTTACTGTGTTGGGCTTTTAACTGCCTTTTGCACAAACCACTGGTATTGCAGAGAACAGTCTTGCCTTGGCAGGAGCAGCAAAGAAGGCTTCGAGATACCTTCTTACCTCTTATTCCTGTGATACCTCGAATGAGTACTAAAGGAATTCTGGGCCCACAAGGAAGAACGGATGTTCCACTGGCATATGAATAGACTGCTTCCCATTGGGATGTAACCCAGGCTCACTGGCACACTGTGGGTTACAGCACTACACATTTAACACAGATTTCAGGAGGGGGAAATGTCCAGGCTTCTCTTATTCGATCACACTGCTTCAGAGGTTTACTGGTGACCCCAGTTCTCTCGAAGGAGACTGTTTCTCTCTTCCATTGCCTCCTAAGAGCTGGAGAATCTGGGTGAAGTATCTGAGGAATCTGGATCATCCCAGAAGCAAAACGGAGCTTAAATAAAGTGAAATGCAAAATGCAAAAAGAAAGAATCTTTCATACTCAACTTTGAACCTCAACAACAATCCTGAGCAGTGGCCAGGCTTGCTCTTCGTTCAGAATCTTGGCAACAGAGACCTAATGTGAACTAACAGGAAAGAAACCACAGCAATCATGCTGAATTTTCCCCATGAGATTTTCTGCTGGATGTTTCGGTCTCAGGGTATACACACACAACTACATTACTACGGTCCAAGGTGATGAAATCAGGACCATATTAACTGACTCAGATAATGCACCACTTTCTCCTACCTGGCATTGTCCCTGGTGTTATTTGCAGCTGCCATTAGGCTGGTTTGGCACTGGTGCTGTGAGCCATCTGAGGGCAGGTGTCCTGAAGAACCCTAGGGAAGAAGTGCCGAAGGGCTCCATAACCAATTAAAAGGAAAAAGGTGGGTGAGTGGGAGAAAAATGTATGGGAAAATGAAGATAGAAAGAAAGAGGGGAAAAAAGGAAAGGTAAGACACAGTGAAGGCAAAACAAAAAGAAAATTAACAGGCTGTGGATGCTTCTGCCATTGGTATCCTCTTGTTGGGCTCAGGGGCTCTGCCATCAGCTCCTGTACCCAGCCGAGGATTTACAAAAAGAAAATCCTGTTTTTCCAGACATTCACAAAAGACCAGCTGTTGGCTCCCAAGGGAAGTGTGACTGCAATCTAAATGTTGCTGAGCTTGGAAGAGTGCTCCTCTTCCCCACTTCCGTGCTTAGGTCAGAGTGATGAGAAAGGTGACAAGTTATTGAGCCACTGAGTTACATTTCCCAACAAGTGCCTTTGGGTGACAGTGCAGATACACACTAAAGACATCAGCCATTGTATTAGAGCTGACAAAGGATTGATCCATGGATCAAAGAAGCATTTTCTGTGCAATTCTGAAGCACAAAGTTTACTAGCTCTTCTCCTCTGTGCTTTCAGAGAGCTTCAAACAGCCCTCAAGGGAGAGAGAAGGATGTCAGGTCACACAGCCGTGTCCACTTCATTCACTGAACTCCTGCTCAGTGTTCCATCATTCACCAAGTCATTTTCTGTGTCCTAACAAACTCCTGCCAAGGGCAGCTCCTCCCTCTCTCCTTCACAACTTTCTTTTCTATCCCTTGATAACCAAGAGCAGCCCAGAAACAGAACATTCCTTGTGCTGAGGAGTCCTTTCCTTTGAGGAACCCAATCCAGGGCTGTTCTTGCAACAAACTGGGATGGACAATACCTCCCCCTTTTCTGTTTCAGCCCTAACGTTCACAGAAGTGCCAGATTCAGCTTTGCAAAATGAAATCCCTTTTACCAGAACTGATTTAGCTCTGGCCAGGCAGTGGGTCTGTCTCATGGATGCTGGAGGGGGATATGTCCATCTCTGCCCAGTAAGGTCAACCTTGAGACTGACTTCCCACCCTTTGATACCTGGGTTATGGTCTCTGATCAGTAGAAACACAGCAAACCTACCAACTCGTTGTTCAAAGATGGCTTTAACCTTGAAGAGAAGTAAAAGTCACATAACAAGAGTTATTTAGGAAAAAAACTTGTCAGGTTTAGCACTTACTGCCTGAATATTTTCTGGCCCAAAGACAAATGAAAATATTCTCGCAGAAATATAGGTTCTTTTTCCATTTGCACCAGGATCAGGAAAGTCATAAAAAAGGAAATCATTACTGTTACGTGCATGTCCTACTGACCAGCTCTGGCTTCTGCAGTGCAGCCACTCTCCATGGTTCTGTGACCCAAGGAATTCCAGACCACTTCTGTGCCATATCCACATCAGTTATTTCTCTCTTGCATTAGGTGAGAGACACAGTGACAACGAATCTGCAGTGGGATCATCACCATTAAAAATTTTTCCAACTAGCCTGGCCTCACAACTTGTTTGCCATCCTCAAAGCTAAAACTGAAACTTTCATCTTACTAACATTTTATTCAGCAACGTACCAAAGGTACTTAAGCTTCAGTCTGTTTCTGTTTGCAGAGATGAAAATTATGTTAATGGATGAAGAGAGCGCAGCAGACACTTATACTTGAGCAAACTCTCCCCAGGCTGAAGAATCCTAGGTTTCCTGAAGGCAGTTCTGCCCCAGCTTTTCCAAAAGGCCCTCTTCAGAAATGGAATTAGGCCCTTAAAAGTGCTGTCATTTAAATGCATTTACCAATCAGAGGTTGTCTTAAATAAACCTCAACGTACTTACATTCTCATTCCATGTTTAGTCAAACAATGCAATAGATTTTCTTCAGCAAATAAACCAGAATTCAGCAAAAATAAAAGCAGTAAAATCAACCTTCCCCCTGCCTCTCTCCCAGCATCATTCTCCAGCAGGCAAAACGCTAAATCTACATCAGTGTTTTGGCAGTAAGGAAATATTCTCACAACAACAGTATCACAGCAGTAATGTCTTCTGCTTTGGAAATGTGTTACCTTGATGTTTATATAGCCCCAGGAGACCATTCAACAATGGCAATGTGTTAATTCCATTGACATTATCGCTCAAATTCAGTCACAGGGGCTGGTGAATTCTTTTTTTTACATGGCTCTTTCATCTAAAAGAGAATAAAGCAGGACATAATGGATGGTTAGTAACATATTGCTAAATGGTTACAAGACACAGGAAATTTCAACTGGGGAATAGGAAAAACTGAAAAATCCAAGTAAGGCTTGATTAGAACAGAGACTTTGGGTTTTTTCTGCACTGAACTATCCCAATTTCTCAGCATTTGGAGCTAAGGAGTCTCAAAAAAACTGACCATGTTCTACACTTACATGAGCAGACACTTGTTAGTCCTCTCCAGACTCATGGGAAGCTCTGAGTTATTTGGAGTTATTCACCATGACAAAAACTCAGATAACGTCTGTATTGCTCTCATTTAATTTAACAATGGGAATGGTTTCTAGCAGATATTAATATTCATTCACTCAAGACGAAAAAAGCCACAGTTTTACCTAAAATTGGCTAGAAGATAAAATTATAAACATTTTGAGACATACAAAAATGTCCTAGCTGCAAATTCAGTGGCAATTTAGGGAGGGAGGACAGTTTTGGACAAGTAGTTTCTATTTTATGGAGACAGAAAATGGAAGATAAATGGCAAAACTCACCAGCTAATGGGAAAGCTCTGATGCACAATTCAGTTCTTTTGACACTATGATGACCAATAAACCAATGATGTTATTACGAAATGGGTGCAGAAAGTGAATATTGACAAAATCCAGATCCAGAACCCATGAAGAAAGAGAGCAGCTTCTAGTTCATCTTATTCAGAATGTATCACCAGTTCTGCTGCTACTGTTCTGAAAGCCACCGGCATTTCCTTGCTGGAACAGTATCAGCCCCTGAGGACAGGGGAGAAAAGCTGTTAAAGGAAATGATATTCCTAACAAACATTGCCTCAGGGATCACATGAAGACATGTATCACCAAACAGAACTTAATTTTATGACCTCCCTTTCTGGAACTTATGGGATTACTCTAGTTGCTCTCCAAAGTTAATCTGTATGCCATAAGCATCCTAACTTCAGGGAGAAGTAATAAGGGCTGTTTTTTTTTTTTACCAGCAGAGATATTTCCACCTTTCTTTGGCCTTTTGCATTTTTCAATGGTTAACAATGAACTTTTGAGTTTGCACGTACTAGGGAAGTTAAGTCTATTTATTTTAAAGCACTTGCTTTAGATGAAAGTTTTAGTTGTAGAAATACTTTAGGTTGCTGAAGAAACTGTACGCAACGTAAGGCTACGGTGAAACATAACCTGATGTTGCCCTTTGCTGTCTTTGTTTAAATCAATAGTAGTTATTTACATTTAGGTACCTTGTTGAATCAGGCACATGTTTCAGTAGGAACATTGTCCTCCTCCTCTCTCTCTCCTCCCCAGCAGACTCTCTGCACTTGGAAATAACATTTCCATACTTACATACTCTTTACAGCTACTTTTCCACGTGTTGGTAGTCCCAGATAACAGACAGTTTACCCCACTGCTGTCTCTGTGCCCGAGTTTTCATAACTGAATCATGACCATACACGCAGCCTGGGCACTGTAACAGTGATACAAATACTTCTGAGTTTCACTGAAATTGCAACAAGCTCATCAAAAAATAAAATCCAGCTTGAGTGCATTTTATGCACAGACTGTTTACTCTCTCTCACATTTTAATCAAGTTATCAGTTATCTGAAAGTGAACTCCTCAGTTTGGAGGGTAACACCTCCAGAGCAGGGAGCAGTTGTTATGTGCAGTTGTTAAGGCCCTTGTGTCTGTCCCTCAACAGCTGCCAATACACACGTCCAGGGGCTCAGCCCAGGCCAGGGTGGGCACCTGCCATCCCAGCTGCACAGGGATACCTCTGTGGTGAGGGGCAGGCAGTGGGACACATCAAGGAATTAATACGACTCCGAGGGTGCAGGCTTTCTAGCAAACCCGCACTGCTTTCTCATTTTCCTTCTCACCTTGAGAAAACCAGCTATATTAACAACTTCCAAGGGAAAGTACAGGCCTGGTAGAATGTGCCACTGCAGGAGAGTCCTTGCCCAGTTCACAGGAATATCGATTTTACAGAGAGTAAAAAGCATCACGGTGCATCCAAGTGTGTACCAGTAGATGCACTTGGCTTGTTTGGCTCCTGCAGACAGACCCACATCTGTCTTACCACAATTAAAACATGAGCTGACAGCACTGCCTAGGTGCCAACAGCTTGTTCTGGCTGCACTGGCAGAATTCAAAGGCTTCCTTAGGTAGCAGTGCAATGGGATCAACCGACCCAGGTTATCAGCACAAACCCCCTGCATTTCCCTCTGCAGAAATGCTTTACGAGGTGCAATCCCAAGCTGTTCTTATGTTCCAAGAAAGCTGAACTGAAAAATCCCCTTGTACCACTGACACTTGCTGTGCAACAACACGTCAGGCTCTTTGTTTTGCTCCCAGGAAAGCCCATTATACTTATTAAGTATAGGAAGCATTTCCAGCAGGGTGTCTATTGGGAGAGCCACGGCAGCAGCTATTTGAACTTGTGTCGCTCACTTCAGGGCACAGCTCTGCAAATTGATGCTGTGAGCTCAGAACTCCCACTATGAATTTCTGAACTTTTAATTTTTTTTTTTTTTTTTCCCTAGCCTGGTCTAACCTAATGGAAATCTGATGCACAGTCCAGACATTCCTAAGTGGCAAATTTCTACACTCAAACGGCTTTCTGACATCCATATAGCATGGTGGGTTTTTGTATGTTGGCTCAATTAACAAGTTAAGCGATTCTCTGAGAATACATCTAGTGCCATCTTTTACGGGGAGAAGAAAATTATCACTGCAATCTTACTGAAGAAGTTGCATTTTATATATATCCACGCATTTAGAAGAGAAAATGTGACTCTTCATACACATTAGGGTATAATTTAAGGAAATGAAATCTCTGGCGTGACTTAAATTACAAGGAATCAAAGAACACTTCTGAAGTATATGAAGCTTTTTCTGCTCATACAACATCCTTTGCTAGTTATTACTGAACAGTATGTGTTCAGTGCTATATTAGATCATAGTTCATGTAATGCATATTTGCAAGTAAAACTCAGTGTCATATTACTGCTTGTGAGCAGCCCTCTGTATCTGTCCTCAGAGAAGAAAAGAATGTGAATATGTGGGCCGGTCCTTAGGGTAACTGTAGATATGTGTAACAATTCATGCAAGAAGCACTATGTCTAAAATACCTTTGCCCTGTTACATGGCCTTTCACTTGTAGTTACAATAATAATATCACTCAACTAAAACTAAATGAATACCATTCCAATGTGGTTCTCATATGCTTATACCATATATGAACTTCGTTTATATTCCATTTATACTGGAATTCACTGTTGTTTGCAGGGTCTCTGAAAGACATGGGAGAGAAAAAAAAACAGGCTGAGAAATAAAAATTGAGAGGGGGATATCCCTGTCTAATCTGAGAGCTAAAACTACTTTTTACCATAGATAGGCTTTAGATAGGCAGTTTCCTTCAATAGGACAATGTAGTTAGAGACACACTGCAAAGTGTTCCTCCCACTGGGATTATATAATGGAATGTTTTTGTACCAACTATAGACACAATCATTTGATGGCGCAGATAAATCTTACGTGCAGGCAGAAGTGTGATTTTACTTTTTCCCGTGGTAGAAGTGTTTTGGTTTTCCTGATTCTGCAGTCAGTGCATGGCCTCAGCTCCATCTCACTGTCCCCGAGCGGGAAGCCTGCCAGATGGCTCCAGGACCTGATCTCACCTCCAGGCTGCTTCACAGAACTGACACTGTCTTACAAGATTTTATCCAAGCTTGAAAGCTTCATATTTCTTCCATCATTCTCATAAACATTTTCATCCCTGATTAGAACTTTACTTTTCAAAAAGTATCTCAAAACAGTTCACAGACCCACAAGTGGCCTGTTTATCACCTACTGCTGGGCTCAGTACAAACCCCACACCACTGCAATGGACCAGGATTGAATTAATCAGGATTTACACTGACGAAGCTCAACGCACTATTTAAACCCTTTTACACAAGACTGTCAAGAGATACTCTCTCTCCCCACCTTAATATGCTGCACATTAAGAAAATGGAAACATCCAGTGGGCTTCTTATAGAGAAATTAATTAAAAAAAAAAGGGGGGGGGGGGAAACATAGTTATGGGGCAAACAGATTTTGTGTGAAAAGCAAGTATAGAGTGGATCTGTTTTCCTGCCAAGTGTCAATATTAATGGTAACAAAGTGAGCTCTTGTTTTTGGTTGCCATGGCCAGGAACACACAATCCTGTAAACAGCCTATGAGGATTCTCATTCCCTCTGCTTTGAATCAGACTATACATTATGCAAAGGACATATGGTACAGTAGCAGAAAGCCCTAAGAACTGAGTGAGGTCCAAACCAGCAATGCAATGTTGTCTTTCAGAAGTTTCAAGATAGATCTTGGTCGTCCATTTTAGGGTGAGGAAGTTGGTCTCCCCCTTCTTTTTTTCCCCTCCCTTCCCTCCTCTGTCCTAGGGCCCCCTCTAGTGCCACCGGCGCAGCCAGTGTAGCTGCCGACTGCCACGGGATGAACTCTGGGCACTCGGCTATGGAGATGCACTCACAGCCAGCAGGACTTTGCCCACATGCCGTGCACAAAGCTGTCCTGAGGTGGGTGAGCTCAAAGACAGCTTTGAAGACTGGAACAGGGGCTCTGGAGTTGGCTAACAAGTGCTTGCTGATGGGTGTTATCCTCATAGTTGCATTAAATGAACAGCAGCAGGAACAAAAATGTCTATCCAAGGAGACATGTCTTTAACTCTCTGGTGAGATTTGCCTGGGATTCTCTAAGTATTAACGTGAAAGGGCCATTTGAGTGAAGTTCAGTCATCCTCCAGAAGCCAACAAACCCAGATGCTGGTTCTCAATGCCACTGGTTCCACCACGCCCTGCAAAGACCGCAGAGAGTCGCACAAAGGCATTAGTGGGCTGGGGTACAGACTGTGGTGCAGTATCCCGAGGTTACTCCCCAAATCGTGAATACTACTGTAATTTAACATTAGTGGATCCCCAGTTATCAACTAGAAGGGAAAGATAATAATTAACATTCAGTCTACAGTGAACTTCTTACCATCATCCTCAACCGCAAGAGCAAAGCTTCTTCATCCCAGCTTTACGTGACTGAGATCTATGTCTGCTGCTTTTTTTTGTGTGCCTCTCAACTCATTTACCCTGCCCACCTAGTCCCCTAAAAATACGACAAGCACCTGCAGGAGCAGAAACAAACTGTGCTTGGTGTATAACACTGTACACACAGGCAGTACACCACAGATGTTTCACCTTTACTGAAATATCAACACCACTGGCAAAAGCAGGGTATGGAATTTAACATCCCACCCTGGATGGCAAGACTTTGTTCTCACCTGGCCCCTCATTCAGTCCATTTTGTCTCCTATCAGCTTCAGCTGCCGTGCCTTCCTCTTCTCCTGGTCCCTTTCTCCCTGACCATATGGTGTTTATTTTGGCTGCAAAAGACATTAATTTCATTATTCATGAGGAAATCTCACTCTAATTAAGGGGGAAAAAACCCAACAACCAAGAGACAACAACTGCCAAGCCCTAGTACATGATAAAATTAAGGAGATACTCTGTATCTTGATCTGCTATTTTGGTTGTGGAAGGAAACATTATTAGCTTTTGAAGAAAATGATACAGCATTTGTCAGACAGTGGGCAGAAGCCACTAATGACAGCTGTGCCCAACAAAATTAATTCTTAGTAAAACACTAGTCCTCCTTGCCTCAGAGAGATAAATTCTCAATAGTCTTAACTACACATAGATTATATAAAGCCTGTGCAAGGAAATGAAATTGCATTAAACAGCCAAACCCCAGTACTATGTATATTAACAGTCCTTTCACCTTAACAGTGGAAGACAGCTTAGTGCGTGCAAAAACAATGCCCAGTAACAGCACAGAAAGTATATTAACTCTCCACAAATTACTCTCAAAGTCTGATTCAAAATAATTTCTTTATTTGCCTTGCAACAAAAATGGTTTTGCTGTTTGCCTGAAAGTCTTAACAGTGTGGCTTGTCAGTAGCCAAAAAGGATTTCGTTTTTAATCAATTACTGTCAGGAGAAAAAAAAAAAAAAAAAAAAAAAAAGAAAAAAAAGAAGGAAATAAAAGCCTCACCCCACTTGGTCACAGACCTCACCTTTAAGTTTACTTTAGACACCAAACATTCCTGTCCCTATGGCTTCACAGGAAAAAACCAAACCAAAAACATACCACAGCAACATACTTCAGCAGCTGCCATTTACTTGTCTGGCACATCAGAAAGACACCTGGGAACACTGTGATGTCAGAAACAATGGTTACCCAGTAAATCCTGAAGACAGATGTAGTGTTTACATTTGATATGCAATTTGGTAAACTGGATCTTGCCTAGGCTTGGATTTCAAGCAATAACCACCAGGATTACACCGAAATAAACGAGATTACTTCATCGCTAACTGCAGTTTTACTATAATGCTTTTTTTCCTGAAAATTCCACAAGAGTCTACGGCCAAGCTTCAGAATATACCACCTAAGTGAATATTTCTGTTTGTAAGGCTTTGGAATTCTTGCTCCAAGTACCTTTAGTGATGGTGCTTCAAACAAACATCGTGCCTCCACGCATCCAGTGATCTCGGCGTCTTCATTCCAGAATATGGCTCCTTGAACTGATGAACTACATAAACTGTACTTACAGAGAGATGATTTCACACACAGAGAAGAAGAAGAGCTCCTTCAGTGCACATCAGCAGTTACACCTCTTGATGAAGAAGGCCCACAGCTGAGCAATACACTATTTAGACAGCAGCAGAAGGGCAGGACTGGAAGGAGGTGGCCTGTGCAGTTCAGTCTCTCAATAACTTCTTGAGATTGAGAAAAAGTCCTTGAGCTGCTCAAGAGCATCATGGGAATAAAAAATGATATATTACCAAAAAAAAAAATAAAAACCAGGTAAGAGAGCTGAATACAGGACAAAACAAGTTGCACAGTTTGAACATCAAAATGAGTTTAGAGCAGACCAGCAAATTCAGCTCCCTTTGCTGACAAGAACAGTTACACTTACTGTTCTAGCTTTCCTTAACCATCAAAAATTTAAATCCTTCTCAAAAAGCAGGACTAGAAACCAAAAGAAAACTCAAGAGCAGGCATTTTAGGAAGCTCTGGAGAAAAAGAAAAAAAAGCAAAAAGCTTAATGCCAAGGAATCCTTAAGAATAACGAACCAATTTCAGTGATCGATTCAATTAAGAAAATGAAATGCTTTATACATCAAACCATGCTAAAGTGTGGACCTAAGAATTTAAATGTGATCTTTAAGTTAGCAATACATTTAAGAATACACATTAGCCAAAAAATGTCTGTAGTCTGTTCCATTTGAAAAGCTCTATTCAAAACTACATCCTCACAGTTGTCTCCCATTTCTCATAAGAAGCCAATTTATTTTCCTATGCTTTCTTCTAAAAAACCCGAAGATCATACTTGATCTGAAGCTCCCTCAGCCTTTCACCAGTCAATGACTACACAGTACTCTATAAACTGCAAATTAAAGAGCAAACACTGAAAACATACTACTACTGAAAATACCTGTTTGCTTTTACCATTCAGCTGCCTCACCTCTTCCCCATCAACTGCATTCACCCCACCTATTAGGTGTAGTAAGAGAACAAGTTACACAAACAGTTGCTAATACATTCAAAATTAACGTGGCTCACTTGCTTATAAACTAAATTTTGTTCAAAACAAAAACCCGAGAGTATGAGAATAAACTTGCAATACAAAGTTTGATGCTGCTTCTTTTTATCCGCAGTCCATTTGCCATTGTTACAGTCAAGGATATTAATCACTGTAATAGTGCATTAAGTGCTGGTTTGTACAGCCAAATATTCTATGTGATCCCGCTCCCCACATGATGCCTTCCCCCTTGTGTTGTTCATCAGTATTCAAAGATACCAGGATGGGTGAAAAAGAATTCACATCACGTCTTGATGGGGAAGTGAACCCGCTGCAGGCAATCTTAGCAACACTGGCTGACCTGGGTCCTGGGTCACACAGACCAAACCCATCCCAAGAGCTCTGGCAGTCTTCAGAAAATAAAGGGGCTCCCATCATGTTCCCCCAGCCCCTTTTATTTCTTATCCAAGAAACAAAAGGAAAGAAGAGTAGTACTCTTTCCAGAACCATGGTACCTTGTGCCCTCTCAAACAAACAGAGACAACAGTACGTTTCAACTTTATTAGAAAAAAAACCCCAAAAGTTTATACAAAGCTCTGCATTTTACAGAAAACCAACGCCCCCCAATCACAAAGAAATCCGACATTGCAAGCTGTATGCATTTTCTGTTTTCATATACATACATATATATATGTACATACACATATATATATGTGTGTGGGCGCACGCGTGTGTATATATAGTGTGTGACGTATTTTTTTTGCATGGTTTGCATTCATTATTTTACAAAGTTAACATTCAGTAGAAAAAAAAAAAAGGATCTTTGTTACCATTATTTTCTCATATAAATAACTGTGAGCAGTCCCTCTGCAGATAGATAAAAAACACCTTTTCGTGTCATTCTGTAAAAAACAGACATTACTGAAATGGTACTGAAATCTTTCAAGTTTTTTTTCAATACCACCATAAAAATATCATCTAGTCCCCAATTCAAAATGCTTGTCCAAGGCATTAGAAGAGAAAGGACTGTAAGACAATTCTGGAAAGATCAGTTCTTTAAGCCAACATTCAGGTAGATAATTTTTGCTGGACCTCATACACTGGCGCGAAATGAGCACAAACAGGAGACCAAGCTCTGTCTGTCTGCCCGGAAAAGCTGGTTCTTTTGTCTATTGTCACTGAGTCAAATTCCAACAAAGCACCCAGCAGTGTGAAGGAGCTGACAGACTCTCAGCTCACCCTCCTTGCCCTATGACAAAGCCACAGACCTTCTTGATGCAATTAAAATCTCAACCAGCTCAGCAAATTTTTCCTACTCCATTCACCTTAAAAAGGAGTTGTTGGACTGATCATGGCATGGTTAGGCAGACATCAGGTTTCTGAATTACTGGGAGAAAAACTTAGCTAGAGGGAAAAATGCAAGACAACTAAAAGGAAGAAAATGCTATAGAAAAGAGCTACCGAGTGACTCCCAAAGCTCTGGTTTGAAGGAGCAGGAACAGTAGAGAGATATGAATTGCAGCACGAAACATCCTTGTGTTTACTGCAGTTAACGGTGACAGCGTGATCCAAGTTAATTGACTTCCTGGTAAACAATCAGTCTTTCCGTCGAGCACCACGATGGGAAGCTTCTGAAGGCAATACAAGTGGTTGTGGTGATAACAAAGGTAATGAAAGTGAAGAACACAATGATGCCAATTAAATGGAGAGTAATGCCAATGAAGATGTTTCAACTCCCAGAGATGCTGGCAACAAGAAGATGGTTATATGGTTGGTGTTGATGATGGCCAGAATTCATTCATATGTCCATGTAGTCATCATCTTCATCAGTATCACTTTCCAGTGAGGATTCCTGGCTTGAAGTCTCTAAGATTTCCAAAGCTGGCTGACAAAGGCTCTCCTTCTTTACATTCGCTGCAGACTGAGCAGACAAAATAGCAGACTGATCCCAAAAAGAGAGAGAGAGAATATATTGCTAAATAGTCAGGATAAACCCATGATCACAGGGATAAAAGCCCACTGGTTGTTATTCCTTCACATTCAATAGCTCTCTTATTTCTAAAAAGATATGATATCCTAATGTGAAACAATATGAGATTTACCAGAGGGCTTCCCCACAGTTAATGTTCTGGTAGCTTCCACTAACCTAAGAATTGCAACGGCTGCAGTGGCTCACTCAGCCATTTCTGTAATTCTTTCCAACTCCCTCAGAAAAGGGATAAGAACTAGAATAGCTCTGATTTCACCCATGGCCAATATTTCACCAGTTCTTAAAAAACTGGCTCCTGCTGGTAACAGGAACCACCTTCTTTCACTACTTATACTGACTGCCTCTGGTTATGAACTGTTGCTTCTTTCATACAAGTATTTTACTGAGGGGACAATTAAGATAAAACCAATAATCTAAAAAATTACTGTTTCCCTTTTATTACCTTTAATTTTTGCTTGGTCTCTTCTGAAATGCTGCCCTTTGGAGAAAGGAGGGTGGGAGTGGGTGGAGTGACAGTGATCTCAGGTGGAAATTTGGTGACAGATGAAGGTATGAAAAGCTTTGGCATGTTGGGCAGAACGCGAGTTTTTACTCGGGTGCCATCTGTCTTGTTCTGCTGACTTCCCAAAGTCTGTGAACTGGAGCTGAGTTCAGGCTTGGAACTGGAGGCTAAACAGAAAACAGTAAGAAAAAACATGTTAGAAAGTTATCTAGGACTTCAGGTGTCAAAGAAGAGGGAAGAGTTCATTGTCAGACACATGGCTGGCTCAAAAGGCCTTTTTTCAAGCCTTGCATAAATCAAAGCTTAGAACCACAAGAAATTGTCTCAAGATTGTATAATGACAACTGGAAACCAGGAATAATTAAAAAATATCTTACTGGACAGCAGAAACTCAATCTGACCAAGCATGACAAGTGGCAGTGTAGTACTGACCCATCTACACCTAGTTAGAAGGCCACTACAAACATCATCCTCCCACTTGTTTCAGATACAGTCATCTCATCTTTGCATTCTCTCTCTCTCTCTCTCTCCATTCTGTAATGCAACAAATAAAGCTCCTTAGCTTCAGTTTTGAGTCTTAATTTCCTCCACCACAGTGCTGCCTCTTGAGAGAGAAACTCCTCAACAATTTAAGAAGAATATATGGTAACACTCGTCAAAATTTCCTCATTACTCTCTTCAAATCCTGCCATAAAACCCTCCGTGGTGTGCTCATGCTGCTGTCTCCTACACTAGTTAGCATCATTTCCACATTATTCCCAAGTGTCTCAGCTTGTGGTCTTTACAATCCAAACTTGCTCAGAGTTAGTTAAGTACATCTCATAAGAAAGATCCAGCCCTTCCCGAGGCACTATCCCATTACAAAGTAATACATACACAACAATTACCAGGAGATGACAACACTTTCACATTAAAAACTGAAAATTTGTTAGAAGGTATTCCTTACTAATAATGCTACTTCATATGGAGTAAAAATTATTTTTTTAAGAAGCTGTATAAATGAAAACACCAGAGCCTTTCTCAGTCTGATAATAACGACAGGTGCTCAAATACATTTTTTCAGGTTCAGTATTGTCAAATCCATCTCTAGCAGATTTCTGGAAGGGACACGGCCACTTACACACAGCAAAATAAAATGCCAGTTCCCTAATGTTATCCTGAGAAACAAGCAGCAGTAGAACAAAGTACTAAGGGATGTTAAAATTGAATTGTATGTTTTCAGCTGGGCACAGGAATGCAAGAGCTGCCACAACAGATGAGGCACAGCTTTCCATCAAGGTCAGTGACCCATCTCCATGGGCAGCCAATCCTTTCAGACAGTAATCAGACACAGGATAATCTGCCTCTCACAAACAAGGAAAAACAAGATACCCCAAACATGAATATCTAGATTATGCTCGCCTGAAATACCAGGTTTTACATTTTTTTCAATTAAAACATCAACTCCCACTTCTCTTGGGAGAGGGCAGAGGAGGGATAGAGCACATTAACTGCTATAATGCTGGTTTTTATGATTACTCAGATTGAGTCAGGGTTTGTGAAAAAATCATTTCCTTCTGCTAAATATTCCAAAAGTGTAATCCAAAGTGTTACCATACTGCCCCACGTAGGGTTTCAATTAAAAGAAAAAGTCTACTTTAAAGGGATGCACAAACCACAATGCTTCATAGCCTGGTACAGGGAGGTTTTTTTACTTGGCTTTGCTGCCATGGTAATGTTTAGCATGCAAGACATGCACCAAAAAGAATGCCATTAAGGGGTGACAAGGCACTTGCTCAGGAAGCTTGGACATGGCCAGGAATGCCTCTAAACTCTGGAATGCTTGACTGGAAGGCAAGCAGAGAAACTGAGGAATATCAGTCCCAACTATCCAATTGATCAATGCCTACAGACTGATCCACAGCTCACCATCCCATTTCAGAATTCCCTGAAGCACAGGAAGCTCATACCTGGGGCACAAACATGTCCTGAATTTGTGCTGGTCATGGACTCCACTTGCCAGCAAACAGGCTCTGGGGATGGTGCGACAGTAGCCATTTTCATCTGCTGACAAAGCCGTGACTCCTGCTGCTGAAATCCAAGACCCTCCAAAGGCACTTCAAGCTCTTCTTCCTCTTTAGTAACGAAATACAATTCACAGATTAAGAGACATCCTGATCTCTCTCCTAAGCCTCAATCGTTCTGCTGTCTAACCAACTGGTAGAATAATTTTTTTTTAACCCTTGCTGTGTTTTTCATAACATGACTGAGAGAAATTAAACACTGGCAAGCTGAGAGGGCAATACCAACTTTTTCATACTTGGTGCCATCAATTCAAACTCATGGAAAAAAGTAAATGTCATTTAAAAAGCAAAAGAAAAAATGTTTGTGTATAAGATTTTGTTGTCTCTGCACATCTGCAAAAACACGTGCAACTGTGCATTTCCTTTGGAGATGTGAGGGTTGGAACACCTGCCACATGTGCAGAGCAAAATCCATCACCCTTAACGATGAGCCAGCTGTGATCAATGGGCCTCCCTCTGATCTACAACCACAGGCACATCCTACACTTACTTAGCTCACTGCTAAGTAATATTCATTACTGTGAACATGGAATAACAGGGCCAAAGCCATTTTTCATGAAACCAATATCAAGTTCTAATGAATGCCCACATTTCACTGATACGTCCACTGTACCTCCATAAATACATTACCTAAAATTCCCACTTTCTGCTATTCTAGAACTTGGGATGTTTGTGACTCTGGACCCATGTATGTGTGTGTACAACCTCGTTATTATGTACCAGCTGTATCTGCTTTTAAATTAATGCAGTGTTAAACCACCTTTCTTACACACGGAGCTGCATATTGTACATAACAGGAGTAATTTTCACTGAGCTACCAAAGAGCTACTGGTGCCCTTTCTGGAAAGGGCAGACAAACAGCAGCAAGCCTTTCAAGGCTATGGTCACACAAACAAGCTTTTATTCTCTCTTAAAAATAAAGACATCCTTCAAAAACAACAGGCTGTCTAGTCTAATTTGAATCACCTTATATTTGCACAGGCTAAGGTGTGCACAGGCAGCTATCACAGACCAGGAGATGCAGTGGATATTCACAGTCTCACCTGCTCTGAAATTCTTCGTATGTCCATGCTCTAAAGTAATTTAGGATTTTGACAGTGCAACGTCTTAAAAAGGAACACATATTTTAATTTTTCCTCATTGGAAAAATGCTCCCACACACTCAACTGTTGGAAACACTTCTCCATCTTTACCAATATAGATAAGAACTTGGAATTTACCATGGTAATATTCTCCTGTATGAGAGTTCCCCTTGCAGAAACTGCTTAAGGCAACATAGCAGCTTAACACCAGATCAATGCAGTTTAATAGATGCAACTTTTTAAAAGAATCAGACTTTCTATGGTTTTTGAATAACTTGTATGAAATAAATGCTTACCAAAGCAGGATGTAAGTTCTTTCATCCACTAATTTTCACTGGTAAAGAAAAGAACCCATCATTTAAACTCGTAGCTGAAAGCCCATATAAGCTTTAGGATAAATGAGACTGCTTGTAGAAAATTCTCCAATAGTTCCCGAAAAGGAAAGGTCACCCACTACAGCACAAATCACAGGCAGCTTCTGTTCTGTGATGTTCCACTCACTATCAAGCACAAAATGGAAAGGTCTAATGCAGAAGAATTCTCAGCACTCTCTTGCGCATTTCTCTCTGGATACTTCGAAATACAGCATTGGAAGTAGGAAAATAATAGTTGCATCTGTACACATATTAACAGACCAGCTCAGCTACAGGGATCTTGACTAGGAAAATCCTAATTCATTGTTTCCCTGCTGAAGAAGCAGAGGACAGTGAAGGATCACTCTGGGTGTTGCCTGCCCTTTACACCAGACACAGAAGCCATTTAACCACCCTGCCAAAGTAGAGCCCGTAGGAAGGAGATCAGCCCCAATGTGGCCTGAAGCCAATACACACATATCCCATTACACTGCCAGAGCCTGATGACAGGCTGTGCTCCAAACCCAGGAGACTCCCACACTGAAATGGCTTCAAGACACTTGATCAAAAGATAGGAAGAAACACTATACCAACATTTGAAGAAAGGCAAGATGAAAATGATGATTTCAGAAGATTACAAGACAGCTAAGAAGTCAACTGCTTTTTAACTTACTCCAACACTCCAGAATCACAGTCTTAAGTATCTAGGGTAAGTACTAACAGAATCTTTCTTATCCACTTAATAACCAAGAATACAAACCAGCAATTAACTTAGCAGGTACCCAACTATATACAAATAAACTGCAAATCCTACCAGCCTCAGTTCTACTGCTAACAAAGAGCAGTTTTGTTAAGTACTCAACTACTAAACTATATTAGGGACTTATTGGTTCACAATTCAGAATAAGAGCTATGATTTGCATTATTGTTTAATGACAAAACTCTACCTCTTATGCTGATTACAATATTTGTTTAATTATAAGATACATCATTGCTTAAATTGATTTGCTGTACTTTATTTTAAGCAAATTATGCCCCACTGACAAAAGCTCTTTTGAGCAGCCTAATGCTACAAGACTGCTATCAGTCTGTATTCTTTAATCTCCACCTTCCATATCGTATTTTTGTTAAATTTTCAAGATGCACTTTTATAGTGTAGTAAAATTAGATTTAAATTTGAATAATATTATCTGTCAGCCATTTTTAATGTAGAAGTACATGAAAATGAAAAGGCAGGAGTCTGGCACACTAAGTGTGTATTTCTATCACTGCACTTCTGCAAACAACACTTGTTAATATTCTATTAGGCTGTGCCTTTCAGTACATGAGAAATCAAGAACCACTGCCTGTTAATCAATCCCTTGCTGTCAGAGATGTTAAATACAGTCACAGAATTCTATCCCCTGATTGGGTCATACACTTTTTTCTTTCTGGACTATAATTTTGTTTTTTGGTTTTTTTTTTTTTTTTTTAAATACTTACTTAAGTGGTTTTACTTCCAAGTTAAAAATAAAGTTAATGAACAAAATATTTTTTAGAAATCTCAAAAAAAAGAAAAAGCTGTTGGAGGGATATGTATCATAACTGATACTATTCATACTTTTATACTGCATAGATATTTGTTCTATTTTTTTCATTACAGACAAAAAGGTCAAAGCAGAAAAGGACAATCAAGAAGATATATACAGTTGGATCTCTTTATTATTTGTCTAAAACAGATTTCTGAAGAGAGTATCTTGATATTTGTCTTGAGGAAGATGCTGTTATAGCCCCGAACATAATGTCCTAGTTCTTCTAATAAAAACTTTCCCCAGGGAGGTAAAGACTCCACTAACTCATGAGCCACAATATTCTGCACAAGTACAGGAACACAAGAATATAAGTGCAGCACATTCTGAAGGTGTTCAGAAGCTCAGATTTAATATCAGTTAATAAATCTTCTGGTATTACCCAGTACTTGTACTGTCCTGGCAGGTTTTCAAACACTAGCTCTACAGACCCAGGTTAAAATAAAATCAGTTTCTGAAGACATAATATGCAACAGACACTTGTCCCCGGGCCGAGGACGGGACAGGTACTGTACTCTGGAGACCCACTTAGCACTCTCACCTTACAACACAACACACAGAAATTAAGCATACAGAGAAAAGCACAGATTTGCAATGCACATCACTATTGATACTGAAAAGTTCATCTCCAATCGAGCTGCATTACGAGGATTGTTTTTAGCCTTCCCTCTCCCATCAGCTGCCTAAATACACATAAAATAGTAAACACATAGAAAGAGGGACATCATACCTTTCAACATCTCCCTGCTTTAGTGAGGAAGAAACAAGCTGACAACAATTCAATGCAACAACCTACTCCAGCTTTCCTCTCCAACCTCTTCCCACTTGTTGCCAGGGTAACCAGTGTTTGCAGATGCCTATAGCGGGCGCCTGGGTTCATGACTTCATCACAGTTAATATCCTCTCCCTGTCCCTCTTTATACACAGAATATCCTAAACACATACATCCACACACCGTAAACATACAGATTATACAATCCTGCAACCGTTTTTATACTGAGACCATTCACTTTGCCATTCTGATGTATCTAAAATGCGAAATAGCACTGGCAAAACTAATCACTTGGAAATTTGCAGATGTGGAGAAAGTTTAAAAGCAGTAGTGCTGCAACCAGTAAACAGCTGCTCTGGTCTCTCTGCACCGAATACTTAATCATTTGATTTCATCATGCTGTCAGGTATAAGAGACATTAACATTAGTGTGTTATAAAACATTTTATGTGGAATTTCAAAAAATCCTTTAGTCATGCACTAAACCTCTTACATGACAACTGGAAGGTAAGCCTAGAAAATGTGACTAGCACTTGGAAAAAATGTTTTCCAGTTTCTGACGGAAGCAGTTTGAAGTATTACAGCACAGATATGTTAAAGAATGTAAGTAACACACAGTGCATGCACAAAGCCCCATTTCATTGTGCAAAAGAGGAAGGAGCTGAGCTTTGAACTCCAGGACAGAATACTAACACGGTTTCAAAAGAAAATACAAAGAGAAATGAACAGACAACAACCTGAACTGCTTGAATACAGCACTTGCACCACTTGCCTTCACCCCTCTGCAAAACACCTTCCCCAGCAGCTCTGTGTGTCAAGACAAAAAGTCTGAAAATACATCAGTATGATTTAGCAGATCAGTACTACCTTGACATCCAACCACTTCAAAAGAGAAAGGATTGAATTCTGCATCCCTACAGACTCTAGGAAATGCTTATCTTTCTAGTTCCAGTAACAACTGGTTTACTCTGTATTTTACTAGCCACCCACAGTAATTGCTTCCAGAACTCATACAATGTGGAGACTATTTTTTTTCATCGTGATGGAAACAGGTCTGATCCTTTGCTCCTTGACATGCTGGACTAAGTATCTTACCACATTTCCAAAGAATAGTACTAATGTGAAAACAATTCATTTTCTGTATTCCATCTGCCTTGCCCTCCAGCTGGGAATTAATACAGCTTTTTTCCCCATACAGCAGTTTGCAAAGGCCATGGAAAGCTTGAATTTGAAGGAGCTCAGAGTTTCCTCATAAACTGTGCTACTAAGTCCATGGAAAGACTGCACTGGAACACAGGTTGTTTCAGTAAACACAGTGAAGGATGCTGACCAACAGAAACAGTGGGAATATCAGCCATGAGGCACCACACCACAGCAGGCAGTGAGACTTTCTGGCTCATTACAGGATGTAGCAGGTATATTTGATAGCCTTTCCTTACACATTTTCTTTCTCTAAATTCATTCCAAATATCCTGCCATGAAATTTATTTCCAAAAAACCACCACCAAGTTATAGCTGTAGAAATAAGTATTTGACTTGAAATGCCAAATTCAGGAAATTACATTCAAAGCCAACACAAAGTCTTATGTTAAAAATTAAGCATCAGAGTACTTTTGGCAGTGAAAAGCTGCAGAACACAAATTCTACTGCCCTCTGAAATGAGAGAAATTCAAGCAGTCTGGTGAACAGAAGTTCTCACTGCAATAGCATGGCACACTGCTATATTTATTATTATTTATTAGGGTCCTGAGCAGGGAGAGGGTACTGTACAATTATATTAGACATACCCCAAAATGCCTCCTAATGGTGAGATCAGCTGTCACAGAACAACGGGGAACACTCTGACAGTCAATTACATGAACTTTCAAATGGCACTATAAAAACACAGCTAATTGATATCTGTTTAGTATCTGACTCAGCAAGCACACATCACCTGGAGAGCACCACACAGCAGCACCTCTGGAAAGGAACAGTCACTCACTTGCAGTCTACTGCTTCTGAATTTTCTGTACTAGTTATCACGAAAGCCGTAAGACCTTTCCTTCACCCTCCTCTGCCCTGACAGCCAGCCAAGCACGATGAAATTAGCAAAAGCAGCTGGTGGAAAAATCTCTGAAATTAATATAGTGGCACCCCACAATTGTCTAAGAACTCTGTAAGCAATGCAATACCTGTGCAGAAGGCTTACAACTACAGCTCTCTTCAGTCTTCCTTTGTGCAGGAACATATGTAAATTTTATGCTGCTGACAGCAATCTAAAACTAGTGAAACTGAAACATATTGGAACCGTGTTACCCTGTTCTTTTACAAAAGGTCTCCAAAAAATGTGTTTCATTAGTGCAAGGCACCCACAGGCCAGAGACTCCCCAGGATTTTCAGGGGAATCCAAGAGTGCACAGGGCTAGAGAGCCTTTTAGACCACAAACCTGCTCTAACTGCACTAAACCCCTGGCTTCACAACATAACAAGTCACATTTGGCCATCTGCCACCCCTGTCTTCTTTGTTCTTACTGACCCAACATAGGTACATAAAAACGAGAACAGTTTTCATGTCAAAGGATTTTATGCACAGCATTGGACTGAATAAATAAAACTCAAGAAATCTGAAGTGTAGAGATCAGAAACAGACATGAAGTGTACTGAAAAACTCTTCTGGAATGAGTTTGTTTCGACAGAAGGCAAATCAGCACACTTAGGAAGGGAAGAGAAAGACACGACTGACTGGTACTGCCTGAGCACTCAGCAAAAAGGAATTAAGGAGTCATTCACAAACAGGAAACCCCTGCTGGCATTCAGCAGGTGAAGTTGTTTTCAGAGTGCACCCATTGTGAAAAATAAAAAGCCTCAAGAAAAGCACAGATCAGACAAGGGGAAGTGAAAATACCAATGCTGAGGAGGCTGAAGCAGCAAGAGATCAGAGAGAGCAAACACAGAGCTCCCTGCAGGCAGCCTGGGTGATTTCTATTAATGACTCTGCAGTCACTAACAAGTGGGCAGGAGCTTCTACCCCGGGATGGTACCAATGGTGTGGGGCTACAAGTATTAAAAGAAGACTTTTTAAAGCCCTGGAAACTGAGGAAGACAGCTATCAAAAAACCAGGACAAGTCAACACTGGAAATCAAGGAGAAAGTAATGAAAATAAGATGTAATACAAGTGACACAAGAAAACAGAGTAGAATACGTACATTTAAGAGAGAACCTTCATGCCAGGAAACCGCAATATGAAGGCAGCTCACATGAGGCCACAGGTCCTCGGCCAGCCTAACTTTTTCTGTGTTTCAGCTTTTTTGTGTCATCTATTGAGAAGAATTCTATGCTATAATAGCACAATTTTGAATTCAGCAGAAAAAGCAAGGTAAGACACTGCAATTAAGAGGGTTGAATGTTACAGTCATTTAAAAAGTACCTGGAAGTTTGAACTGAAATGCGTAGTCAAAATAAGGCATGGCCAGCAGGGCCAAATACCTCGGGCACTTTGCGTAAGCAGAAAGTTCTCAGTACGCAGAACTAGAGGCTCTTAAAATCTGTGTTTGTCTTTAGAAATTTATGACAAGCAAACTGAGGAGACGCTGAGATCAGTATGCAGTTAAGCTCAACTAAAGACGGCAACCTACAATCTCCACTATTTCATTCCAACAGAAACAGGAACTGTGGATGCCCACTGATGTCTGGGTATCTGGAAGCCGTGCGGAATCAAGGTGACCTTGTGCCATGCACTGTTTTAATACAAGGACAGATGCTGTCAATGCAATGTTGACATTCTCTGTAGTAATGCATTATGTAAACTGCCTCAGCCTTCTGAGAACTCACTGCCAGCCTAAGGTTGTGTATCAGTTGTTAAAATAAACTAAGTCACAGACTTCTGGGAAAAAGATGCTCCTTACACCTGAAAGTATTCTTATGACTCCAGCACTCAGTTAGCATACAGGATGTCATATTCCAATACTGTTACTGAATTCTTAGGACTTCTCACTTCAAAACCCTCTTTAATTGGAACATCTATCTTTCAGAGAGTCTGCTGCTGCCCACACACACTTAAACAATTTAATTTCATTGCCCACTATACAATAGTCTACTCACCTTTCCACACAACTGTCCTCACTTGCATTTATTTCTTGTGCTTCTGAAACTTTAAAAGTTCTACAAGTTGAAGTATATTTACACCTCTACTTGCCCTGTTGTGCCTAGGTAACCAACATCTGAAATTACAGCAGGATATTCACATGGTTTATGGAGTGCCACTTCCCTGCACAACACAAAGAATTGTCTTCCCTAGCTCTGAGTTTCTTAGTTTGGACAGCTATATCATGACCTTGCTTTTATATTGAAATGCTTCAGCCTTAAATGGACAAAAATTTAATACTGGGGGAGTGTTGCTCTTCTACTCTGATTTTATATCCCAGCTTGCTAGATAACTGGCTTTAAACAAAACACAGAACTTTAAATAATTCCAAGTACAAAAGCCTTCTCTTGGTATTAGAAGTCAAATATCAGTGTTTTACTGTTCATTCCTTATCAGAATAAGGACAGCAAAGAGCAAGAAAATGTCAAGATTTTTCAGCAATTTAGAACAGTATGATACTGGAACACTGTGACAGGCTGGAGGGAGTTTACCTTAATTGTCCTATTTTAGTTTCTCCTGAGAAAATTTTAGGCTGAGCCACAGAGGCAAATAGTCCTAAGTACATTTATGCCTAAATGTAGGAAGCTGTTGCGCTGAAACTACCACTATCATCACTCTGCTGCTGGACTCCATCACGCTGTATTTTGTAGTCATGTTAGTCATGTACTAGACAAAATCTCAGTAAAATATTTACATAAGAAATGAGTGGCATAGCATCAACATTGCTTGGAAAACCATTCCTTCTTCTGAAATCACAGAAAATGAGAGCAGCTAATACTCACTGATGTGGAATACTTTCACATGAACCAATAGATACAGGAAGAGGTGATGAAACAAAAAAGATGAAAACAGTTTACTCCAAAAATGGGAGGAGTTTTTACACAAACAGAACTAATGGAAGGCAGATGAAAAAAGGCTTGTAACAGAATTATAAATAATTCTTTTTAGAGGAGGTGGATGCAAAGGTAGGAGAATTGAAAGACAGAAGGACACAGCAGTAATTGGTGTGTCTCTCAGCTAGAGAAATGACCTGTCAGGCAGGTCTGAGAGCCAGAAAGCCAGATACAACTCATGCATTCAGCTTTGCAGAGAGACCCTCTTGATCTTCAGACAGTTTCAGGGGTGTAATTCTGGCAGCTAACCCTTCCATCTCCCTCAACCAAGATGATCTATAGAAAGCATGAAAGAAGAAAGAATAGTATGTAACTCTACAACCCTAACAAAGCCTAGGAAGTCAAAAGATTCGAATAAACGTTCCAATCACTGCCATGCGGCCTGGGGAACTGCACGTCAGAAACGCTCGGGAGTTTTGTTTGAAAGCCAAAAGAATGCCTGAGATCCCATCTGCATTGTCATTCCTACACCACTCTCCTCAGTAAGTGTATAACAACTTCACAGAGGATTCATTCTTTCCTCCTCTGTTGTCTAGGCACAAGCCCGAATTACTCCCTGTTTGAACAAGTCTGCCAGGATATCTTATGACACCATGAAAATCCATTCCTTAGCTTCACAAGGACAACAACAAATGCAGTTTACACATTGACTAAGCCATTCCTTCCTTATCACTCCCCTTTCCTTTCTTCCCCTCCCAAGACAATCTCTCCCAGGAATCGTGAAAAAGGAAAATCAGACTATTATAATACAACTGCTAATATTAGATGTTAAATTTCAATTTTGTCCTGTACTCAGAGATTAGCAAATTGGGAAAATCTATTTCTCCCTAATTTTCTCTTCACTGCTGATGAATTCAGACCACATGCATTCAGAAGCCAAGGCTGATTACATAAGGAAAGAAATGAAATACCAGAAGTATAGAGGCAGTACAGAGACTTCAGAAAGTCAAAATTCCAGACTAACGAAACATCCCATCTCACAAATGTGGACACTATTTCCACTGTATCTTCATCCATCACTTTCCACAATACCTGTTCTGTACATGGTTCATTCATAACTTCATCTGGGCTCCTGTGACTCTGTCTATGGCATTTTGTGAGTAGTGCTAGGGCCCAGGCTTGTGAACAGATGGAGTGAGCACAGGCAGCAGCAGATGCTTTTTCAGACAGTGTTTCTGCAAAGGTTGCAAGAAGTACAGGCTATGGCAGGTGCTCTGCCACCTCAACGTGCACAGTGTCCCACAAATGTGCACAACCACCTCTTTTGGGCACACAAGGCAAGTCTGAAATTGGGTCTATTCTTACTTTGTTCCCAAAAGTGGATCAGCACTGCCCTGCACAGAGTCTTTTTGGCTGCTAAAAAGCCAGCCTGCCACGACGGCAGTAAAGCGAACAATAGCATTCTAATTTGATTCTTTCCTCATCTAGAGAACTGCACAGGACCAATTACATAATACAGTCATAAACAAACCACACAACCGTGCTACAGAATAAGTAACATTTGTTCGGTTTCTTCAATCCTTTCCTGTGCTCTAACCTGGCACATAACCACACCAGGCCTATAAATAATACATTCCCAACATTCTGGTCCTGTCAGATGCTTCTTCTCTCAAATGTGGAAAGTAATAGTGATGATAAACTAGCTTTATGAACCATGCAGAATCTCGTTCATCAGTGTTATATATCTCCACACATACATGCAGGACAGTGAGAACTGTGCAGCTAATTATGTTAATGAGGCACTTCTAAGACAGATGTAAGCTGCCCACCAATTTATTTCAATGGTAATCACTTTAAAATACCTTAAATCTTTTAAGAAGCTAAAAGACCTAGATTCTCACCTCCCTGAAGAAAGCAAAACAATTTCAATTTTAATGCTGCTAGAGACTTAAATTCTCTAAAACAGAGGAATATTTTTAGGCTGCTATTCCATGATTTCACATACAAATTACACAGACAGTGATGACTCTCTTAATCTATCCTACAAATTAATGTATGTATTAATTATGTAGGTGCACCCATCTCAGGAGCAAGACAAAAATCTCTGCGTAGCCTTTGGAACGTGGTCTAGGGATCGGAAAACGGGCCAGAATCAGAACTGGGGCACTAACTCACCATGTGGCCTTGGGAAACTGCTTAGAGGGGGCCAAAGCGTTGTGTGTCCCTGAGACTTACCACGGACAATCTCACTCATGCTGGGTGCAGCCTCTGCAGTTTGACTTCGGAGCGGCTCAGTGTCCCTGTGCGACTCCTGGGATGTAGGTACTGAAGATGCTGAGGAGGAAGAGGATGAAGAAGAGGAGGCTGGTTTGGATTTGGAATGCAGGTCGTTCAGTCTCAGGAGGTTTTCAGGAGTCACAGTGTCTGGATTCACTGGGGCAGGCTGCAGTGTGGCCGGTGCTACTGGGAAGAAGCTCTCTCTGTTGTCCTTTGTGTGCTTTGGGGTTGTGGGGGCTTCTCCTGTGGACTACATTAAAAAAAAAAGGGCAGGCAGAGACAGTGAGGAAACATCAGTAATTCTACATGTTCTACCTGCTTCAGCGACTGCTGCAAGCAGCACAACATTTTATAGACAGAAAACACTCTCCCTAAAGTGGAAATAACATAACAGTTACTCAATCACTATTATAAAGAAATCTCTTCTCCTTTATGGATTACTTTTCTGCTCTTTATGGTCTGCTTATCAAACTAGCACTTTAACACTTATCCACATTCACAAAGTTTTATTTAACACATCCCTCGCAACAAAACACACTTTTCCGAACTCTGTAATTAAGCATGAGTTACCATCTCCTATAAACAGAAACACATTTATTTCATTTAAAAATACGTTGACAAATGCTTGACCAGAACAAACAGGACCTGCAATGCTTTAGGAGACTTTGCAAAATATTACAAGAAATAATTCTTAGTGAATGACGTGAGAAGAAATGGAGAAAGCAGAAAAACATATCTGCTTGCAAAATAAGAAATCAGCCTAACCCCAAATCAAAAATTCCTGGTAACTGCAGAATTGAATAACACTGGTGTCCAACTGGAACAGGCTCAGTGAGATGTGCTGCCTGTGCAGAAGTAGGAGTGGCACCAAGAGCAACACTCTTCTCCAAAGCCAGTACTAAAAATTTAATACAGCGTCATTTATTACCTAGACAGAAGGTAGAAGGGGGACATAAATTCACCAAAGAAGGGAACAAAAGTATCCATAAAATAAGTTATCTTCTCTATAATTTTTATCAGTAATCAAATAAAGTATTCTTGCCTGTGAGGCCAAAGAAAGCATTTATTTCACACTCTGCAGTCTTCATTTAATGGAAACTTATTGGACTGTAAAGGATACGGTTGAATGGAATTCTCAGATGTTTAATTGTCTGTCTCATACCTCTACCATGAAAAAAACCCCTCATTTTAACCATGGTGATAGAGTATGAATGTTTGAAATAGAAACAGAGTTCTGCTGGCAAATGTAAAATCGAATTGGGCCCTAATGTCCTAGATGACCAAAGATTTATTACAATGCCAGAAGAGTCAGTAGAATTTTACTGAGAGAACAGAGCAACGTTCAGCTGGAGAAAACGCATATTTAAAATTCAAAGGTGGGAAGCACACAAGTACCTTTTTTTTTTTTTTAATAATTGGTGGAATGTATTTTTGAAGTTCCTGAACTTGATTAATCAATCTCTAAAAAGCATACAATTAAAACCTGCCAGATTCTATGTGTACACAAAAAAACCAAAATACAGCAGCTATATTCATAACAATCACCATACTGGATCAGAAAAAAGTCTGTTCTGCCTCTGAAAGCTACAAGTTTCCGATGCTTCAGTTCCAAAATTAAAGGTCTCCACATACAAATGGGATCACACAAACCTGATATAAATTAAACTGCAGAAGAAAGTCTTAAGCCAGAAGTGAGGTCACTGGAGGAAATGTTTTCAGCTGTGATTTAAAGGGAAAACCCTTCACACCAATGTGCTTCATTAACTTGCATAATACAAGATGTAGAACCTGACATATTTGTGCTTGTATTGTATCCAAAATTTCTTCACGAGAAACACATGAAGGTACTACTACTTAGGTACACAGATGTTAAAAATATATCTGCATCTCAAACTGTACTTCTATAAAAACGCACAGCTATTTCCAGACAGAAAGAGGACACTCAGAAAGTAAGTCAGCAGTACTTGGCTGGTACTCAGAAGAAAAATGATTAGGGAGAGAAAGCAACACCATGGAGTAATTCCTGCTGGAAGGGACCTCTGGAGGTCTCCAGTCCAACTTCCTGCTCGAAGCTGAGCTGACTCCGCAGTTCAATCAGCCCAATTCCAAACTCTGCCAAGGACGGACATTTCAAAGCCTCTCCAGGCCCCTGTTCCAGTGTTTTACCACCTTCACAGTGAACACTTCTTTCCAACTGCTTCATCCAAATTTCTCTTGCTGCAACTTTAAATGGTGCCTCTTGTCTGGTTCCTTCCTTTCTTCTGCAGACCGCAATTCCATAACCCCATCCTCCATTACTCTTCTCCTCACCAGGATGAAGCATCCCCGCTCTCTCTGACCTCTCTGCTGTAAGGACACATTGTTGACCTGTGCCCAACCTCTTACTCAGGGCCCTAAATCTTTTCTGGCAGAGCTGTTCCCCTGTCAGGCTGCACAGGGATCACTCTGCCCCAGGTGCAAGACTCTGAATTTCAATTTGAACCTTCAGGTGGTTCCTGTCAATGCAATCCTCACCTGCTGGAGCTGCCTGGAATGGCAGGTAGCCCGGCTTTCTGGCACACTGCCCATGCCCCCCAAGTTGGTATCACTCAATACATCCCATCATCCAAGGCATCAGTGAGGACAATTAACAAACACACATTTAACTAGGCATTAGAGGCAGGGAAAACACAGGAAGGCCATCTTGTAAGTTGCAGATGACCAGGCACAGAGAGAGAAAAGACTGAGATTGAAACAACCCCTACTGTTATACAAATATGGAATCAAATTCATATTTAATTTCTCTCAAAATGAAGATGCTGTATCGGGGGCAAGAAAAATAAATCAGTTTTTACTTTGAATCAGTTCCTCCAGGTGAAATTGTGGCTGGGGCAGGATTTTTTTTCTTTTTTTTTTTAAAGAAAATCAGCCTGCCTCATAATAAGGGAAACATTTTATTCGCACAAAAGAATAAAGGTGAAAGTAACATGATGTTTCTGTCTCAGTAAAACGATGACCAAAAATTCTAATGTGTAGTCAAAAAGTGCAGCCTTATACAAAAGCAAGGCAACAAAGAAGATTGTTTTGTTTATGGCTTTAAAAGGAACCTTCCAGACTCGACCTGGTGAAGAGCTGTGTAAGGCTGCTGTAAAGAGACAGGTTCTTTTCAACCCAGTGAAACAGAGACCTTGGGAAGAGAAAAAGAAAATCCTCTCAATGACTTTCCTTTCTCAAAAGAGGAGGTGAAATAAAAAAGGAGGAGAAAGCTTCCTTTAAAGTAAGAGCTGAATATTAAAAAAACCACCGTTGGCTACTGTGCATTCTGCAACTCACAGAGCCCTAAAAGAAGGGATTTAAACCTGCTTCCTACATTTTACTGGACTCAGAAACTGCAGACCACCCAAAAGTTGTAAGCACAAAGCTAAGATGAGCACCACACTGAGGCACTTTAAAAGATTTTGGTTTTAGTGAAGGGGCAAGAATTCCAGCACCCCTGAGCTGTAAGTGATGCTACTCACAAAGCCCAGGTCAGGACAATGTCACTAACTAGACTGCTCAAGATGTGTGGGGCCACATTCCATCATCCGGCAGGAAAACACAGGACCTTGGAACACCACAGCTGAGAAATAAACCCAGAAAAACTCATTATGGCAAGTCTTGGATTTACCAGAAGCCCTTTATGTTCATCTATTTCTACTACCAAACCAGCAGCAAAGCATTTTTTTTCCACAGACATACTGCAGGAAACTGAGAGGCAGTGACAATCCTTTACCAGTGTTTTCTGTGGTTTCTCATTAGGAAATTATTTTTTAATTTTTACTTCGCTGTGGCACTAAGTCAAAACCTGACTCAGTCAGAACTTTTCCTTTCCCCTCTCCAATCCACCTCACCATGCTCAGTGTCTCTTACTATTATAAAGTGGATTTAGTCACTGAGAGGAAACAAATCTTTTCTTACACTGATGAGGATGTTACAGAACAAGTGCACATAACTGAACTAAAATGAAAGCTCTTATCTGCCTTCTTCCCGTCTTTCATTGTAATTACAGGTTCATCTAGTCAAGGCTGGACTTCCTTCTACATTTTCAAAAAAACCAGATGAAATACTGAAGGCTGTGCAGTACTACTTTTCCACTGACTGCTATACTACCAAAGTGGATGGAAGAAACATTTATGGTTTATTAACATCCAAGTGATGTGTCACAGATGGTATATGCTTCCATAAAGACCCATTATCTTATTTGCTCTTCTTCAAAAAAATTAGCAAAAATGTTCCTTAATTTGAAAAATGTATAAAGGTGAAATTTAAATGAACAATTAGGATGCATGTCTGTGTAAATTGTGACTATTTCTGACTTATATAGGTTACAAAATCAGTCTCCTCATTTGTTACAACCTTCACTATTACAGCAGACTCCTCAAAGAGTTCATTCAGCTTCAGGGAGGCTATGGACAAACCCTTCCCATGCTGAAAGCTGAGACAAAAAGAAGTGAGGGAAATGCTGTAAAGCCAGCACTGGGACAAGCCTTCCACCAATACAAGTATCAGCACAAGTGCAGAATTTTTTCACAGAAGTTAGTGGAAAAATAGCTTCCTATAGTTTCCCAGTGAGACAACAGCAGGAACAAAAAGAAATTGTGCATTAAGATAAAACATAAGAAGAATTTTACTTTGTAGCCTACCTGCAAAGTCATAAACCAGATAACCTGACCAAGGGTTTCTTTTTACCATACTTACTGTTTTTTCAAAACACATTTTGAATAACAAAGAAATCCTGCAGCAACCTTGCTGCTCCTGCTCCTGGAAGGGCTCACTGCCCTGAGGTTGTGGGAAAAAGTAGCAACCAAATGTTCCAAAGAAAGGGAAAGTGACGGTTTTCCCAACAGAAGTTTCCTAACGAAAGATGCTGGCACTGCAACTGTTACATAACATTTTCTTGCTGTCTTTTTTTTTTTCCTTTTTTAATTATTCCCATGCCTGACTTTAGCACAGTAGTAGGACTGAAGTCAGAATCCACCTTGTAAAAAGGTGTGCCTTTGCAGAAGGACTACCAGCACATCCCCACAAAACCTGGGAGCTGTCACACAAACTGGATGAACTGGAATTCCACAGTATTACCACTCCAGCTGCTGCTTAGTATTGTGTTTTAATTAAACTACGCCTATTCATTCTTTTTTTCCCTCTCAATCTCTCTACTGTAGCATTTGAAAGAAATCTCCTTTGGAAGTTTTCTTCCAGGTACATTAGAAACAGCAGCAGTATCCATGATCCAGATTCTGGAGAACCTTGTATTTCCTAAGACTAGAGTTTTACATACAGAAAACAACAAAGGCATAAATACAGATGATTGAACTGCACTCTAGCCCAAGTAAATATCCCATTTACACAAATACACGCAGGGGCTCAATGTCCTGCTCTACACAGGCAGCCAGACTCCAGCAATGCTTCCATACACAAAAACCTCATTATTGGACCAAGAGAGATCAGGTAGCAGGATGAAAAACATTAATATACAAAGTAAAAGATAAAAAGTGTCTGTTCTTTCCTTCATGTTCACTTAATGATTGCTTTCTGCAGGAGACAGAAGGAGGAGAGCTGTTAATTATATCAAGAATACACCTCCAGGATAGAGTGAGAGGGGGATGCCATGGCAACTGGCAAATGCAACAGTGAACAAAATGGTCACCCTTTGGTAGGAGACCATGAAAGAGCTCGTCCTTTTGTCCCCCCCCCAATCCCCACCTCCTCCTTCCCCCTCCTTTCTTGTCATCTTTGCTGCATTAATAAAGCACACAGACAACTCAGGAAAAACAACTTTTTCTGTAAGCAGTCTCTGACGTCTTGATGTGCAGGAAGAAAAGATGAAAATTAGCAGCATGTGGGTGGAACAAAAAGGGGGAGAAAACACATGAGGTAGAACTAGAGATGATTATTTTCTAATTATTTAATATTTTCCTGATCTCCTCCCATCCCCAGCCAAGTGCTTTTACAGAGGGGGTTTTAGCTGTTTCCTGAAGAGAACAGCTTGGTGGTTTGTTGCTTTGTGGGGGTTTCTTCTAATGTGAGAATTCGAGAAGAAAACGCTCTAGACACCCAAGGCAGTTCAAACAAGTCACTCTCAAGTTTTCTCCTTGAAGAAAAAAGCCTGAAAGCCCGTGTCACTGCAGTGCTGACTGCATTCCACAGCAGAAGGGGAAAAAATCCATGGGAGTGCCCTCTAGCTTCACTCACAGAAGACAATTTTTTCTTCTTCCAAGTAAAATGTCACATTCACTGTAAGGTTCAACTTAGGGACTGTACTATCACTAGACTGATGCTCCAGAGTCAATCTGAGCACTTCTGACGTTGTGTGTGGTTTCAGCTGCAGCCTCTGTACAGCAAACCCACCACTCATGATCCCCTAAAACTCTCCAGGACGAGGCTGCAGATTAACACAACTCATCACCAGCACTGGGAAGAGGCAAAATACTGGTGAAAAGAGAATACAAGACCCCAGTTATCTGTTCTGGAACTAGAGAAAGGCAGTGAGAGCAGCACTAAACCAGCACCTTCCCTTAGGAAGTACTGCTTTTATATTACAGAAGCAGCAAAACTTTATAAAATCAGGGATCATGCTGGCAGCCCGTGAGGAGCCTGAAAGGCAACGACTCCTTTGCATAACCTGATTGTGCCTTTGTGTTTATAGTAAAATTTACTTGTTTTGATTCTTGTGGCAGCTTCTTTGTGAAGCATCATGTTTAATTAGACCTGACACTGAAATCTGCTGATGAGTTTTGACTTTAGGTTTAGAGAGAGAAATAGGGAAAGCACTCGGAGTTTGGCACCAGCCAGTGGGAGAAGACGGTCATGGATTTGTTACTTTGGAGGAGGTGAGTGAAGCAAAAGGTGAAAGGGAGGATTTGATCAGTCAAAACAGAGCAGGGAGAGCTCAAGGTTTGGCAGCTGGAACAGGAAAGGGCAGCTGAAAATTTCTTTCCCTTACACTTCAGGGATGGAGCTGGTCCCAGAACAAGGATTTTTTGGCTAAGGCAGCAGTGAGTCTGAAATAACTCAGCAATGTTGAAATAGCCCCTTCTCATGACATTTAGATGATATACTATACCATGAGGAGCCAATAGAAGTTTCAGCTCCTACAATGCTAGCCATTACTAGGGCTTTCTACATACAGTCCCATATTCTCAAGGGTCCCAACACAGGACCAGAGACTTAATGGCATTTTGGAACTTTGCCTTTGAATGCTCTTATATTTTTAGAGATGTTAAATCCAGCCCTATGTGCAACAATAATGTCTGCAATGTTTTAAGCTATTTGTTTTATATAAGTTCAGTTCCCAGGATTAGAGATACATTGTACCCTAACACACAACCACAGAGTTTTATCTGTCCTGACTTTCAACATGCATGCAAGCTTCCATTTTAGTAATAAGGCATTCAATATTAAGTCCACAGTAATAAAAATACCTTTTCAAATTGCAAGTCCAGGAAGAAAAGAAGACAGATGGGTTCTTTGACTGAAGTATCTCCACATGAATTTATAGAATATTCTGTGCACTACACAGCTTCATCATACCTTGTGCTGCAATAACTTTCCCATGTCAGTATGTCCTAACAGTATAAAATGAAGAATTTAATAGGACCAATTTTAGGTAGCCAGTGGAAAGTCGTAATAGAAAATCTCTAATTATCTAGAAGCCTTACAACTGCTTTCTGCCAGCATATCCCCTCCTTGGTCCCCAGCACCACATATTTAAGTACAACGCTACTTCAAAGTCAAACTAGTCTGCCTCAATCTTTCATTCTCCCCCAACAAGGCCTCCTTCGTATTCCATTTCCAGGGACCATTAATTTCATACGAAAATCACAGTTGGCAAGACTAAAAATACATCTTATAACTCAGAGCAATAGCTGACTGCTTTCAGGATCTCTGCAAACCTTTCAGATAACATTCTCAGACAGAAAATCAAAGAAAAGAACAAGAATCCTTCAAAATGCTGCTTGACCACGAAGTGAATTAATCTCTTGTGTAACTTTAGTTACTTAACTAGTAATGGCACAGCAACCACCACTGGATAGCAATTTCAGCCCATTTGATATGTGTATATCAAAAGCCTTGCTCACACTTAAGAACTTAGAGGGAAAAGGACAAAAAGAAGAGGAATTACTTTTGGCTACACCCGTTCTGCACACCAGCATTAATATCAGCATTTAAGAATGTCACATCACCACTCTTTAGATTTTGAACCAAGATGTTCTGAAGTTGATGAATACATCACTTAAAAATAATTATTGTTATTATTATTATTTACTGAAAGAAATGTCCCAGAAACTTACTGAACACATTTTTGCATCAATTACTGGGATCTTGTCTGTTTATGCTGCTCTGTTCCCATACTCCCTAAAAGATTTTCCTTTTTATTAAAAATAAAAAACCTGCACACATTTGAGTCTTTCCCCCATTTCACTTTCACATAAGTGTTACAAGTTCAGATTTTACATCACCATTATGGTTTGGCAGTAAATATGTATTACATAACACTGAACCCAGCCAGATACAACCACAGCCCAAATTATTCATAAAGTTAAAACCTCCGTCTCCCCTGAATATGGTAACATAGATGGATTCCTTTATATTGTATTTACTAGTAGCTTTTTCAAGCCCACAAGTCTCTCTTTGGTAGCCTCTCTGAATGACTGTTTCGGGTCTTCAGACATTAAAAACTTAAAGCCCCCTTTCCTAGGATTTGGTAAGAGTTGGCTCCAATTAAGTTTGAGAAGATATTTAATTGATAAGATGATGCTCAACTGATTATGTTCAACCAGAGCTCTAATATTAGAGCATTTCAGCCAAGCCTGTACCAAGGACAAAAGCACACGCCTTTGTTACAGGCAATATGGTCTAAGCACCCTGTGAAGACGCTGAGCACCACCTGCACTAAGAACAGCAGCACCACGTACAGAGGAACCCTTCTGAAACCCCAAACCCTTCCTAAGCCACCTCCCATGTGTTCAGCTGACTTTGTAGAACGTGATGCGACTCTCACTGGCTCAAAACACGTTAGCACTGCATCACTCATGACAACCACAGAGAACTTCCGAAACCAAGTCAAAGGGTCACAGTACTGCCAAGCTATTAAAAAGATTAGATCTCATCACACAAGTGTAAGAAGCCACTTTGTCCAATTCCATTTACTGATTGCTGTATTGTTTCCGGCTTGTGTCTGAAGAGGCACGGAAAAAGATTTCAACATAGTTGTAAAATATTTAGGTTAAAAAACACTAACCGGCCTGGAAGAAAGTTGAAAAACCATAGTTTAAATAATTCCTAATTTTAGAAGCAAGTGAAAACATTCATAAAGAAGCCATATAATGCCTGGAACTGTAAAATACAACAGCCAGCAGACAAAGATATAAATCTTTTGGATTTTGTGCTCACTTTTTTTTTTTTTTGACTGTCAATTTCTTGGGCTAAGTGACTGACGAACCACAGGACCTGCAAACCTACTCAAACTATGCGGTAACAAAGCGCTTCCCCCGGCTGCACCAGCTCTATACATGACATCATCTGCTTACAGAAGGCAAACACTTGCCTATTTTAAATAAAACAGGATTCAATCTGCTGAAAACAGACAGATGTCTACGAGAGCGGCTATTCCTGTGTCTCCACACTAATTCTCAGCGTTACAAGAGCAGTGCAGCAGCTTCACACGATTTGCAGGATCCTGCTCAAAACAGACGAAAATGAGACTGCAGGATGTAATAACCTCGTTAGCAGTTAGGGACTGCTTCCTACAAGGGAAAGCTTCCAAGCTTCAAAGTGCGGCACGTTAAGAGCTGTGTTTTATTTCAAGTGATTTAACAGGAAATCTTATCACTTCCAGTGCAGTTAAATACAAGCTCACCTATTGTATCTACTTTCAAGATTAGTTTGTGTGCAGGTTTTTCACCATTCCCATGTTTTGCCTGAGTAACTGCTGACTCTGCTGGAAGACCTGGAATAGCAATCACATTCCCACAACCTTCAAGAAAGGCCAACAAGGAACTGGGCTGATAGATGAGAACTTGGTGAATGGTTTTTTAAAAAGGTGAATACATGCAAAAAACAAACAGCAACATTATTTTTTAAAGAAGCTTATTAGCAAATTATTTTTATTTTGAAGACATAAATCTAAGTCTAATAAAGTCTATTTTTCCCCAAAATAAACTGAAAAAGACTTAGCATGCTGAGCCAGTATGTCTTTATTAAAAAACAATTAAACAGACTACGATCAAAAAACCACTACTAGAATAAATACCTGTTTTGACATTTCTGTTCATTTCTATCATTCAATGGAAAAATGTTACTGGCTTCCTGAGGTGCACAAACTGGAAAAAGTTACTTCCATGAAAATCTAATACAGAAAAAACCCTATTTTCCCTCTTACATCCTCTCTCGTTGCTCTGCTAGGAGATGCATTATAGAAATGCACAGTTTAACTAAAAAAAAAATAAAATTATGGAAAATACAAAACTAGTAAATACTTTGGGGCATTTCAACTGATGGTTTGCTGCAAAATGAATGACCACTAAACAAGTCATTCACCCAGTTTTATTCTTGGCTTTGATTTCACATTAAGGACTGATAAATAACAATGGCTTTAAAACTCTATAGCTGTTCACTGGGTAAACCCAGAAACTACAAGCTAAAAACAAACTGAGTAATATAACAGAGTTAAAATCAGATTCTCAACCATGCAAGTGGAGAGAAAAGCTATGTGGTATTTCTGGAGCAAAGTGCAGTGCTAGCCAGGGAAGAGCTGATGAGGTTGTTTGCCCTTAGGGATCAGAAACAAGTAATTACCATCCATGAAATGCTGAGAAATGACATGGACATTAGGAAAACTGTAGTGTGCCATAAATATTTCAATTTGAAGATGGTCTGGGGTTTCCCCAATAGCTTTTGGCCATGCAAACTATTCTTCAAGCCTGACATAAACAGTAGCAACAACCCTAATAAAGGGGATGAGCTCCCTACACTAACGTGGCCGGCTTACCTTAGATGACAACAATATAAGGAAAGCAGGTATTTCTAAGTGCTGCAGGCATTCAGCAACAGATTTACCTGTACAAACTAATAAAAGCTTGTTAGAAACAAGAGACTTCAGAGCTCACCTGTTTCTGTGCTGATGCTCCCATATGCACCTGGCAAAACTTGACTGCCTGTTCAAGTGCTGCTTCTTCGTCCACCTAAACAAAGAATCACAACTAATGAAGTCATAATTACCTACCTCATCTGTCAATCTAATTAAATTGAGATGAAATGGGGGTGTAGAGCATGGGAGTAAGAGGGAGAAGCAGCACTTCTACAGCAGAACACTGACCTGAAGTTATTCAGTATATATCCAAAGACACATACACAACTCTCTCAATTCAAACTCGCATTTAGCATGAACAAACCCCACATAATTGGTGTTACAGCTCTTAACTGATTTCAGAAATTTAGTCCCAAAACATGGAGGGTCCTACTCCAGGAGTGGTCTTGTCAAGAGAATGATTCTTTAGGAGATACTTATCTCCCCAGTTTTTGAACAGAAGTAGGGCCAATTTCATACAGCCTGGTTTAGCAATTACTGTTATTCTACAACCATGTCCGAGGCCACACGGAGAAATTACAATTAATGATACAATACTTTACCTGCTTAATCAGCATGTACGTTTCAGACATGATCTTCTCGATTTTACCCAGGTCATAGGCCATGACTTTCTGACCCTGCTGCCACACTCGATAAGCATCAAGCAGAAGTGTTTTTCCAGACTCCACATCCTCAAGTAATTTCCTCTTCCTGCTTGATCTCTGGAGAGGTTCTTCTGTAGCTACTGCCTGAACTATTCCTTTAGCTGCCTGCTGCTGATGTTTCGAGCTGATACTTAGCTCTTCCAAAGAAAGTTCTGGAGTCCGGCTCTCTGGAGCTCTCTCCTTTGAGGTCCTGCCAGACTGCAGTCGGTCTGGCTCGCTGCGTTTACATGAAGAATCAATTTTTTCAGGGTCATTGGAATAGCCATCAAGATCCATAGGCTCAACTGAACCAGGGCCAGGGAGCTCCTTAATCTCCTTGTCATTCCTGTCCTCTTGTTCCAATATGTCCATAGCATTGGGAATTTGTCCCTGGGTCACTTCCTTTACTCCATTTTCAGTACTATGTACTACTCCATCTGATAAAACTGGCTTTTTGGGAAGGACATCTTTCCCTTCTTCAGCACTAGTTTTATTTGAGACGTCTGTTGTCATCCTTCCTGAAGCAAGGTTAGAGGACTTGGAACCCTGATCTTCTGAAACCTTAACAAAAGAAGTCATTTATCTCTGTTATCATTGAAATCAGAAAGCATTTGAGCACAGCAATGACTACCATGAATACTGACAACAAGTACCTTTCATTACTGCCTCTGCTGAAGAAAATGCACTTATTCTATGTTCATTCTTTTTTGTTCCTGAATGTTAATTAATCCAAGCCACAAGTCTTACAATTAAAGTATTTTAATCAGTGAAAACACCACAGAGAAATCAACAGGAAGAACCAAAATCTCAATGTTTTTTTCCCCCCACTACTTCAGTCCATGCTCTAGGCTCCAACTAAATGAAATTCAAGGTTTAACAGCACAAAGTTTTCTTCTAATGTATTGAAATCAAAACTCAATCGGTTTCTTTCGGTACCTGCAGATCACTCTCAAATTTATGAATCTTCCCTTTGACTGCTCTTACATAACTTTCTCGTTAATAGATCAAGAAGTAGGCAAAACCCTATGGTATTTTAATTTTTATACCTTTACTTTGGTGATGTTCCAAAGGTATAAAAACCTCAGAATACCATCTTTCAAAAATTGCTAATGATACAATTCTTCCATCTGGATTTATGAACAAAGTATTTCGTATACAGAGTTCCGGTGTTCTTAAGGATGTTTTCATTTAGTTTGTTAAACACACAGTCTGTTAACTTGGAAAATCCTTAGGAACAAGTTCTTCCTTGAATGTGTTTACCAAATAAAGCTCCAATTTCCAGTTATCTTAACCTGGAAAGAGATTAGTTTCTATATGACTTTTCAAAATTAAATCCAGATTACAATTATATGTAATAACAAGTGTGGTGCTGTCAAGGACTAGCAGTTAGAAGTGGCCAGGCATGTAACATCTGGTTGTCTGGTTTTGTTTTGCAAGAGGAATCTCAGTTCATTTTAAAAGGAAATTTGCAGTAGACCTCACCTGAAAATGGAGCTTTTTTACACTCCATGTATGTACCATTATCTGAAACGTAAGGGACAGTCAAACCAAACTCACTGCAACCCATTTTCGACAACTCTATTTGCTACTGGATTTCAAAACCAAAAAACAACAACGCTGGAATAAAATTTTCTGTGTAGTGGCATATAAACAAAAGATATTAGAAATGAGCGCTGATAACGTAGCCCTTCATTGTCAGGAGATCTAAGGAATGGGTAAACCAAACCTAGAGGAAACCTCATTACTAAATTACAGCCTTTAAGTGCCCTGCTGCCTTACCTGTGTCAGATCGTTGAGGGTGTCCTCCAGCACTTTCACTGTGAGCACAAAGGCTTGTTGGGCCAGAACCTGGCGATCTGCATCACGTAAGTACTTCCTGAGCCACAGGGAGAGAACAAACGAGGTTAACTGCCCGAAAGTTTACAGGACTGTCAAAGCAAGAACCAGGACATTAAAAAAAAAAAAAAAAAAGAAAAAGCCAACACAATAACTTTAAAACAAGAAGAATGCAAACAAAACATTTACAGTTGCATACTGAAATATAACACTTTAGCTGTTTCTCTTCACTTCTCCCCTCCCCACAACCATCACACATGACACGCATGAAGCAGAAGATGACACTATCTACAAACAGAGGGAAGGGGAGAATGAAAAAAGAACATCACTGAACAACTAAATCCAGACCAAACCAGATTTACAGTTTTCTTGTATCAAGCCTTCTGTGCCCCTCAAACACCAGCTTTTTATTCAAACTGTTTCTTGAAAAAGAGTATTAGTTACACAAAGCCATGCTGAACTCTCAGGTGATTTTCGTGTTCTGGATAAAGCACGTGAGATGAGATTAAGTACATAAGCAAATCCTCTCTCATTGGTCATATCAGTTGCCTTGGAATCTAGGATTTTTAGAGCTAAAACATTGGTAGGCTATTACCTTTTTTCCTATTTAGTATTACCAAAAAATAATCCTGTATGTACAAAACATTCACTCTATAGCTTCATTTAATCTACTAGAGCACTGTAATTTCAGTGTATTCTGATACAAGGTTTTAGACTGCTTTCAAGGAAAACATTTCCAGCCATCAATCCCACCTAATGCAATTTGATGGAAAACTAAATTTCTACTTCAGAATTGGCTGGTTTTAATGAGAGGGCTAAAAATCAAGTTAATAACTTCAAAAGGTACTATTTCAATCAAAAGGTCAACATTTTCAATACACGCATTTTCCCTCTAGAGTGTAATTTTATGGTTTGCTTTTCAGACATAAGATACAAACACCTGATTCCTCATTAGTTCAGTAATAACTAAAAACTCCCTATTTTTAAAACCAGGGTTGTTCCAGGCATATACCAGACACACCCAGAATATCTGCATTTCTAAGTTCCTGTAATGATTACAGCTCACCATGGCTGGCAGCGGCTGATCCAACATGTCAAATTACTTGTTCTTAAATTCAGTCTAGACTTATAAATAACATAATATTTTTAGTACAACTGTAGGCTTGCTTAGGACAGAATTTAAACCTTCTATGGTCCAGTTCTTCTGATATGCTAAAAGTCAAAGTATTTTTGGCTTCCAGTTTGCTGAACAAGTGGTGACATATTCCCAGAAACACTATAATCCATGCAAATTCACATACACTCACGCTGGAAAACACATGAAGAAACCTGCAATGCCTCCGACTTATTGCCATCAATCACTCAAGTTCAATTTCTTAAGCATTTGCCAGAGACCAATTTCAACATTTCCCACATGGCAAGCTACTAGAATTTTACCTCAGTTGCTTCAATGTTTTGCTTAGATGTTTATTTTGGTCCTCCCATTGATACCAATCCGTATATAGCTCACACTAATAGCTGCTTTTTTTTTTTCTTAAATAAGGTTAATGCAATTAAAATTAGATCACCCCTGAACAGGATAAGCTTTTTAAATAGCATCAGCTGCCAACAGGCACATAACCATTGTTCAGTCCGTCAAGGATTACAGGAAGGCAGGATGCTGGGCCGTGACCCCCTGTGCTGGACACAGCTCTTACGCAAGAGTGAGCAGAGGGGTAATGACACCAGTGAATCCCCCCACGTGACACAACACCCCTGTAAGCCTGTTAAGGCACCTGTATGGCTGCTCTGAGTTTCAGGAGAAATGCAGAGGAAATTCTAAACTATATTACAGAACCGTAATCCTGAGAAAAATTAACCATCATTCCTCTGTATTCCCAAAGGAATCTGTCTAAAAGGCTTTTTTTCCTAAGCAAAGAACATCTTTAAATAAAATAAGTCACACAGTGACCAAAAATATATTCAAAGCTCTACAAAGTGACAGATTAAAACAAAGCTATCATACTTTCCCTGATCGGGGGTCCTCTGCAGCATAGATGAGACCTTCAGCAAGGTGTTGTAATCCTTCAGCTGTGACAGCACATTGAGCAGCAGAACAATAGAGCGGTTCATATGAGACGCAAAACTGCCCGGGCGGTCGATCTCATCCACGGGGATGCGCCAGATTCCCTGCAGAGGAAGGAAAAGAGGAAACTTCTAAGGAGAGACCCAACTGAAAAGGACAGAAATATGAAAATACGGGTTGGATTCCAGAGCACACTGAACTTCAGTGAGGGCCAGGGGAATAACGGACAGACAGTTGCTGTAGTCCCACGGACAGGGAGATCTGGATTTAGATCTGCATTTAAAGCCAACTGATTTCTGCCAGCAGCAAAAGGAGAAACTTTGCAGAAGCCACAGCACACCTTCTAAATATGCTTCTGAACTATTCCCAGAAAAAGCAAGCAAAGCTCAAATTATATTGTGCATTTTTCTTAAATGCCTGTGAATACGCCTTCCTAAGCCAAAGTTGAACCACCATAAAAACCAGTAACTGAAAGTAAGTTTTCCTAGCCTGAAAGCTATTACTTGTATGCAGTCACAGCAAATTTCTATCTTCAAATAATCTGCTACTAGACATCTTAGGAACTTGGTTACTGCCTTGATACCACCAGTGTTCACCATGTCACTAACCAGTCTCATAGAAAGATTCAGATTCCTCAGCAGGATCCATTTTCCAGTGGCATTTTCAAATACTTGTGCGTACATCCTGTGCCTTCTAATTAAATTTTGGGGACAAGGGAATCTTTAGGGAGCAAGGCTGGAGACTGATAGGAAGCATAATTTAATTAGGGTTAGTCAGCTCAGATTCTGCAATGTCTAGTAAGTCTAACAGGATTTTTTTTCAGGTGTTTATCGTGGTGGATGCTGTCAACACACTAGTCAACCATACCTGAAAAGATGCACTGCACATACTACTGTGCTTGTATGTTAGGATGGGACTTATATTATGGCCGTTCACAAAAACTGCTGCTGCATCAGTACAAACCCTTCCCTCGTGCTTTATTTGGTTCTGAAGCTTTTCCTGCAGTAGCGTTCTAAGATGAAAATCCTCTGGTCATGTAAACCATTTTGTGGTAACACAGGAAAGAAGAGTCTCATTGATAGGAGTACCTGACTGAGAATGAGTTTGGCTTTCTAAACCTGCGCAGGGAGCAGAATATACAAATATTTACTCTTTATACTTGTTTAAAGGTCTTGCTTTGATTTGTTTAGCTTTACTTTCAATGTGAGCAAAACCCTCCAGAACTTAATACAAAGTGGAAGCAAAGAAAATGATTACTGCAATCATAAATGACATTTGACCACAAAAGCAGATCCATATCTCCCTGCCTCAAATGGACTCTCCCCCCTGCACGTCTGCAGAGAATCTGCAGTTCTACTCCTTAAGATGTATAGGAACTTAAGAAAAAACACACAAATATCAGTGTGTTAATATCAGTGTTTTTACATGGAAAACAATGACTTCAATGGGATATAACGCACAGACTAATCTGCCAAGTTTTCTTGCTCTTGGTTCTCCTCATGCTCCCTGCTCTCACTCCCTAGGGATCACAGAAAAGCCATTCTTCCTCTTTGCTCCCTCAAGCTTTCTTTCAAGATTTTTTTTTCATAGTTTCCCTTTTCCAGAAAGTACCTAAAACCGCACCCTGACTGACCCCCAAGGCACAACCACTACTTCCTCCTGTTCCCAACAACCAACATCCACAAACACCTTCCGTGACCAAAAGCTCACGGAGCTCAGCAGCTCATAAGCACCTTCAGATCATGTAGGTAACAGTTCTGCAAAACAGCACACGCTTGATTTAAGAGATGCCTCTTCTTCCCCCAAACTAGACAATGGCTTTCCTTTCAGGCTACAGATGAAACACACACAGATGCTGGAGCTGCTATTTTTTGCTTCTCTGCACGTATGTAAACTGGGCTTCTGCCAAATCCTAAAACAAGTGAATGCCTCATAATGGCACCACATTGCAACAACCTACTTAGCCAATTTAACTACACAAAACAATTTATGGTCAACTACAGCACACTGTAGGAGTGGAACACAGCCAATGTGTAGGTAGGTTCCTGGTCTTTTTCAGCAATTATCTCATCCTTCATTTGAGTCAGGAGGATCACTTGGATCAGATACCGTATCTGGAATCAGTTGGAAATAATTCTGCAGCTCCTTCTCACATGTACCGTGTATACATTTGAATGCTACCCTAGAAATTACAATAATGCAGGAGAACCATTTGCAATGACAGAATACACAAACTGCAGCCAGAAAGCCAGGAAAAAGTTCCTCTGATAGACACAAAGTTGCATATTTTGGAGAACGCTGCTTTCTACAACAGGGTACATTAGAAGAGCTTAAATTAAAATTCACATTAGGGGTGTTTAAGTGTATTTATCATTACAATTACAAAAGAAGGACTGATTTAAAAAGGAAAGCCACTAACTTTTCATGTGCTGACTTGCAGCTTTATAAATGCAAAACAGTAACAGATAGGATTAGTGTCCCATGTTACACATCTGTCTGTTTCACAGTCAGCCTCAAGCCAAAAGCAGAAACAAACCTGCCATCAGGAGTCAGAACAACGTTCATTCCACCCACTCTGATTTTATTAAGCAATATGCAAAACATTGATGTTAAAGTGAGTTTATCAGAATTTATTTCACAACTTACATTGAATTTTTAAGACTGCAATTTCAGTCAGAAACTAAGGAATGTCTTATTTAAACCTCTCCCAAAGAGAAGTTTAACAAAGCCCATCAGGTGTTCATTTCTCCTTCCTAAGTGTCAATAAACTTCTTAAAATATCAATAAATACCAATAAACGTCAGGAAGAGTATTTCTCAGCTCAGATCATATACTGCAACTCTTAAAAAAGCTGCCTGTTAGGCTCTATTTTTTTAACAAAACTTAAGAAATATACAAACGCAAAGCTTGTAAAGACTTGCAGTAATTGAGGAGAAGGTTGGAAAACATTATTCCGTTTGACTAAAAGTTTTTGTACCATTATCTGAAAATTCAGATTTGTTAGCAAGGTACCTCTCTTGCAAATACACCCAGAGAGGAGTGCAGATCCTTGTGACAAAAATTTCCAGTTCTTTGGAAGGTTTTGTTACTGATTATCACCGCTGAGGCCACCTGACAAAGAGCCTCCACTCTGGCCATCCAACGCCCGCTCCTGTTTGCTGGCCACCATTCCCACTGCTGAGGCTTCTCCTCCCTGCTGCCACAGCCAGCAAAGCTGTTTACACAAAACCAGAGGAAGGAGTGAGACGCTTCCAACAATTCCAAAATGCCTCTCAAGATCCAAAACATCAGGCTGCTCTCCATGCCTTCCTGGCAAAACAAACACTCTGCGAGAGCGGGGGCGGGGGAAGGGAGCCTGAGACACGCCGGTAGGGGAAAACAGATCTGGGAATATGCGAAAATCCTGCACAGAACTTAATAGTGAGTTTTACATTAAAACTGAATAATAAAGTCAGTCTTCTGCCATCATCCTGGTGACACGTTTATGAATTTTTTTTCAGCTTGGAATTGCTGCCCAGACTTTGCAGAACTGCAGACTCAGGGAGGAGGGTGAGCAGGAGAGGACAGTGTTGTGAGCAGAGCTGCAGCAGTGGTGGCACTTTCTAGTTCAGTCACTGAAAATAGAAAGGAAGGAAGTGCTTATTATTCCTCCACGCTGCTTACTCCAGAACTTCAGGGGAGGGGATTCCCTGGGGTTTAGGAACTCCTCTCTGAGAAGGAGAGGCTGACAGTTCCCAACAAACCCAAACTTCCCTGGGGATGGCTGCTGCGGGCACAGCACAGCTCCACGGCGAGCCATTTTCTAAGCAGAGATCAAACTTTACCCTCAGTTCTCCCTGGTTCTGCTTCTGAATGAAATGGAGAAGTGCAAGTCATGCTTCAGGTGATCCAATTCACGTACAACAAGCAAACACATAAAACCCATACCGCTACAAATAAAGACTTCCAATTACTCGATTCCTTCTTTTTTCTTATATTTTCCTTTTTTTTTTTTCCCAAGTGGTCCCAGAAGTTCAAGTTGCACCACATGCAACAAACTCGATTCCAAGTGACCAAGGCAAAACCAAACACTTCTTCATTTGTCAGTCTCAGTAATGTCCTGCTAGGAAGAGCCTTTAGTAAAAACAAATATAATACAAATACTATATCTGAGATTATTAAAAGGCATGACAAAACTAACAAACCAACCAGAAAGTGCAGTGAAGACACTGATTAATAATGCAACACCCTACACAGTGTTTTACAATCACTAAATTGAACTTCAATAAATTCAATTAAGCACAACAGCATAATCCCTGGAAAGCTCACACTTCCTTAAACTTTTAAAAGTCTTTGCTTTAAGACAGGGTTAAGCACAACATATTGAAGTACCACTTGTTTTACTCATGTCCTGTCTTCTCAGTTACTTATATCATCACAACATCTCGCTCTGGGGGCCTGCAAAGGAAAGGAATATGGCTCAAGCTGAACAGTTTCAACACTTAGGATCTGAGACCTCGCTCTCTTCAGCTATTCAGTGTTCAAGTCGTGAGCATGTCTTCGCCTGACTCACGACTTCCTGCTAGTTCTGAGTGTAACCACTAAAACCACTGCCCCCTCCCCCATTTAGCAAATTACTAAACCACCTTTTCTCATCCAACCTTAACGTGCTCTCATATCTCTTGTTATTTTACTCTGTCACCTGATTTTGGCTTTTCTTCTTTTCTAGAAATAATTCTATTATTTTTCTGTCTCAATTCCTCATTTCATCCACACCGCTATTCACTATGTCACGGAACAATTCAATCCCTGTGAACAGGAATAAGAGTGGGTACAAAAGTATTAAGAAAGGAAAGCGGCTTTATGCAGAATATTAAAAATACTATCTGCAGGGACCTGTGTCATCAAGGAAAAAAAAGCAGCCCCTGCTTACTGTGAGTAACTTGGCCAATTTCAGAAAAACCCAACAAATTTTTTCAGAATACAGCTACTACATAGTACAGTAACAGAATATAAAAAAAGCATGGTAATAAATAAAAGATATTTCATCAGCCTGGAAAAGGAAACAGAAATAAAGGCAAAACAGCACCAACTTCCTTTCACTAAGTCAGGACTGAGCAGGATTACAATTCCTGGTCTATAAGTAAATATTGTCTATTTATTTTTTTTCTTGTCTTTTAAATACACACCCACTTGGAAAGGAATAAACAGCATGTATGCTTTTGGAAAAACTGTGGAATTTTGCAACACTATTTTAGCAAGAGAGCAGCATGAAAAAAAATTGACAAATGAGAATGCTCCACATGCTCCAATCATCATATGCTGATAAAGACAGATAATGGACAATTTTCAACTCCTATTTCTCTCTTCAAATTACAATGTATTTTCAGAGTCTTAAATTTCAGACTTTTCAATTTCCAGAACAATCACTTTACAGTTGACTTGACATGACATTGGTTTTAACCCTATCAAAGAACACCCAAGCCACAGTCACTTGGGAGACTGTGAGCATGAGTCAGGGACACACACACACACACGAGGCAGGGAAAGGGAATCATTTCCTTGCTGCATAAGCAATTAGACAAAACCAGAAATGCCTTGTTAAGATGATGAGTTATAAGTTCAGGTAGAATTAATGAAACAGAAACCGAGGCCTACAGATGGCCTCTGCAGAGCACTGGGTTTGGCCAGTTGCCAGGCAGAATCTGGAGGTTTTTGTTCACTCGGTCAGGAGGCTTGAGGAGTTTTTACTCAGATGGTTCCCATGTACCATGTGATTTCACAACGATGTCAACAGAAAGTCACATCTTTTTTTTTTAAAGGGAAACAGCTAACCAGACTATGAAAAAAGGGAAATAAAAGATCTATTCTACTCCACAGCTATGATGAAAAGAAAGGCAGAGAAGAAAGTAAGGAGGAGAGACAGACTGGTCTCTTAAAACCTGTTCTGAAGGTGCAATGCTGCTCCAACAGTGGCACAGCTGCATTCCCTCCGGAGCTCTGCAGCAGTGTGCCTCAGGCAGACATCACCCACGCGAAAATCCAGGAAACACTGGAGGTGTGGGCATAATGCATCATCCTCTGGATGAAGATGGTTGCTCCCTCACTGCTTTTCGAGGTTAACGCCAACAGTGCCGGTGCAGTGTTCTTCTCCAGGGTACTCTAAGGGTACTCACATTCCCTCTTTATTAGTCATCATTTCTCTAACCTGCAAATTTGGGGTGCTAAAGCAAAGTGCATTTGAAGATAAAGCTGTGGAACAGCAATTTTTTTTTTTCCTTTTTTCTGTTGCCAACACTAACCAAGGTTCCGTTTCAGGCAGCTGGACAACTTCTCAAGCTGGAAGGTCAGTTACTGATAGAAAGACTTTGGAACAAATTACTTAAGTACATTTATTGTCTTTCCTGCAGAAGTTGCTCCCTTTTACCAACTGTATTTTAGGAAAGAAAGAAAAAGGGATTGATTAGGAAAGGAATTAAATTATCAGCAGTTAAGTTTTATTCCTTGTGCCTTGCAGCCAATTCAGGGTTTTAAAAGGAAAGAAATAAGCTTGCCAAAGGGATGCAGAAGAGCAGCAGGCATCCAGAGACTTAGTCAGGCACTTGCATCTACTCAACAGAAACACTGAGGGATGTCTGCTCATCCATGCTGGAATTTCTGATTCTGCCTTTGTTGCTTCAGTATCCTTTTTTGGGGTACATTTTGGTTTTATGTCATGTCTCTGTTTGAAAGGGTTTGGAATTCCTTTTCTGGGACGACGTAAAGCACAGAAATCCAAAGAAAAGAGACTGCTTCCAGATCTTCTAATAGGCAAAGAAGTTGATGCAGAAACCTAAATAAAGAATATGAAACCCTTCATAGGAAAACCCTTTAACAGAACTGTGAACTTCTTTAGGCATTTTCTGGGGCCAGATGCAGGAACACTTCTTTACCACCAAAATAAACGGCTAGCAGGGGACATCTAGAGACTGACAGGGGTTCTGGTTTTGCCTAAACAGACAGCCTTTCATTGTTCTAAGAGGATTCTCCTGCTTAGAACTTTTCTGTGTATTTGCCACAACCAGATTGCCTGGCATCAGATGCAAATGGTACTAAAAGCTAATGAAACAAGCTTGGTACACTCCATCCATCAGCCTGAAAGTGGGGAGGCTCCTGCATTAGCTCCCTGCAGACACAAGCAAACCCTCATTTTTTGACAATGTGGGATTCATTTAATCTAACTCCACTTGTCTATGACACAGACACACACATTTACTGGCAACACCCAGAAACCTTTCACAGAGGGAAAAAGGTATTTGCGGGAGGTGGCTCACCTGAGCTTTTATGGGTTCCACTTCAGAATGACATGAGTTACAAGCCAGAAACAACTATCTCCCTTCAACATAAAGGATGATGACTAAGTCATAAAAGATGAAAGATGTTAGGGGACATAAACGACAACTAGAAAGCCTGCAAAGTGGTTCTGGTATCTGTCAGTGACATGCCAAGGCCTAGCCCCACTACTCAGTTTTATTTGTAAAGGAGGTGCTGCAGAACCAGAGAATCAGGGCTAACACAGAGCTGGGAGAAGCTGCTGGTCCTCAGAGAAGGGTAACTTTAAGGAACATGAGATTTCTTTTACATAGACCCTTACACTTCTGTCACTATAGTGACGGTTCCCATCACCCCAGAGGTTACAAAGTAAACAGGTAGTAGTAGTGTACATGCACTGTAACTGGTATTAGAATCTATCTGGTGGAGGGAGGATTACCTGGGGATCCCACTGGGAGCACTGGATCCAGCTCTGGGGTTCTCAGCACAGGAAAGACACAGACCCACAAAGATGTTCAGAGGGCTGGAGCACCTTCCCTATGAGGAAAGGCTGAGAGAGCTGGGGTTGTTCAGCCTGGAGAGGAGAAGGCTCTGGCAAGACCTTATAGCAGCCTCTCAGTACTTAAAAGGGGCTATAGAATAATGGGGGCAAACTTTTTAGCAGGGCCTGTTGTGACAGGACAAGGGAGAGTGATCTTAAGTTAAAAAAGGGTTGATTTAGACTAGATACAAGGAAAAATTATTTTACAATAAGAGTGGCAAAACACTGGCACAGACTGCCCAGAGTGGCCATGGGTGCCCGATCCCTGGAAACATTCATGGTCAGAGTGGATGAGGCTCACAGCAACCTGATCTGGTCGAAGATGTCCCTCTTCACTGCAGCGGGTTGGACTGGATAACCTTTAAAGGTCTCTTACAACCTAAACTTTTCGATGATTCTACAATTTTATGATTCTACCTCAGCCTAATTTTAAGGAAATTGAAAATTGCTTCAGAACACAGAACTACCAGCTATCATTTCTGACTACATCTTGTAACACCCAACAATAGCGAGCCTGGCACAGTGTATTACTAATGTTATTCTGACAAAACTCCTGCCTTAGAAGACTACAAGGGCAGTACATACCCATAATAAAGCCTAGGTATAAAGAGAGACTGGAAATAACTTGCAATAATGCAGGGATAGAAGCAGGAAAGTCTGTAGATAAGTCTCAAATGTCTCGCTCTCCTAAAGGTAGCCTTTCCACTCCTCTGGGAATAACAACAGGGCAATGCTTAAATGGAGAAGTTAAACAGATATTCACAATGTGTAGAGAAAGACACAACCATGTGGAGTGTCCAAATGAGACAAGGGCAAGGCAGCTGCTACAAGAAAAGATAACAGATTTTTCACAAGCACATCAGCCCATGTTCAAGTTGGGTGGATGAGTGAGGTAAAGGAAAAATGCTAAATCTTACCTACCTGCCTTACAGGCACCTAAAGTTGTTTGTCTCCAAGCAGCTGACACTGATTCACCTCCACCACCTAGTGCAGTATATACAATACTAGAAGGGAAAAGAGGACAAGAACTTCATAACATTAAGAGTTACGCTAATTGTCGAGATTCAGCACACTGTTAATGTAGAATTATGAGTTGTGCAGAGATTCCTCAAGCTGAAACACTGCAGTAAAGGTCTCCTTGTACCTTCTTGTCACCTTCTACTACTTCAGTAGGCTTGAAGGATTCGTAGAAAGACATTTTCACCTACCTACATATCTAAGTTTTGGACATAAATTACTGATTATCAATACATAAAGACTCGTTGATTTGAAGTATTTTAAAACAGGCTGTCAGAATGCTAAAAAGTTCTTTTACCAATATACTCAAATTTTTATGTCAACGCAAACTGCTCTTCCATCCTACATCCTTTACTTTTCAGAAACCAAATGCTTAACTGCCCACTCCCACCTGACAGCTGACATCCAGTATCCCTGCTCTGACAGCACAGTGTCTTTCAGCCTTTAGGCTCTCTTCTATAATGACACACACACTAAAATATCAAGATGAGGGGCTATAAAACCCCAGTGTTTGCAAAATATTTCACCATGTTCATATAATGCTTAGGAAAAGTAATATCCTGTATTTTTTTACATCTCTATCACCAGGTTAGACTTAAAATCTCAGAAAATACCAAAGGCTAGAGAGTTCCATTAGTAGCACAGAGGAAAATGCTATCATTTCAGAAAGCAAAGTCCTCAGTGTTCTTTCTTGTCAGTACCCAATCACTAGAATGCATGGCATTAGGAGATCCTGAGGAAAGAGATCTTTGAGTCTGAAGGAACATAAATCGAAAGGTCCAAAAAACTACTGCTACTAATTTAGCAGCATCACATGGCAGCTCATAAAATACAATCAAGTGATCATCTTTAAAACTACTAGGGAAGAGCCTTCAGCGTAATTTTATCCTTGATATAAAATTGCGTCTTCCTAAAAAATACCTAGAAACATTCTCCTTAAAATACCTCCTGTTTAAGATGCATCTTTCAGACACAGGCCCTTCTCTTAATCTCAGAGTACTGTGACTGAACATGCAGCCACATCACCTAACTTTGGGGGCTACTTAAGGACTGTGAAGTTATTTACAAAAATTCACAGACCTGCATATCAGACTGTAACGAATAACTGTCAATATCTTTAATGGCATCAACACAAACAAGCAGGAAATATAAAATGCAATACATACCACGAATGGTATTAAAAAAAAAAAATCATACTCAACTGTTCACTATTGGAAAACACTTTTGGAAAGCAACAAGAATGGCATGTTCCACGACAAGCTGGTATTTTGGCATGTGCACACAATCTGGAAGTGCAGAGAAATACTTGCATCTTCTGTCAACGTTGAGAAGAACAAAAGCAATGGAGAGCTGAAGGGAACAAAAATTTAAACTCCTCTAGTGTTCTGGCAGAGGTAAAGTAACAGCAGGAACTACTAGAAAAGCCTTTCAAATCAGAATACTCTAAGATCTGACTAGGATTCCCTACTTCTTTTTCTAATGCCACTTTCATAAAGATATGTGTTTGTAAATACATGACAATTCATATTTGAAGGTCACAGCTCTGTTTGAGGTTTCATACTGGCTTAGGAATGACAGAAGTACACATCCTGGATTTCAAACTGTTTGTCAGTTGAAGTTGAGGGCAGGAAGCAGCTTATTTAAAATAGGTAGCAAGAAACAAATATCCTGTAATAGTGGTTATGAACCAGAAAAAGTCATATGCAGAGGTAAAGCCCTGGAGGAGACACACTCCTCTCAAACAACTGAAGCTCTACATGAGTTTGCACATTTCATCGTCACCAATTAAGAGCCTCAAATTAAGTTATTAGGAGCCGACAGGTAATCCATTTCATTATCTCTTCTCCCCCCCCTACAGCAGCATCCGAAGAACACTTCCCTTCTCTGTCCACCAAGTGGAGGCCCTGAAGGAGTCCTGACGGCTATAAAAGGCAAAAAAATCTCTTTCTGTTATGCACCCGACAGCTAATCTCAAGTATCTTTTCTCCTCTGATACAGGAATTCACGTAACAAAAAAGAATTTCATTAACTCTATTACTGAAGTATTTTACCTGTTTCTTAGAGGGAGAATGTATATGTGTGCTAACACCTAACACTGTCTTGGTTTCAGAGACTGACAGGGCTTCCTCAGAAAAACAAAAGTAGTTTCTTTGCCAATTTTAAGAGTTAGTGGAAATACCTAATTCAAGTACATTTAGGCAGCAGCCTGCCTAGCACCCCAACTAAAGTTGACTGATCTTTGATAACATCAGAGGAACGAGACATCGCAGGGAAGTGATAATTCAATTACCCTATTTACAGTAACATAAATCACAGTATACACGGGGGAGCTTCAATATTCAACCAGCAGCAATACTACAACAGCTTAATCTAGCACAAGGCACGGCAGTGACTCAGTCAGCTCAGCAGAAGACAGGCTACAGTCTGCTGGTGTTTGATTTCAGGGATATTGTGAGACAGAAATTATTTGAGAACAACTGGGGTAATTACTGAGGGGGAGGAGGAGTGAGGAAGGCCTCAACATTTAGAGTATTTCAGACTCCGACAAAGATGCTAAAAACACACAACAGTCCTATTACTGAAAACAGTATCTGGGTATTCAACCTGAACATGCTCCAATAAAAAAAAGACACAACTTGCACCTCCCTGGGTAATAAAAACCTCTACAGCATATGCTTTAATTCCTACATCTGCTTCATGCAAAATGCCCAGAGCACACTCAAAAATCTGCCGTTGCACAAATAAACGCAGGCTGCAGTAAATTAAAAAAAATAGAAACATGGAGCTGCCACAGCCAATGCCGCAAACAGCATGTGGCACTTGCTTTATGCACAACACCAGAATTTACTGCAATTAAGACATACGTTCTAAAATTATAAACATGTGACCAGACAAAGCTGACTGGTTTTAACAAACTGCTAATTAAATTGGAATCCTCTTATCCTCTCTCTCTCTCTTTAGCTGAATGAAGCAGCAAGTCTTACAGCATAGTAGCTCATGCAAAGTAGATACTGAACAACAGGCTTTCCTGTTAGGTCACCGTTAAGCAGGGGAATCTCCCGTGTGCTGTCGTAGGCAAAGCAGGGAGCGCACACCAGAGAGCACAGCTGGGCTACTCTTTGCCAGGCACAGTTCTTACAGACGTACTGGCTCTTTGCTCTTCGAGACATCAAAAGACATCCCTTGCAAAGCTCCAGAACTGGACTGAAAACGAGGGTGCTAAGTAATTCATCCCACCACGGGGGTGGAGGAAGGAGACCGAGAAATCCCAAACAATACAGACCGTAGAAAACAGAAATCCCTCACCCTTTCGTCCCCCCTTCCAAACTTCTCTCGACTCCTCCGTTTCCCATGGCCCTCAGGATTTTTCCTCTGTGCAGCAAAGCAGCTCTGTCCAGCCCCTAACCGCAGGCGAACAGAACTAATGAAATAAGTATTTCCCAACCACGACGGCGAATGTCATCAGAGCTCATCTCCGTCCCTCCCGCTCGGAGCTGGGGTGAGCCCTGCGGCGCCCGCAGCCCGCCCAGCCCCGGGGAAGGGATTCCCCGGGGGTCACGGCAGCTGCTCGGGAGGGTTCGAGCCCCCGCGGGCGAGCGGAACGGGAAGGGGCACAGGCACGGCAACACCGAGGAACGCCCTACAGCGCAGGCGGGGGCGGCAGCTGTTTGTGCTGCCGCGGGCAGAGACACCAAACTTCCTAGAGCACGGCGCCTGCCCCCGCCGGAGCCCGCGGCCTCCCCGCGGGGCATCCCCGCATCCCGGCGCCC
>VZRE01007741.1:844872-912229 GCA_013396775.1 Cephalopterus ornatus
CGGGCGCGGGGCCGCCCCCGCAGCAGCAGCAGCAGCACAGCGCGCACCGCCGAGCGCTCGCCCCCGCGGGGCCACACCGCAGCTCCCCCGCACGGCCCCGCACCGGCACACGGCACGGCAGCCGCGGACACCGTTCCCTTGTGTGTTTGAGCTGTCACATCGTCCCCCCCGGCCCCAGCTTCTGCGGTACCAGGGGGTGCTGCTGGCACGGTTCTCTCCCGACTCCTCTCTTCACCTCTTTCATGACATCGCTCTATCTTTCTCGAACTATATGAAGGGAAAAGCAAAGATCTCCCCTTGTCCTTTCCCCCATACTTCCCTCTCCCTAGTTTTGAAGATTTCAGTCAGTCCTAAATTAAGAGACCCAAAACGTGTGTCAGTCCGCTGCCAACCTCAGTCCATCTAATACTGCCTCACAGACGCACCGATACAATCTTTCTCAATCTGAGTTTAGCACATCTTCTTTTCCCAGCCACTCATCCAGGCTCTGCTCCAGATTACCTTCATCACAGAAGTGTAAACATTTTATCTCTACTTGTTCCTCACTCTCACTTTGCAATTTGCAAGTTATTGCTTTGACCTCTTCTTTGCCTTTCTAAGCATTGCAGGGACTTGTTTCGTTTTGGGTTCCCCCCCTCCTCCCACCTCTCCTGATTACTAGGATTATTCTGAAGTGCTCAAAATCTATCCTGTTTACTAACACCTCAGGTTTAATACCCTGCTTCACAACTGCAAGTCCCCACATGCTAAGCAGAAGTCAGTTGCTAAGGTTATCTTCTTCTCCCATCATTTTAGCCACTTTTTACTCATCTTTTCATTTCTTCATGTTCCTATTTTCTTAGCACAGGACTTGAAGGGCTCTCACACTGAAAGCCCTGTACACCTTGCCACTTCCTACTTATTTGCATACTCCATATATATATACACACATTGCCTCTCACATCTTTTCACCAAAAGTGATAACAAATTCTATATTGATTAACAACGCACCTTTGGCACTACCACCTCAAAAATCCATTAACCTTTACTCTTTTGACTGCACAACACGGATTTACATTTTAAATACAGAACTGAAATGAAGACTTACTTTCTATGTATTCATGCAAATAGGATTCTTTCTGACCTGCTCTTTTTCATCTGCTCCTTTAGTCACCGTTAACAGTAGAGCTCCTATCTCCTCTACTGCACTGGAGATTTTTCCTATGTATTGTCATTTTTTACGCAAATTAGGTAGTTGTTGTACCTGGAATTAAATATATCATTGGTGTTCACTAGATTTGAAATTATGTTATATAAGAGTTCTGCACAACTTAACACCTTTAAGCCATAAGCATGGCAATGTAAGGATTTTGTTGTATAATTAACACCTCTTAGCTGATACAGTGAACAGTCACCCTATCACAAAAAGCAGCAAGAACACAGACATCTTCAAATGATAATAAAAGGTAAACAAGAATTATAATAATACTTGGTTACTAGATTCCAAAGAAGCAGATTTTTAAAGTATCACTAATTGGAATACTACATGTCTGATTCATTATTACTTTTGTATAGTAATAATGTTTTGTAAAAGTCCATTACAAACTTAAATCAAGGAAACAAATTTGTCTCTATTTAGAGTTTAAAAGGATATGTTTTTCACCACATATTATCTTTGATTCTGTCCAATTCCAAAGGTTTCTTATCAATTTTTATCTTTCTGATCAGCATTTTCATTAATCACCATGAAATTTCCCATGCTTGCATTGCAGACTCCTCCAGCACACATCATTCCTTTGGCTGAACCATCACAAGCAGAATGAATTTTGCAGTATTTCCATGTGCTACTGAGCAAAAGAATTCCAAACCAGTTACCCAAGGTAAAATACAGCTGCTCGGTGAAGTGGCATCCCCTGTACCTGCAGGAACTGAAAACAAATCACAGGAATTCCACCTTCTGGATATGGGCCATACCTTACAGCCACGCTCTAAATTCAGTAGGTTGTGGAAAAAGAGGGATAAAACCATTTACCTGGTGTTTAAAAAAAGGGACTAAATGTTTGGTGCTTATGTCAGAAACGACTTTGAGTTATTCAGAGGCACCCACTAAGGTGCACCCCAGGTTTAGGCAGTCCTACTCCCACAGCTGCCCGCTCCAGCCTCACTGCTGAGGTGGCTGCTACAGAAGATGGCATTCCTGGTTCAGACCCTATGTAATATCAAAGGCCTTTTCATTAATTATTTTTATACAGCACAATATTTGGGACACTATTTAAGTCTCTGGCTCATTAAAAGATAATACAGTATTTTCTTGTTTTATTAGTTGGAGACACTGTGCAAATGAAGGCTGTACAAACATCTACTCTTTTTATGCTTTATATAGGTGATATAGAGACAAAACAGTGCGGCTTTATGCATTTTGGCAATGAAAGATGGGTGGGAAAAAGACTGATAGAGCATTTACAGGGAACCTGAAACATGCCCAGAGTGCAACTGGTAATCCCTATGTCCTATGCTTGTCTTTCAGTTATGGGAAAGGACGAGTGCAAAGCACTATTCCAGACCATTAAAAAGTGGCAAGTTTGTATTTCACTCTGTGTTTCCTTCTTTGAGTCTTATTTAAATTTTTCTGTTTTAAAAATCTTCAGATCTTCAAATCAACAACAACCAGAAAAAGTTTGAGGAACACCTCAGCCAGAATCACCTATGGGATGTGAGCTCTAGCATGTGCTCTCCAGTGCCACCATACTAGAAGCCAGATGGAACTGATTTTACACTTCTGCACACTCAGATTTCCCCATGAAATGTTCTGGGGTGCATAATGAATGTTCAGAAAGACTCCAGACCTCTCTGCACTGTCGAGATAAGGGTGCCAGCTTTCCTTGCAAACACAGCATATGAGTTTGTTAAGGTCAATACATTTGAAATTCTGTTCCACTTTCAAATGGTTTTCTTCAGTTTGGAGGATATGCACTGTAAATCCTACCATGAACTCTATTTCCACTTAGATGGGATAGATTTCATCTCTTGTTTTTAAGGAAGTAGGACATTGTTTTCACTTATGGATAGCTTTTTTTTCCCCCCTCCTTATAGAGATAAGAGTAATCTCAAGTTTCCAAGTCTTAGAGAAACTAGAAAGTGTTCTTCCTTCAGCAGAAGTATTTGCCTCCTTTAAGTCAGATATATTCAATCTTGCAAACAGCTAGGTAGCAAAGCTACCAGATTGAAATATTTGCCTAGAAAACCCTAATCCAAAGTAGCAAATTTTATGATCTTAGGTAAGTGTTTTCCAGGAAAATTTCTCCTTTCCATCAGTGCTGGAACTACTGTAAGGAGACCACAAGTGCTGAGCAGCAGAACTGGCTGCTACCCCCAAATCCACAAACATGCCTGCACAAAGTTAAACCCACACAGAGGTCCAGCAGGTAACAGAAAGACAAAGGTTAAGGTGAGTGAAGAGGAAGGAGGGGAGAAAAATACATTTCGCATTTCATATATTCACTGATTTTGTTCCCTAGAAATGCTACCCTGTTTATGTACAGGCTTATATTTCTTGTTTATTAAGAGGTAATTTTATTCCCTTTGAATTTTAAAGAGAAACATAAACCAGCAAGTGCCAAAAGCTGGACCTCTAGAGGACCTGTACATTTTCAAATCCTTTCACTCCTCTTAAGAACAGGAATTTCTATTGATAAAGCTATTATTTTGTGACTTTCATATGGACTATACATTATCTGTTTAGAGACAAACAAATGTAAAATGATACCAAATAATTTGTCCACCTACTACCTTTAAACTGCTGTTTTTAAAATGGCAAGTGGAAGAAAAAAATATAAATGCAAATGGAATAACGGGAGAGGAGTATGTCAAAAAGATAGCAACAAGAATAAGTGAAACAAAGGAGATTTGGAACAGAAATCAGTGGTGTATCATCTTGCTGTCTCCACCTTGCTGCCCACAAACTTAAAAGACTTCACATTCAGACTCATCTCCTGGTGGGCCTTTCGTTTTGTCAGCTTCAGTCTGCCACTGGAGACAGTCTCAGACAGAAGTTTTCAGGAAGAAAGACACTTTGCTTTGCTTTACCTTATCGATTTGAGAACATACAGAGGCAGGAAATTTTATTCTGGCTCAATTATTCACAAAAAGCAAGCAGAGACTTGTCAGATCTTGAAGGGAGAAAAGTGACATACTGAGAAGACAGTGATGGCAATATAACCCAGAAAATAGGCCTACATGGTAATGGATTACTTGCCTGCACGGTCACAATGATGCTGGGCCCAAAACACAGTGTCTATGGCTTCTAGCAAAGACTTCAGAAAGAGAGCAATACACACTGGCTACTAATTTAAAAAGAAGAAACCCACCCTTCTGCTTAAAATTATTTTTCCCACACTTTGTCAGCAGGGTCACATTGACTCATTGTCTAAATCTTTGGCTGAGAACTTCCTAGGCATGAAATGTGTGAGGCAGTTAAGTCCTGTCAGTGTGTCTCCTCTTCTCCCCTAATTCAAATCTCTTTGCTTTCTAAGTGCCTGGGCACCAAGTGGCACAACCTGAAATAATCACACACTCGCTGAGCAGTCCCTCATCAGCCAAGGATAGCAAATGCAACCTGAAGGAAATTGTCATTCCTTTCTTTGTGACTGGAAATAGCTGCAAGTGGACTCAGAAGTATTATTTCATTCTTTTTAACTTTCATACTTCTACAAGACATTTGAATAAATTAAGATACACTTGAAGAAAAGGCATTACAGAATCACGGGATATGCTGAGTTGGAAGGGACCCACAAGGATCAAGTCCACCTCTTAGCCCTGCATAGAACTGTGCTCCTATCTTCTCACCAATATCTTAGTTTTGGAATTCAGTCAGTCATGGGAATAGGACGAAGTCCTCTAGCCAGTTAGCCACAGTTAAAGATAACATTTTTTTCCCATCAAGACTAGTTTCATTGTCTAATGTATTTTAAAATAATAGTTCTTTCATTTTCACCCTGCCTTAAAGCATCTTTGTTCTTCAACATTTTAACTGTTCTTTCTCCTAAAGTACACATACACACACGCATTTATGCAAGCACACAGAGTAAAACTCAAAAAGTCCTTTTACTGTTTTTCATGTTTAATCCCTTCAAGACAAGAATTCACTGCCTGAAGAACTCATTTTACTAATGGCAGACCATTTCCTACATGGCTTCCTACCCACCCTCCTCACCCCTACCCATGGAGAAAACTGGATTTCCTTTCTGGAGTGCCTATGTAGACCCATTGTACTGCAAGGACTGAAGACCAGTTATGAAATGGTGACAAATTTCTCGATTCTTTCTGTACTCATTTTGGACCATTACTGTTGCAAACACTAAGGTGAAAATACATAAACACCTCAAGAACTGGGTGGGGGGCAAAGCTTGAGAGTAACTCCTCCTGTGTATGGCCCTTAACTGGTGAATTCTCATTTAAAGTGAAAAATATACTCAGAAATCTTTCTTCTTGCTTTGCTGTTCTTGCAAAGCAAGAAGAACATCTCATTCTAAAAGATACAGAGCAGATGAAGTTTGTTTACTTCACCATTTGTGCGAAGGAAGAACTAATAAGGAATAAATGTGCCAATTAAACACTAATTGTTTAGTTTTTCCTTCTCATCAACTCTGATACAAAACCTAAGACTAGCTATTGTTAACTTAAATTTCAGTCAGTTTCTAATACTTTTATACATTAGTGTTCTATTTACAAACTATATGGAATATTGCTTATTTGCTGCTGCAATTTAAATATTGGAGGGAAAAGGGTCTTTAAAAAAGTATTTAGTAAAAGCTTCAGCTTCCAAAATCTCTTTGCTTGAAATTAGCTTAACTTTCAGAAAATTAGTCTGTATACACAGCTGCATGTTTTATTTGAAATGCTAAAAAAAGTAAAGTCTTATTTTTTTGGTCCTGAAAGAAACATTCTCTTTAGCATAAATAATTGAGAAAAAAAAGTTTTGCTTTCTTCTTTATTGGAAAGAAAATGACAATGAAAATACCCTGACCTAAAATCTGTTGGGAAGTAAGTAATTTTCAGTAAGACCTTTAGTACAGAGCTGTCAGACTAAGGGCAAACAAACAAAGCCAGATGTTTTTCTTTCAAGCCTGCCGGAAAAACTACTGCATTACAGGATGAAAACAGCACCTTTATGTGTCACTAAATACAATTTGTAAGGATTAAGTTTATCCCATTGCCATTATTTCAGCTTACAAAGTATTTGGAATGTGTCTTTCATTTCAACACTTACATTATGAGTATCTTTCTCTTTCTTTTGAAGTCATTGCACTGCATTCACATCAGAACTCCTGTCTTCATTATACAACTACACTGGCCTGCAAGCCCTACTTCTTTTCAAAAACTTAAATAGAACCATAAATCAGATTTTTAACACTGCATATGTCACTAGCTGTGACACACATGGATTATAAACATAAAGTACGTACTCTAAATTAAGCAGATCAGCCATGACAGAAGGCAGCATTAAAGTGTCCCAGAGTTTGGGATGACTACACACACTTCTCCATGCATGAACTACACAGACATAAAAGCCTGGCCTATCTTCAAGTTTGTCCAGATTTTTCCCCACTGGAAATACTTTAGTCATTTCAGAGTCAGCATCACTGAAATAAGTGGAGCTCAGTGATTCTGAAATACTGTAATTGATAGTTATACCATTAATTAAGAAAAAAACAAGCAAGAAACCCCAACAGATACTCTTAAACCCTTAGTGCAGTCTGTCAGGAGGAATAAAACAGGTATGTGTAAACAGAAATCATTTTAGCTGTTACAGCAAGCTCATTAAATTATCTCGAACATCTGAATACTTAAGAAAATGCCATTATTTTAATGACTCCCACTAGTTCCGGTCTGCTAAGCAGGAGATCACAGTATAAGTGCTAACACACTTTGAATATACACACAGGGAGCAGCTGAAGAGATAAACATTTCAATAGAAAAGGATCTAGTAGGAGTTTTCAATTCTGATTTTTATTCTGTGTCAGTAAACTGAATAGCCAGCAAAATTCACAATTCATTCTGAGTAATTGTTAGGAAGTGCTTCAAGTGAAAAGTCTGTTGGGTTTTTTTCCTGATTTTCCTTCCTCTAACCTACAGAAAAATTAAACAACATCATAAAAGCCAAATTCGTGCGACTTTATTGACAGGAGGTGAGTAAGCAAACTGGTGGAGATGAAGTGGAGGCAACTGAAACGAACAAAGGCCATAAAGCTCCTGGAAATAAGCCATTTGTCAGTCAAGCTCTTACAGGCACTTCCCTTGGTGGATCACAGCAATACAGCTGAGCGTTCAGAGGAGCATGCTGAAATACTGACCACTAAGGACTTCATTACTTTCACTCACCCACTCAATCATATTTTGTTTTAATTCCTTTCAGGAGGCTGAGAAAGTCACCTTGCCTAAGTGGCCAACCCCCGCTGTTTCACATGGGAGCTACCACGCAAACTCCAAAAGTGTTCATATTATGCCAGGAAATCCTACCTCCTCCACAGGAGCCAAAGAGTCTGGAACAATAATACACTATACAATATTCAACGTTTTTACTCCTCTAAACTTTAGGAATTTTGCCAAAAGATGCAGTACTATTACTCAGGGAATTCCTGCTTCAATATCTTCATCTAAGCTCTGTGCAGTGATGCTGCAGTCAGCCTGCAAACTGTCCAGCCTACACAACAACAAATATGCTCTTACCTATCATCATCTGCCATCTTATCTTCTCCATCTTAACCTTTTTAGTTTGGCCAATTGTATCCTGCTGTAGCCATTAAGTTAAAAATATTTATCCATAAATGCTATTCCCCTTGCACAGATGTACACACAGACTTGCACCAGGCTGCTCTCATCCCACATTCTTCTAGTTTCATTTTTACACTAAGGCAGTGTATATCCATGAAAAATATTTAGATCCTTCTTCTGAGAGCTATAATTTCAGGAATACATCTCATGAAATATTCCACTTTATTTTATTAAAGTTAATTTCACTATTAATTATCTTCTTTCTGTAAGGATGAAGGTTATACTAAATTACTATAACGCCAGGTAAATTAAAATCACAGTGCAGAACAAAATTGTCACAGGGTTCCAGAAAGGCAGGATGACCTGTTTGTCTGATGGGAGCTGGTTTTGTGCTCCCTTACTGCCATTTGGGGCCTTTCACCTTCAAAGTGAGATGGGTTATTTTTACACAGACAAGACAAGGAATGAAAAAAAATCTGCCACATCTGGAATATGGAAGAGAAGTGCTGTACTGAGCAAGATCAGATACAGGTTGATATCTACCTTGAAAGCAGTCCTGGAAATGTGTACAAAATTGAATATACAGAAGAGGAAACTGCCTTGGTTAATGTCACAGAATTCTCTTAACATACAACTGGTAGAAACAGCTCATGAAGAAAAAGCACATTTCATCTTGGTTATCTCACACACAGTTTCACCTAAGAAATAAGCATTGGAGAAAACTACTCTGAGTATGCCTTGATCTTGGTTCTACATCCATTACATGGATGTTCCTCAGAGTAGTGCCATCAGTTTTAGACAAAAGTAGCAGGTATGTAAAAACAATGAGGTACGACTTCAGACGCACACACACGACTTGCCTGTTCAACACTCTTGTCTGAACTCCACACATGGATATTAAAAGGAGTTCTATGTCAAAGCTTTTGGTCAGAGACTATAGGAATTTCTAGGGCAGAGGAAAGCTAATGACAGCTAATTAAAAAGATTCAATTTTAGTCTTATATTTTCTTCTCAGACTCCAAATTTACTCTTTTTCTGGTTTTGTTTGCTTTGTTTTGTTTATGCAGCAGCCTACACTGACGTAACTGTTCTTTCCGTGATAAAACTGGGAGAAATAACTCATAGTAAGAAACTGCAAAAACTAGTCTGATAACTGGATAACAGACATACAATATAAACTCGTGTATTTTAAAGACCTTGCATGAATCACCACCTTTAAAACTCTGCTCACCCACTGCATTTAAAAATCTATTTAGTGTTTTTAAAATTCTATTTAGATTGGTTTTTAAGATGAAAGAACCCAACCTAAGTTTAAAACTAACCCCATTAAGTGTCTAAAGGTAGCTCTCCCACCCGTATCTGATACACAGCTGGTAGATGGAAAAATCAAACTATGGATTTATCCATTACACATTTGTAAAAGGACACTCATCACACAGTATTCCAGCAACCCTGCACCTTTCAAATACTGTTTAGAGTGGGTGGAACAGTTGCTGTTAAACTTTTAAGATCCAACTTTAAAACCAACTGCTTTATGTCCAGTAACACACTACAACCTCCATGACATTCTCTCTTCTACAAAGCCACCGCTTCATTTATTTCAGCGTTATTTGTTCCCTAGCTTACCTTTGCCTAGAAATTCATCCACCCAACAAAAGGAGAAACTTTTCCTAGGGGAACAGAATGGAAAAAAATAGCTGTTTAATATCCACTGGCACAAACGACAGCTCAAAACCTCATGCTTGTATCTCCAGGGATTTAGATTTATTGGCATCTCTACTAGCTGGGTCTTGGAAGCCTGCAAAGTTAGCCAGAAAGAACAGCCTGTATATATTGAGACAGAAAACTCTGTGAACGACGGACATTTTTCACTGATGAGTTCTGTTTTTCCAAGAGGATGGAGTGAAGAACTGTAAATAACATGTTGGGCAGAGGTTGAAAAAGTTATCTAGCTTTTTATAGGCAGCTTTAAGACTTCATTGCTCACTGGGTTTCTGGTCTCAAGCCAATCACTATGAAAGTTTCACTTGCACAGTTAACTCCTCGCTTGCCTTTGGTTTCAGAGTTGGTATTAAGTTTGCATAAGAGAGTGAGCACATGAGAGCAAGTGAGAGAGAATGACAGAACAAACCCTACTGAAAGCATTCCTTCAATTAAAATGTTAGAAAACCTGGACAGGAGACGTATGAGAGTAGAATTACATTAACCTTACAAGTAAAAGAAAGGGGCAAAGATGAAAAATGGCTTGCTACTGGCAAAAGAACAACTATCAAGGGTAAAGTCAGAAAAGACATAATTTAATTTTAACTCTGACTATAGGGGCACTTAGTATCACCCTTTCCTGCTTCCCCTTTCCCCAGTGGAAGCCATTTGCCAAGCTAGACAAGAAAAACAATGGAATACGCTTACTTGACTAAAATAAGTGGATTTTTGAAAAGCTATCTTTTTCCAGGTAGAAACTGTACCCGTTCCAAACACAAAAATCTCAGTTAATTCAATATACTCAGAGTCACTAATTCTCTTCCATACATTCACTTTTATAAAATTGACTTCCAGTCATGGTTAGAGAGAAGGGCCAGGATATCACCTCATTAAGCATTTTAATGAACCAACTTATACAAAATTTAAGTGTTCATTAAAAAAAAGTTTCTAGATCTCATGCCAAAATAACCTTGCATATATGAATTATATTTAATCAATGCAAATATGCCTTCCTGAATCTGCAGGCAGGTAAGACAATGATTTTTTCAGTAGCAGTTTCTTTATCCTGTGGCCCAAGGGGCATTCAATTATGGGTGCTGGAAGCACTACAGCTCTGACCTCTGTTGCTCTACAGAAGATACAGTGAAGGGAAATTGAGAAAATTAACAGAGGCCAAAAAGGAAGAAAAACAAGAAAAAGAGGATGGGAAAACACTGATTTGTTTTCATTCCTCAGTCATCCAAACTTTAGCTTGAACTGTAACCATAAAGTATCTGCCATTTATACAGCTGACTGTATTTACAAATTAAGCATGGGATTATACAACCATTTGGCTCAGAAGGGAGTCCTGGAGGGTTTTTCATTTATTCCTCAGCAGTTTTGCACACAAATATGTCTTCACCACACCAGAAATGGTTTCCTCACACAGATGAAGAACAATAGCTTTATAATGTCCTTATTCAGGAACGTAGGAAAAGCGATGAAATGCTTGTTAAAATTCCTGAGGAAGCCAGCCAGGCAGGCAGTGTGTTAGCTCCAGCATCTCTCTGAGGCAGAACAGCAAGGTCTGCGTTAGCTCTGCTTAAGGAGAGGTACTGGATGACCCACAAAGCCTTGGCTCCCCCAGCACCTCTGCAGCAAAAGCTCCCTGCAGCCCGGTGCCTCCTGACCGCACACCAGCACTGCTGACAGGCCGAGTTCCCAAACTGTCAAATCATTTCACAGAGTGGCTCGCCCTTCCTAGCACAAGAAGAAAATGTGTAGCAGAGAGATGTCTTAACATCTGAACACCTCACACAGTCAGTGGAAAGCTGGCAGTGAGAACCTGCATTTACTGAACGGCCCCTTCACAGAGCAGAGCACTGGCTCTTGCTGCGCCTGCTCCTGCCCAGGGAAAACATTGATATTTCATGGCTACAATATGGCCATCTCCTGAGGAGATTAAAGACAATTCTATCTTTTAAATTAGGGAGGGATTTAAGCATCCTCTGCCCAGATGCCCCTCTCTACCTACTAAAGCATAAAAAAAAAGAAAAAAAAGCATAAAAATATTAGGCTATTCATATGTGTTGTCATTATGGTATTGTTACTATTTTGATTTGTGCAACTACACAGAAGTTAACTACACTGTTAATGGTGGAGGTCACCTTTTTAGACACTTTTTTTTACATATCACCTATTAAATGGTAATAAGTCTAATAACTTCTTTCAAGCATTATCTAGCTGCTGAAATTAAAGTTTGGGTTTGTTTAAATTATTCTTTTGTGGTTTCTGTTCCCTTGTGGTTGCATAAAAACAGCATCTAAAACACTCAGAAGCAAGAAGGGCAAAACTGAATAACCAACTCCTTGTGATTTCTGGGATGTCACTTGTGACTTTTTTTTTTTTTTTAAACTTGAGTTGGCAACCCCTCAAACTCATTTTCACATAAAGTGCTTAAGCACTAAAAAGACCAACATTTTTTTCAAAAAGTTGCAACAAATCATGACCAAACTAAAATATAGCCATTAATTCCCTTAGAGTCCCCATACATGAATAAACTCCAGCTCTCAGCATGCTGAGGGGCACCATCTCAACTCACATGGATGCACAGTCACTTTCTTCAAGTTCTTTCCCTTTTCCCCCCAGTCTGATTTAAATGGCACTAGTTTGGTTGGAAGGCTCATGTTCCACGTAGCAGATGTCTAGGAGCTGGAAGTACATTTGCCAACTGAAAAGATACACACCGACTATGAGCAGGAGAGAGAGTAACTCAGATCTGTCACCAGCCAAGGACAGGAAGGAAGGCAGAGCGTAAGAGTTCTAGAAAAGTGATTTTAATCTGCTGTTGCCTCCAGTTTCAAGTTTTTCAAGTACATGGCAGGAAATGCTGAACCTGAGGTTTCAGTCAGGTTGCCTCAAGCAACCTTCAAGAGCTGCCCCTTGGCACTGTGTGGTATTTGGGGGTTCTTCAGGTCAACATTAATAGCGACCTCAAACTGGGTAGAACGAATGTCTAGAAGAGGTTCAGACCACCCCTTGTGGATTTTCCTCTTCCTTTGGATGATATAAAGCCAGTTACCTCTAACAGAGACATTAAATTCTGTAACAAATCTTTCATTTTAATTCAAGTCATGGGGACCATGAGTACTGAGGTTACACATCGGGAGATGGGCAAGAAACAAAAGGCAGCTCTATCGGATCAAAAGAAAATCCCATATACTCACTCAGTGCTATATTTCGGACAGTGACCAGTAATGTATGTCTAAGGGAAGGTATAAAACTAATCCAGGCATATAATGAAGCTTCCTTGATATAACTGCCCAGCTTCCAGGAGAGCTGAGGCATGTTGCCTTTTCATCCCCTATATTAGGGACTTCAGAATATCCTAACACCTCAAATTCACCTGTATGGCTCTGGTTGCACAGAATCCCCAAACAGTCAGCCTTGCACCCTGCTGCCCCTTTTCAGAATCAGCTTTCCTCTGGTAAGACAGACAGACTGACTCTTAACCTGAAACACAACGAAGGAAAGAACCTGCTATACAGGAAGAGTAACAGAGAAAGCTCTCACTGTGGTTATCACCATGCTGTGTAATAAGAACTACCTCTACAAACTTCAACTACTCAGTGTCCAGAACTTGCCACTCTGCTCAGCAGAGGTCTCCTGCCAGTGCCCAGTCACACCTGGTATGAACAATGACAAAAAGTGAAATCACTTCTATCTCACAGCTTCTGGCTTCCAGTGGTGCTCCCACCTTAGTTTGACCCTGCCTGCTCAGACCACAGAATGAAGAGCTTCAGGGCTACAGCAGAGAATAAACATACTGCATTGCTCTTGGAAGTAAAAATAGAACAATTATCTGTAACACTTTGCAGCAAGACTTCATGCACATCAATGTCTGCATTATAGCATATAGCGTGCATGCACAGCTTTTGCATGTGAGGAACAGTTACCAAAGATGGACATCAAGATCTTTATTACCACAGATTATTATTACCACAGAAGATGAGCCAGGAAAATACAAATAGTGTATATTAAACCATATGGGGAACTTGCTGGTACATGGAGCTCAACCATGAAATCTGAATACATTAAAGAAGTGCCCTACTATATAAAGCAATGTTTGGGGATTTTTTTTTCTCCTTGTGAATTAATTTCTAATTTAGTTACCATAGAAACCATCCTGGCTCCATCTTTAAAAAAAAAAGTCTCTGTATATATTTACACTCACACTGAGACAAAGAAGAGGAGAAAAGCATGCACAGGAGTGCACCTGTACATGCAAGTTTAAAGAGAAATGTGTAACTGGCCAAACAAAACAGACTTGGCAGTAATTTCTAGGAACTTAGCTAAAACTCCTATAAGTCTAACAGCAGTACTCATTCATATAATGATTGCCATCACAGCAGAGCCATGAACATGAAAAGCCTCCTCTCCTAGAAAATTGGGACCTTCCTTCTCTGCTCAGGAAACAAATAGGTACAATAATGCAGTAGGGATATTTTTTCTTAGAATTTAAAAAGGGAAATTCTGAGCATCCTGACATTATTCTAATATGTCAAATGAGAAGAAATCAGGCTAAGTGAACATGCCTTTTTTGCTCACTTCAGTGGCAGCTGAGTGACAGCTAACAAATTATACAACAGGCCATGACACACAGATCCAGACCAGCAGTTCTGCAGTAAAGTTAACAACAGACAGCTTTACTCAGGTTTATTTCTTTTCATACAGTGCTGTCATAAACATTTCATAAATAATTCTTCTAGGAGTATGTCTGGGAGGAGCTGCTAGCTTTCTCTTTCACACTATGTTGTTTGTACTTGTAAAATCGAGTCAGCTGTAATTTCAACAACCCTGAATCTTCTGTACAAGAGATTAAAAATACCAGTGCTACTTGCTCCAGAATAAAAAGTTATTCCAATAGTAAAGTATCTACAGAAAACCACCGGACTTAATTCTTTTGTATCATGAAGGCTGAAGAGTCCTCAAAAAATAAAACCAAATGCATTTCATGGAAGTAAATAAACACTCTTAGGCAAAGGATTTCTGTTGAAAATAACCCTGCAGGACATTAATATGCTTAGAAAATCTTATGGTTGGCCGTTTAATTTCTAAGATTAGATGTGACTACTTTTGTAGAGTGCTAGAAGTTGTGTTTTATCACCCATCTCTCTATGTGAAGACAGTAGCTGGGACAGTGGGCTGCAACACCATCTGTACAAGGGATGACACACCAATGTGTGTTCTGAGCACTGACCCAGATGGTGCAGAACAGTCACTTACCCACTGCCAGGCTGGAGCTTCGCATGAGAACAGACTAGTTGAGGTTTAACCCAGACAAGGTCAACGCAGCACTGAGAGGGTTTTTTCCAAGTTGTTCACATATTTCAGTTTGTCCAATTCTGGAATGTCAGCTGACACTACCAGCTTTTTGTCATGGGCACTTGCAGCCCTTTCTCTCTCAGATCTGGATTTTCTCACTGTGCTATGTCTGTGTCATCTGTACTGGATTACTGCCACGTGCTCCACACAGCGTTACTTGAAGAGGATTTTTAAAATATAACTGGGTAGAAAATGAGACCACCAAAATATTTCATCATGCTAAACTCACGAGGTACACTGTACCTGTTAACAGGAAGACCAACCTACTTGCATGCAGGAATAATCAAGATGTTAGCACTGATTCACAAAGGTCTCAACAAGCTTTTTTGCTGTGTGAGGCATTCTGTGTGTGAGCCACACCATCCCCACAGCTGAGACACACTGGACTTCAGTCCCCAGACTGAAATTCCTAAAGCCTGGAGGCAGTGGTCTGCATGGAGGACTCCAGACTAACATTGTCTTCATCTGTTGGCAGACCCAAGTTCAAACTGAGAACATAACTTCCAAACACCTTCTCTCTTTTCTAACACTGTTGCCAATATACTCCACTGGTCTAGCATATCTCTTTTGTTCAAGGTTGTCTTTTATTTCAAAGTGTATTTAATGTCTTATTAAAGAAATTAATGGGAATTAAGTTTTTGTTGATTTACAAAATAGAGTATTATACAGCTGTCTAGCAGCTATACTACATCCTTTGGTAGCTACACTTTTCATCCTTTAGAGCATAAAAATATCAACACGCAGAGCACGGAATAATTATTTTTTGAAATAATGCTGGAATATTCCACCTAGGGATACAGTGGAATCTAAGTTAAATTAGCTAGCATTAGCATTCAAAATCTAGACATGATTTAGGTCAACCACTGATCTCTCTTAATGTGGTAATTCCCATTTTTCAAGTAGAAACACTCCCTTATACACACTTCTCAGTTCCCTACTGCTCATCTTCCTCATACATTAAAACAGAGGATACTCTTGACACTTAACCCTGCAGTGATGAACAAGTCAGCCTTGATCATGCAAAGTTCATCCTTGGCTTGAAGCATGTTGAGTAATTCCATTAATTTCTACAAGAATACTTGTGTTACGTGAATCTGAGCCAAAGCACTCACTAGTTTGAAGAGCTAATCATACTGCAGGATTCCTGTAGGGAAAGCTGGCAGATAATGCAGGGAAACAACCAGAACAATCAGGTCACAACCCTATCAGGCTGTGCCGTGCTTGCAGCTGGTACAGAGTTAATTCTCTTCCTAGAAGCTGGTACAGTGCCGTGTTTTGGAATCAGTGTGAGAATAACATTGATAAAGACACTGATGTTGTAGTTGTTACTAAGCAGTGCTTACTAGAAATCAGTTTCCCAGGTTCTGCCAGCGAGGAAGTGCACAAGAAGCTGGGAGGCAGCATTGCCAGGACAGCTGATCCAAACTGGGCAAAGGGCTATTCCATACTACAGAATGTCATTCCCAGTGTATAAACTGGAAGGAGCTGGCCATGGGAGGCCAACTGCTTCTTGGGAACTCGTTACGCATTGGCCAGCAGGTGGTGGGTGAACTGCATTGTCCAGAATTTATCCTTACATTACTAATTATAACTATTTCAATAATTTACTTTACTTCAATTTATTTAACTGTTCTTATCTCAGCTTTACCTTTTTTTCTGATTCTTCTCCCCATTCCACCATGGAGGTGTGGGAGGGGAGTAATCGGATTTGCTGGCTGACAGTATTTGTTAATCAAAACTTCTCTCCAGAAAGATGTAATGATAAAGAAAACCCCATTTGCAGACTGATCCATGATACAATTCTGAGCCACGGTCAGCATTCCTTAGTTGTTTAACCCATCTGAGGGATAATAATCAGAGAAGAGCACTTACTTTATACTTAACAGAGGTTTGCACAGAGGTGCTAATGAACACAACATACAGCAAAAATGAAGACAGATGTTAATAGATATAAAATGGAAATAAATTTCACAATTACAATATTAAAACAGAAGCACTAGAAATTTCACAATTATAATATTAAAACAGCAGCACTAGATGGGTAAGCAGAGACACAAAATTCTGTCACTGCAATCACAAGCAAATATATAGACAGATATGGACTATAACATAGTCCAGAATGACAAACAGACCACCTCCAGGCTCTCACAATGCACTGTGAGCCGGAATTGCTACAGAATCTTATCTCAAAAGAACAGAAGGCACAAAAACCTAGAACATACCACAAAAAGCCGAGGATACTAAAGACAACAGCAGTGTGTAAGTGGCAATCACAGCAAGGAAGCTGATAGATAAATGCTTATGTAAGTCTCAGAAGTGTTGTGTGTCCTGTGTCAGCAAGAGGCACAGACACCCCTGTGGAAGATATCACAGACACAGAGACAGTCTCTATGACAGTGCTGCTACCTCACTGTGGGACTTGGAAAGACTCTTTCTGCTACAACAAAGAGGAATACAAGAAAGTTGCTTCAATTGCAGGACATTGCTTAGCACAACTAGCAATGGTTTTTTGTCAAGAGAAGTGCAAGTCTAGTTGAGAAACGACAGATAAGAGGATAATTAAGATAAACAAAATGAGAATCTTTATAGAGGGCTCAACCATCAAGTATATGGTAAATGATGCATAACTGAAAAATGTTGGTGCTTCTCCCCCCGTATTTTCAAGCTCATGAGAAATAATCCTTTAATGTCCCCTTCAAGAGAGGCACATTTACTCAGTAAATACATCTGCAACACAATTCTCCTTTCCTTTAGCCGCTCACGGCTTGTTTAATGTGCCTGTGTGGAATTTCACGTTACGGTCCCTTCACAAACCTTTCAAATGAGAAACAGGTGTTAGAGTGAGGGCTGAGAATGGAAGGGTGTGTTTATCAGCTGTATAAACTTACATTGAAGAAATTGGTCTTGTTCCTCTCACAGAAGAGGCCCTGTGCAGGCATGTGCTTCAGCTGCTGCCAGGGGACCCCGCTGCCCAGGAGCACGTCCCGGGCCCACTGCAGGTTCTGTGGACAGAGGAGAGCTGGTGAGTTGCAGGCAGGGGATGGAAATGTCACCATAGGTAAAAGTACAAAGCGCTCACTTGCTTGTATTTATTAACCTGTAGTGTCGTTTCTCATCTTCTGCATAGTTGCTGTTCCAACAGTATTTGAAGAGGCATGTGATTTGCAGAAGACATCCCTCAGGAGAGAGAGGCCAGTCTGTTGCTCAGAGCAAGCATCCAAGCCCCAGAGACTGGCCAGGCTCCTACAGCTGCTGAATCCAGCCTCAAATCATCCAGCTTTGCATTTTTGTATTTTTTTTTTAACCTGTCTTTGCTTCGCTGATATCCACCCTCCATCTCCTCTCACCTGCAGAAACCTGAACTGTAGGTATATTTAAAACACCTTAAGCTGAATTTTAATGCTCAATATGAAATAACTTATATATAAAAATATAAAGTTTGTCAGCAAAGAGCGGAACTCACTGTCCTGGGTATCCTGCAGCCTTGCCTTGCACACCAGGCCCCTCACTGCCCCCTGGACCCCCCTATTCCTCAGTCTCTTGTTTTTCTCCACATACTCTGGAAGCTGTCCCTCAGGTCTTCCCTCGGGCTAACTAGCAGGGAATTCCTGCCAGCTCTCAGGCCTCACAAGAGAGGCAACCTTTAGACTTAAACTGCAGCCTTCTTTTGGTGAGGTGGTGAATTTAGGCCTCTTACCTCTACCCAGCCATTGCTCTCCGTGTAATTTCACTTAACTTCTCTGAAAAATTCCATGATCATCATCAAATTTGGTTAATAGTGCACAGTGAGTTACCAAGAAAGTATTGGTAGAAGACTAAATGATAAATGACAACCACTACCCTTCTACGAGTTCAATGCATGAGCCTCTCTTGTGCAGTTGAGAACTAGGGACAGCTGTTGGCTCCAGGCAGAATGTTACCAACAGATGGGACAATTATTAATTGTGAGGCTTTACCAATGGAGGTTTTGTTTTCCTTCATTTTTTTATTTCAGTGTTAGAAAGTAGCATTTGACTGGCTTTTTTACAGACAACTTCACAATAGAGAAGATAAAAGAAAGAGGAAGATGTTTGGTTCATAGAGGCAAATGAGAATGTTGAACTCTGGTTTGTGTTCTGTGGGCTGGAAATATTCTTCTGTGAGTCATAAATTTGATTAAGTCATGTCCATCCAAGAAGCATATTCCAGCTGTAATATCTTTTTTTTGGGTGAGGGGGGAAGGGGAAGGGGGTGGTATTAGCCAAATTCTTATCCCATATTCCAGATTATTTTCTTTACGAGACTCTGGTGAAACAGTAGAAGCTCTGCTCAATCATCAGTGCTTTTGTCCTAATGACAGTAATTATGCAGAAATCTCCGATGTATTACCAGAATTGGAGCATCCCCTCTAGCAAAATGCTGATTACAGATTCATGTGCAAGAGAGCTGAATGCTGGAAATACTAACCAGATATTTATGGATGTCAAAAATCCTTCATTCAGAGAGCTGACATAGGTACTTACACAGGGCCTTCATGATTACAGTGTAGGACAGTCCAGGGGATCTGGATAGCTTTCTTTGGGTATGGAACAAATACATATTCACTCATAAAGATCACAAGGGAGTTCCTGGCTAGTCAGGGAAATCAGTAAATTTAATTATTATTGCTGAGTGTCAAGTTAAGACTGAAGAAAGCAAAGTATATAAACTTAACTGTATACTAACTTTTCTCTACAGAACTTCTTTCCTAATATGTATTTCTGTAATCCTATTAATCTAATCCTGCAAAATACTGGGATATATATACAGAAGAAAATGCAACGCAAAAGAACCTACAAAAACCTGTTCTTCCAAGAAAGTCATCCTGTTTTCAATAAAATCAGAATCCAGCAAAAATAAGCCTATCATAACTTCCAAGATCCAGGCACGTAAGTGCTTTCCTTTATGCCAGTCATAGTCATCAGAAATGTAAGTTAATTCCAAGTGTGAAAATGAGGTAAAAATTGCCTAATGTGTGGCAATTCGAATCTTACGTTAAAACTATCACATAAAAATTCAAGGAAAACAAAAGCTTTAAGAAAGTTACCACCCCACCACAAAGCCTAAACGTAAAAATCGCAGTCTAAAGAAATTTTAGCTATGGATGTATTCTCCAGTCGAAGTTTTCTAATGAAAAGGTTAAGAGATGATTAATTGTAGCGTCATGCTCTGGTGATCCTCTGTGCACATTACACTGACCATCCACAGGCATGTGTTGGGTACACATAATTCACAGGCTTTTATTGAACAAGATGATGGCAGGAACCCAGCCAGGAGGAGAAAAGATCATTCAGACAAATGGGGCAATTACACGGTAACTTCACACAATCAAAACTAATAGGAATAAAAGATGTAGTTACAGATTTTCCACTACCCTTCTCCTTAAATCAGCATGATCAGTTATTCCCAGTAAATACGCCTGAGCAGGTCTCAACTCATTAGATTTCACAGAGTCTGCTCTGCTTGGTTTTTAGCTGATGAAGTTATTAGGAGTGGGTGAAGGGATCCAGGACATAGCAAAAAGGATTTATTCTTCTTGGCACACTGCTTACCAGCCTGAAATGCTGGATTTGGCTGTATGACTCAGGGCAATTATGAAATACTCTTTCCAGTTCAGCTGTTGCCTCCCACATCTTTATCACCCCAAGATTCAAAGACAAGATGACTGACATGGTACAATAACTTGAAAAAAAAGTTGAAGTGGAAAAGGAAAATCTCTTATGGCCAACCAAGTGGAACACTGAGTCACCTGGGAAGGATACCTCTTAACTCAATGGTGTCAGAAGCACCTTCACCTACTCTGGAAACTCCACAAAGTGTTGCTGAGAGGGGAAGAAAACACTCCATTATACCTTAATCCTTCCCTCTATTTTCTTTCACAGTCCATTAGAAGGCTTTGTCTCAAAAAGCTCCTCGTACTCCTGCATCAAATAAAAGCAAAATAAAAAGACTACTGACCTTGAAGGGCAGCCTTTTGAATGAACTGTTATTATCAAACTGATTTTGCTTGAAATGGTTACATCTATTATGCCTACACATTATCTGTGTCTCTAAGTATATATTCAGCCTACAAATATATAATCTTGTAATTTTTACATGCATGTATTATGCCTACTTTGACTAACTTGTCATGCCATTGACCTTGGGTCATACTCGACATTAAATTTCCTCATTAAGGGCTTTCTTAATAATGGATACAAACTTAAAAACTCTAAGTCATACACACAGTATCTGTGAGCACATTCTTTCAGGACTTACAGGGTATTTTTTTATTTTGAGATTAAAAAAGCACTTAAGTAAATATTTTTATTTCCTGACAACCTGCTGGTTGCAGGGTATCAGGCCAGTTCCCCATACTAATCCCTAAGGGCCATAAGGCAAATACTTTTCACAAAACTTCTTAATTACAATTACGGTGCCTTGCCAAGTCCTAACTTCTCCTTGCAAACGGTGCCAACATTCATTTTGGAAGTAAAAATCACAAAGGATGATGATTTTACTTCAAGAAGAGGTGAATGGGAAACTGAAGTAACTTCTGAAAATTCATCCTTACTTTTATTCCAACAAAAAGCAGCTATGTACAAATTTGCTCTGGTAACAGAATAAAATGAAGAGAAATAGCCTCCAAATAGTGAGAAGGATTTTGCAGGGGAAAAAACCCCAACAGAACACGTAGCCAAACAAATGTTCAAAGATTTTGAAACGATGTTAAAAAAAGCACTCAACAACTATTTTTACTAATCTTCCAACAGCAAAACCAGGAATACTGTAAAATAGGAGAAAACAGATTGCATATGGAAAACTTGTTTTTCTGTGCACTGTGGAGACCTGCCAATCCTCTCCTTTCCCAGCCAACCATGAATTTTGGCCATCAGTCTAAATTCTTCATGCAAATTCCTGGCACTGGTACGTAAATGCTGAATTTTCCAAGATGGTTATATTAATTTAAAAATTAATTTCAGTTTTCTAAAATTTACCACTCTGCCCCCCGCAACAACTCAACCTGATATAATTGATCCCATTTTTAAAATCAGGTTTAACATCAGTATATGTAAAGCCTACTTCTTACTCCAGTTACTGCTAAAAATACATAGATCCATTTTGTGTTTTAAGTTCATTCAGGAATCTAAATCCCGCTAAAGACATACTACTGTGCCATGAAAACACAGGCATTTGACACTGAACCTGAATGAGTCATGAAAGGAAGAAAATTAAATCCCATGAAAATATGTTCTATACATATGTCAAAAGGAAGAGTCAAGTGGTTGGTTGTTATGCAGAGAAGTAATAAAAAAAAAGGACAGTAAAACCCAAAAAGGCCAGTTGAAGGCAGCCTGGTAACTACTAGGCTCAAACAGGCAGGATTCAATTCTTCTGAGTTCCAAGAGAAAACAGATTTAGACAACAATGTGTATTTCATATAGAAAACCAGCATTAAATTGATATTTATATAGGGAGAGAGATATAAAAAGCAAAAGAGAAGGCTTCATCAGGGAAAAATAATTGAAGAAAATATTTTGCAAGTAGTTCCTCAGGCAAGGACATGCTATTTGAACAAATAAATTGAAAACAGGCAGCTTTTTTTGTTGAATGTTGATACAAAATCATGTCAGCAAAAGTAATGACAGATTGCAGGAATCTAAGGCTCCTATTAATGATCAGCTCCATGGAAAAATTAACAACTGTTACATACAAACAGCATAAGAATGTTTTCAAAACAAGGTCTCTCTAAAGAAGGGTAGTATTTTTCTGGATAATCACTGTACAGCCAAATGGAACACTCATCACCTTCCAGGAGGTTGGTAAGACACGCTCGTGCTCGGTGCTGGTGACACGTTTTCTACTCTGAGGCCCGAGGTAGGATTTGTTTCCCTTCCCTAATTATTCACACAAGCTTCAGTACTGGTGGGGAAGAGAACTCAGTAAGCCATGCAGAGCAGCATATGACCTAACAAAAGACTTCCGAATCTGTGAATTCAAACCTTGATTATGACAATTAGTAAAATAACTGATAATTTTCTGATAATTTCAATGTGCTATTCCTACACATTTTACTAACAAAGACCCAGAGTACCCAGAAAGTTTATCTCTGTCACATGTGTTTACACCAATACTGATGAATTTTTGCTTCCAAATCACTTTTCAGCCCACTTATTCAGTAAAATAAATAACTGCTGTCATTTTTATGACAACATCTTCATTTATGTGACACATCTAAAATGTAATTGTCTGCTGAATGACAAAAAATTACTTAGTTCAGTAATGAAACAAGAAATTTTCTACTCAACTGACCTCACACCTGAGTCAGACAATTCTAGGAGCTGAAGACTTCCCAAAGTCTCCCAATTCAAACTGCATTAAACCAGTTTATCTGCTGTATTTTAACACTTGTAGTGGTTTTGATTCTAGACCTTCCTTGGTAACCAAGTTGTAACCGAGGAAGTGGTCATGTTCCCAGTATTCCATACAATTTTTTACGTAAACCAGAGTATAAATAAAAAGGGGGAGAAGCCTCTTCCCTCTCTTTCCTTTCTGGTAGATCCAGGAGCAGGTTCTCTGCTATTGGCTCTGCTCACGTGGAAGAATGAGGCCCAGTGAGGCCTTGTGGACCTTGGGAAGCGGAGAGTGCCGGCGGTCGCTTGGTGCAATTCTGCTATCTCGAGGAGAGTAGCAAGATTTTCTTTTGTTAGTTCTTTATTGGTTACTCCTGATTTTTGATTGTGCATATCTGTTTTGGTTTTTTTTTTTCCCTTTCCCTTTTCCCTTCGGGGCGGGGGGAGGCGTTCGGGGTCCCTTCCTTCCGTGTACACAGTATTCTAATTATATATAAGTGTAAATACACGTATATATTTTTTATACAGCTTTGATTTGGTCATTTCGGTGTTTCAGTGGCTTTTCCCTTCTCCCTTTCCCTTGTGTTCCTAAAGGGGATGGGGGGAGGAGGAGCTGCAAACTGTAAGGTTTGAGCATTCGGCGAGAAAGCCGGATCCAAACCATTGCAACACTGAATTAGTCCAAGTGACAACGCAGTTTGTTAAGTGGGCAGTAAACAGAGCTATTCCATCAGTGCTCTCCTCACCTTGTGTGTTTTGCTGTAGGTGTACAGGTAGGCCAGCCTGTAGAGGCTCTTGTAGTGCTGGGGGAAGCGGCTCAGGCACAGGCAGAAGGAGGCAATGCACTGCTCCGTCAGGAACTTCCGCTGCTCCTCCAGGTCTGCGGGAAGACCGTGAGGAAACTCGGATGCATCTCCACCAGGTTCAGCTCTCTTTTTGCAGTCCCACTGTGAGGGCGTGGGGATTGCAGCTTTGACGGGATTGCCAGAAGCAGGCTGAGGATCCACCACAAGTTTTTGGCCAGTGGGCTCAGCAGGATTGTAGGATTCGGAGCTCTCCAGCAGCTCTTCTGACTTTCCTGCAGCTGGGATGTTAAGAGAGAAGCGACAATGAAATTGCCATTACCAAATGGCAAATGAAATATACAAAAGGACAAAAATTAAATATCACAAAAGGTAAGCCTTTTCTTCATTAAAGCACAGAAATATTGAATGGTTCCTGAAAAAAAATATGACTATTCCTGATACTGACTGAATAGTAATCTTCAACTCACTAAGAGAGCCACACACTGATCTCTCCATTGTCTTCATTTGGGTTTTTCCCTGAGCAATAGTATAAATTCAGCACACCTTACAAAATGCAGGACTTCACATACTCTTGGAAGATGGGGGAGGAGGAGGGAAAATAAGAAAATAAAAGAGTAAATTCAGTAAAATTCTATTGCAGGGAAAGGAAGGAACAGAAAATTAAAGCCACCCTGAAAAGAGAAATGTATTATTCTTAACATCTGACTAGAAGAACATAATTCAGAATACAATATAGCCTTGGACAGAATGATCAGCAGCAGCTAACTTGATCTTCTGCATAGTGTAGGACCTACAGTTCCATCTAAACATTACTGTGATTAACTTGGTAACTCATAGTTCAACTGACCCATCTTTTCTTCAAGGATACCAAATCTTACTTCAGAAAACATCTGTGACAATGGGAGCTTCCACATTTCCTGTTAACTAATCATAATTGCTGAAAACATGCATGCTACATGAAGCTTAATTTCTTTAACTTTGATTTTTAGTCATGGAAGTTTACCATGTCTTTGTCTTTGCTAGGATAAAGAGCCTCTTACATTAGATCTTATCTCCTAGCAAATAGTGTAGAGATACACTAAAGTGTACTTCTAAAGCTGCTGCATAACTTTTTCTCTGATAAGGCTGAACTTTTGAGTCAAACATGTTTTCCAGAACACAAATTTTTCAAAATTTGCTTGCACAATGTCTGTATCCATTATAATTTTATAATATAGGTACCTTTAAGAAAAAAAAATCTATTCTAATAAATATCAGTAATGTAAGAATGCATTTGATGGTTGTTCTGACAGACAGCCGATGACAATGACACAACTCACTGCAAGTCTGAAAAAGAGCCATGTTTTTAGTCGAGTACCCAAAAGGCTACTGGATTTAGTGATTATGGAAATACTATTTTACAAAACTAGGAACTGGCATCTATTTCAGCGTATTGATGCAAACACCACCACAGGCTTCCCTAGCTTAGGCAAGACTGAAATAAAATATTTTCAAAAAAACAAGAAACCAAGGTAATCTGGCTCTACAAACAAAAAGATGACTGCCTGGAGGCTGTTCCTAGTGAGATCAGGGAAGTGAACCAGGACTATCCAAACACCATGGTTTCTGGATCTATGAAACTGGAATACACTTACGTATAAACTGGCAAAAAAGACTTAACTCTCCACAAAGAGCCACAACCTGGAAAGGTGTGAAAAATTTAGACATTGGTTGTGTTTGTTTTTCCCTGTTGAAGTCCAGCCTGTCTATCTACTGCCGTATCCAACTGTACAAACTTCAGACAAAGGGAAATTCCAGCTCATGGATTTGAAAACAATTTTTCCAGTGGAATACAGAACACTTAGTACTATAATATATGGAAAAATCTGGTAGAGAGCAATTCTAATTCTCCGCTGAAATGAAGTATCCAGTGGAATAAAACATCTAATTCCACTACTTGTTCTCTTCTATGAACTGAATATCTGCTGCTGCTGGGCCAGAACACATCTATACCTGGGAGAAGTAAAAATGTCTTGTTTGAGATTATCTTCAAATAACTACTCCTTAAATTATTTAGAGATTTGAAAAGCTAAATAACCCAAAAGAAGGCAAGTCAGTCAAAGGGCTACCACAGAGGGCAGTTTATCATCATTATTCTTTTCTTTGTAAGATTTAACAGATAGAACAAATTGGACTGGTGGCCACACAAGCAAAGCACAGTTCCAAATTTAAGTTACACACTCACAGGCAGCGATAGCACCCAGTTAAAATTCTCAGTCACAGTGCAGCACATTTCAGCGCTTCCACAAGCCAGAAGAAATATTTTAATGATATATTCCAACTGACAGTATCTATTAAATCAGGCATACCCTTTTCCTCTGTGGACCCCAGGGTCTCTTTGCTGTTCATCAGTGTATCAACACAGGTAGTGGAAATCCTCTTCTCTGTGTAAGTTTTCCTCAGGCTGTCTTGAGAACTGGCAGGCTCATTAAACATATCCTGTGTGGAACTGGAGTCAGACAGCACTGCTCCAGTGCTATCCTGACTCCTCTCTGCAAAACAGATAAAGAAGGAATGCATCACTTCATACTCTTCAAGCTGTTACTTGCCTCTGTTACAGCAACATAAAACTGCAGCAACTCTGCAAACCTCTTACAAGTGCAACACAGGATCCTTAACCACTAATTAAAGGTATTTACTTCTCACCACATTATATTCATCTAGAATATAATCCTGGAATTTGATTCAAAAGCAATAAGGCTCAACTTCGAAAAGCAGTTAGGCTGGGGACAGTATTTCAGCTAGTAGGGTCCTATAAGATTTTCCAGCTTTCCTGTACCATTTGCCTTGAAAAGCACCCAGTATAATTTTGAGTCTGACACAAGCAAAGGTCAACAGGCAGGAGAAAACCATGAACAGTAATACTGGTAAAAATTACTCATAAAGGACAGAAAAATCAGTACCATTAAAGGGCAAAGACTTACAGGAGTGATCTCTGATGCCATCTATCCTGCAGGTGCAAGATGCTGTTGAACAAATGTTCTGACAGGTGATTTGATATGGCGAATAAACAATCCATCAAAGAACTAGGCCCAAGACAGGAAAACTCCTGGACTTCAAGGCAGTTGACAGAAGAACAGGAGAAGTGACTTTACCTCGGCAGAGTGGAGCAGTGGCTGCTGACTACACTGCAGTCACAACTAAGGTGTTACTCTGCTGAGAGCTGTTACAGCACAGGAACAGGGACATGGCTTTATCACGGGGAATAAAACACACACCTCAGGACAAACAGGCAAATGAAAACCTTCCACCCATGTCTGAAAGCTGCCTGATATAACCCACGTTCTTCTACATCAGGGGTTATCAGAGACAACCCTGTGTGACTAAAGAACACTTTTATTCTCCCAAGAAGGGAAACTGGCATTTTTCCCTAATACTGTGCCAACACAATTCAGTGTTCAATTCCAATGCAGGCAACTCTCTTTAAATCTGTAGCCCAAAAGATTATTTTCCAATTTCTTCTTAAGATACTGATAGCTGATTCTGTGATCTACTTAATGTCCCTACTCATTGCAGTAGGTTTGGACTAGATGATCTTTAAAGGTCCCTTGAAACCCAAACCATTCTGTGATTCTATACAGGAACGGCATAACCAGGAGGTATGATGCATCCATTGTCTAGGTAGTTCTACTGCATTCTGCTTCATTAATTTTATTGATAAGATCAAGAAAGAAAATTAACAAAGGAAAAGTCCCTGCTTTGAGATGAGTGGATAATTTAATTAAATTTCTTCTGTTCCATCTGAATTGCACTTGTTCAGGAGAGAGCTAAGGGCCTCCTATGAATTTATTTCATCAAGATAAATCCCTTTGCAAACCTTCAGCTTGCAGATCAGGTTCTGCTTATTAGGATTCCAATGAATTTAAACCAAATTTGATACACTCAGTTGGCTTTTCGCTACCACACAAAGAAAACCTTTCCTTTTCAGTGAACAGATCTTAATAAAACTGTATCTTGAAAAAGAATGGGAGAACAGTATTTGTGTCCTAATTGGAAGCTATACAGTTGGTTAATGATGACAGGTTTTATACTGAGACAATATAATTATAAAAAATGGGAAGAGAAGGATTCTGAAGAGAGGTCAGTCAAGCTTTAAATGACTCATTTATAAAGCTTTAATAACCTTCTGTGGTACAAATCGATACCACTGAACTCCCAGTTGACATCAGGAAAAACATTTACAGTAGCTCCCTTGATATTTTTTCTAAAAGGAAGTTTCTGCATTTGTGGCATAGGGGCTGAATTACTCATCTAGGGAAGAAAAAAAAGTTGCAGATTTCCAAATGTTGCCACAAGCCTGGAGGTCAGTTCTGATGTGTGGGTTATGACAGATGAAGCATTAGAATGTAAATCAAGAACTGCTAGACCAATATGCGAAGGAGAGATCAGATCAGGAGGAAATTACACTAATTTTTCAGCATGCAAAGACAGACAGTGACTCAACACATTAAATTTCAAATGTATGCATGACATGGGTGCTTTTCCCTATGGGGAACAAATGTAAATACCTCCTTACCGTTAGCTAGCTATTTTGATTTGAAATTTCTACTAAAATGAGTGTAGATCTGGGGATGTATGTTCATTCTTCTTTTCTTTCAATACATTAAACATATTTTAAAAAATAATTATATTAACATTGGGGTCCTTAATCATTGAAAACCAGAGGAAAATGACTAGTCAGACAACTTCCTATTATATTGGATATTTCTTGAATGCAGCAGATGCTTTCAAACTAAGTGAGCCAGATGGAAAACACTGGAGTATTTCAGAAATTAGCAGCAGCCATCAGTTATTAGTAGTAATTTCTCAGAAATCACAAAGGATGGGTAAAGTCCTAGGGAATGTAAACCAGAGCGTAGTACCCATCTTTACAAAGGATGAAAGGTCAAAGCTGTTAGCCAGTCAGCCTTCATCTTGCACGGAATTATTTGAGCATAAATAAGTAAATCCTTCTAGAAGCATCTAAAAGATAACACGATCAGTAGCAGAAAAAGTGTGAGTGTATCCCAGCACACATATTCACAGGTGCCTGAGAAGAATTCATGATTCTCAAACAAAAAGCAGCCAAAATGTCAGGCTACTCCAAAAGCAATTCAGCAAACCAGCACACTTGAATGTATAATCAGTAACTTCACAGAAAAAAGATACGTCAGAGTCTTCCTGTTCTACTGAGCACTAATGAAAATTAAACTTAATTACGGTGTCTGTGTTTGGGACCCATATTTTAAAAAATACACTGAATTAAGTAAAACGAATTCAGAGGAGAGGATAAAAAAATGATGAGAGATTAATGAGATGGCATATATGAAAACTGTTGGGAGAATTGGACTTATTTATCTTCAAAAAGATGAGGGAGAATTTCCAAATACATACAATTAACCAAAATAAAAATACAATAATTACTGTTCAGATTCACTATAGTGTAAAAGGCAATAGGTTTTAATTGCAGCAAGAACACTGACTTTTTTTTCCCCTCATCTCTAGATTAACTGTTACATACAGTTAAAAAATAGCACAGTGAACCTATAGAATCACTGGAAGCTTTCAAGGACAGGAAGATGAATAGCTCTCATTTGTTAGGTTACCCAAGATGTTCCTTAACATAATAAAAAAACTCTGTCATTACCTAAATGCTGCAGTATGTAATGCAGAACTCCTGGCAACTGCACCAAGTTACATCCTAACTCTGCTTTTCTAGAAAGGAAAAAAAATTACGTATTTTTATACATGAAAGTCCTATTCTTTTCTAGCCTAACTCACAAATATAGCTCATATATATGCTAGACGGACACCAAGCACATATTTTTACATTTTTTGTGCTGTAGTTTAGACAGTCACTAGTGCTACTCAACCTACACGCCAAAGACTGCAGTCTGTGAGACATGAGAATGAATTCCAAATTTCCAACTGCTATCAACACCTGTCCTCTTGAAAGATGCAAATCCAGGGAGAACATCAGTGCTTTTTAATAATTTCTGCTATAATTAAAGGCAGTTTAATGCAACTCAGTGCAATTTAAGAGTTAAAAAATTCCAGGTTTTAATATTTTGTTTACCTATATTCTTAGTTGCCCCCACCCCAGCAATAGCAACAAGGCAAGCTCTTCCAAAAAGCTGAAGCAAACCCATGCTGTGGGAAAATGGTAAATCAAGGACTAAATATTCTTTTGAGGTTCTTTCCTGTAAAGTTTCCTATTATTTCAAAAGCTAAGATAAAACTACAACTGGGTATTAATGTCCCAAAATTATTATCTGCAGCGGAAACGAAGAGACTAGGGAAAAAGCTCTACTAAATTGTACATAAAGTACTGCAACAATATTCCTATTAAAAATATGATCCGATAGCAGATGTCTCTCCATGGTATTATTATATTTTGTTGCATTACTTCATTGCATCATTCCTAAATTTTAGGAAGATTTCAAACAACCATGTAAAGTTAAGTATTTCATGTTTATTTCTGAAGATTCAGGAACTGGCAGTTGATAGCAATTTTTTTCCTTTTTTTTTTTTACGTCATTCCTTATAATGCGCTCAACTTGTGACATTTCAGGGACTTCTATGTCACATTATATCACCTATTCTGTCAATGGGTGAAAAAGAGCTGTTCTGGAGAAAAGATGCAAAAAGATCAAAAGGAAGAATCTCGTTAACCTTCCAAGATATTAGTAAAAAACTATTGGAAAGATGTTATTGGAAAGAAAACAGGTTCATCTGTACTGCCAAGACCTTTATTGTATCAGTGAGATCCTGTCAGTAACCTAGATAATTAAGAAACTCTCATTACTGAAGCACATCTATTGTAGATGTTATAAAAAATATCTGTAGTCCATTTGACATAACTCAATGCTTAAGAGCATTTGAAATTAATCTTATCCTGGATGAAACAGGTTTACTGGGTTGACCTCAAAAATCCCTCTTCCATGCCATTCCTCCATAGCAGAAAAGGCCATTAGCTTGTCACTGTCACTGCTCCCTACACCTGCATGCCTACCAATCAACAGGGAAAAGTTGTGTTAAACTCTGGAGAACCTAAATGACTATTTAATTTTAAAATGCAACAGGCAAAAAAAGGCTCAGTTCTGCACTGGCATCACCCTGTGCCAGCACCCTCCCACACGCACCACGAACCCTGTGAACCACCCGTAAGCCTTGTTACCTAAGCTGTGTCCACCCAGCACTGAAAAAGGGACGAGGAGAGAGAGTGATGTGTCACAGTATCAGTGACCTGAATTAGCAGGCAGACAATCCTAGTGACAGAGCTCTCACTGCTCACTGTGCTGACCAGGTACCAGCTCTCCTGGTACAAGCTTACAGAATTCATTCTCAGAGGAGCTGAAGCACAGCTTCGCGGTGCCAACGTGAGTGAGGTATCCTGCCTTTGTCAATTCATTTCTGTGCAGCTCAGTGAAGAGGGAGAAGACCTCTGAAACATCTGCATGTGGGAGCAGGTAAAAGAAAGCTACAGAAAGCCAAGAGGGTACAACTCACTTCTGAATAATATCTTTTTCTGTCTTAAATACCTGAAGGAAAATGTAAGCCCAGTTATTACAAGAAGGTATCTGAATGATGATAAACAATCAGTTACAAGTCAAAAACAAGTGGCACAGGAAGCTTTTCTAAAAAGCCCTATACATATGCTAACTCAATTCACAGTAAAAAAAATCCTGCTGCACAGTTCAGAGCTTATGAATAATCAACTATATAGAAAAAAAAAAAAAAATCTTGTCTCATGCAATAAAGGTGGGCTGTTCACAGGCTGTGGAGGTATAGACTCTCTTTGTGCTGTCTGGCACCAATATCTGCCTCTTCACCTTCATGTATGAGCATTTGTCTTTACTGGTCTGCAGTCAGAAACATGATGTATCACAGAATTCTCATTCTGCAAACAGATTCCACCCATAACAGAAGACAACATTCAGCTCTATGTCAAAAGGCACTTGCACATTATTAAAAACAAAATAATTGCAGAGATTTGCATGGAGCAGGTTAATTTCTTGAGGACAGCAAGTCCTCCAAATATTTCAAGGGAGTTCTCTTTTAACATGAGTCAAAGATGACAACCTATGTTTTGCCTGGCTGCAGTGAACACCCAATGTGTTTCCATAACTTGCAGTCCCATACTGCTGTTCTACCTTCAAGAGCAGAGCAACAGAGTATCTCTCCAATACTTTTTACATAATCTCACGCTACATCTCAGTGTGACTCTTGTACTAACCAGAGAGAGGTTAAATTGGGGAAAGCCAAAAATGGGGCATACTGCAATAAACTGGGTCTGGTTCATTATTCATGTAGTCCAGTATGCAGTGCCCATGAACACTCAGCACCACATGCCAGAACAGAGTACGTACTGCAGACCCAAAGATTTCATTTTAAACTGCCGAGGAGAGAGAATTTTGAAGGGCAAGATTTCAATGTTCCAAAATGCAATGCAGACGTTCTTTTTATGCACTGGAGAAACATCCACTCCATCTTAGAAACTTATTTCATTCAGCATGAGTGACAACCTGGTGCAAGAAGCTTCTCAGAGATCACCTTTGTCTCATCAGGATGTTGAGAACCCCCGTTTACAAAACACTGTGCAACTTCATAACATTTGCAGAATTACAGACCGACAAACTATGGAGTGAGACTTCTCCCACAGCACGAAGCAAGTAGCCTCTCCCAGTGAGTTTATCATGCAGGTTCTGCCAATTATTAAAAGCAAGCCGTGACAGGTAAAAGCAGGAAGAGAATGCCTGGGGAACAGAGATTTGTGTAAAGGTTAGAGGCAGCACGGGCAATATTGGTTGCAAAAGCAATCGGGCAAAGACAAACACAAAAAAGGACAATTAAGTCTAACTACACACGACAAACTACATGACATGGATGAAGACTTAAACAATAAGACATTTTAACACTGCAATAAGCAATGGATACATCATGTGCATACCACCACAGTAATATGGAATTGAGTATCAACACAACAAAGGCATATTACAGCAAAAAAGACCTCCCAACAATCTCCCAGTATACTTTCTGGGAAACATATCTCATTCAGATTTTTTATTTTATTTTAATACTTTTCCTGCTTTATGTACTAACTATAATGCTTAGCTTTAAATTTAGGTAAATCTAAACTGCTTCAAGTCTGTGCTGCAGTTGGTCTTCACTATTTACATCCAGCCTGTACAAAGGAGGACAGAGAACAAGTCTGTTCTGGTACATAACACTGCCATTTAGCTGTGAAAATACAGTAACATCTCAGGTAGTGATAGTTTTGGGTACCTGGTGAGCTCCTGGTTTTTCTTGATTCCTCCTTTGCCTTTGGAAAATAAGAATCCGAATCTCAGGCTTCTACTATCAAACGCAAGTTTTCACTTTGGAGGGTTATAAAACAGCAACAGGCAGGGGCAATGACAGGAAAGACAGGATTAACAGAAGGAAGGAAAAGATGTTGCTGAATGGCAGGACAAGAAAAGAGAAAGGAAGCTGCCCATTTTCCACACATGACGGCAGCCAGTCAGCCAGCAAATAACAGCTGCCACTCAGCAATACTTCTGTCTCCCTGAAGGAGATATATGCTAGCAGCTGCCTTGAGGAAAAAGAAGTTTAGCTACTTTACAAGCTGTATTTACTGGTTCCTTTCTCCCTTTTCCATTAAATATATGACTTTAAACTAGTACCACAAGCATTCTCTGGATATAAAGCCTTTCAATGCTCTCAACTTTAATGGTGATTTTTGCATATCCTTCCACCAGTAAAATGTGCTAGAGAGCTACATAACAGTGATGACACACTTAAAATGTATTCAAAATAAGTCTGCCCTCACAACTTCACCTATCAACACATAAATGCTTGAAGATCACAGTCTCAATATTTTCAAGAAAAGATGTCTGGCTGTACAGTAATTCTCTCCTGTTTGTAATGAGACAATTTGCTGCTCTAGAAGGCACACTGTTGGATATCTTGTTAAAAAAACAAACTAACAACCCCACTAAAACCCAAACCCACAAACAACCAAAAATTAATAGAAAAAGTAAGGTCAGAAAGAACCACAAGAGTTCATCTAGTCCATTCCTTTTTCTATCTGGATAATTACATTACCATCACACCTGGCAGACAGCTGTATTGCAATTTTTAAAACACTTCCAGTGCTAAACTGTTGCAGGGTTACACTAAAACACTACTTCCTCAGACTGTTTTGTAATGCCCAGATTGAAAGTGCAATTTAAATCTAATATTATCTGTTTGGTCTTCCACGAACATGGAAATCCTAGGGTTTTGCCTCTAGCTCTTCGTACAGCTTTCAACACTATTTAATTTACTATCATATCTCCCCTGAGTCTTCACCTCCCAATTCCTTCTCCTTTCCTCACAGGTCATGTTTTCTTGAAGCATAGAACAAAAAAATGGTCAAAAAAGGTCTCATAGGATCCTCACCAGGATCTCAAATAGCATCTTGCTTGTGGTAACACATGAAAAGAACTTGCTAGGTAAGACTGCACAATACTCTTATACTTTGTTTATGTCATATATGATGATCAATACAGGAGTAAATAAGAGTACTGTCAGGCCTCAGAAAGCATAAATACCTATGCTGAATTTAGGCCAACTTATTCGGTCCAACAATAATATAGAAGGTTTCATTTCTGTCAGAATTGTTAAAAAAAATAAATCTAAAGTCAAATGATGGGTATTTTCTAGCTATTTTTAGGAATGGTATAATGGCAACGCAGGCACCAGCTTTCTTCACTGATGTGATTATGTGTAACATGTCAAGAGCATTTTACTTCAAAAGTCTGTATTTTAAGACAAGTAAAATGCAAATGCATGCAGAAGAGCACAGTATATGTAATAATATAAAAGTGGAAGACTTCTGAGCATTGCTCAGCCTGTTAGCTCTCCTTCCATCTGTAACAGCCCCAAGGCAAATATTTCAGTTTCCTGGGGCTCTTCAATATGCTGTACCCAGAGCTCAGTTGTGCCAGCAGCTTACAAAACATTATGAACGATGCAGTACTCCGCAATTCTGTCATGGTTACACACAGCCCTCCTGAAGATCACCCTAACTCTGCTTCCTCCAGCAGCTGACGTTTTGAATTGCTTTGACAGCACAAAGCTCAGTCCCACCTAGGCTCAGCTGGCAGACCAGGCACTGCTCCTTCAGCCCTGGCAGAGGCAGAGGTTCTTGTGCCTGCACCTTCAGGCTTTGCCAAGCAGCCACCTTGGCTCCCACTGGGCACTCAGCTGCCACAGCACATAATGTCTCACTGGGACTGAAGGTACTAACGGCACCCACTGGAGTATTTATCTAACTTCAGCCTCTCCTGGGAACATTTAGACAGTCTTCAGGGCCTAAGCAGATGCAGTCTTACGCAGAACTGCTTCTCACGGGGATTATGACTTGGGAAATATTTAACTATTTCCTCCCTTCTGCATTTTTTGTGTCAAAAGGCATCGAAAAGCTAATAGAAGAGCCTAATCACTGCACAACCCACTGACACCTCCCCACCACATATGACCTCAAAACGCTCTAGTGAATTACTCCCAACTGAAATGCAAGTGATAATAAAATTAACATTTCTCTGGTCAATTTAGTGAAAGAGATGAAGGAGCTTCTGCTAGTTTCACCAAGAATTATTTGCTGGGGAAAAGGAATAAATTCACCCTGCAAAAATTTCAGGCATGTGAACATTTGTTTCAAAACTGTGTCAACGAAGTTATTTACAAGTTATCATTCTTCAGAAAATGACAATAGGAAGCAGCCCACCCTCCAGAAATAAATTTATATCAAGCAGAGCACTGGCAGAATGGCCTGACACATTCTACCAATGTTAAGATATACACACTGGAGATATTTCACTCAAGTGCTGATACTCATAGATCCAGACGGATAAACAAATGGCCAGAAAAGTAGAATCAGAATAAAATTCCTAGCCAAATAATAATATCAGGTTACTTAAACCGTAACTTAATTTCTACTACATATATAATTGCAAAATCTTCAATAACACTATGATACCATCCCACCTTCTGCATTTATAAGCCAATTATATATTACATCACTTCATATTCTATAAAGATGAGCTGCTGACCAGTCATTGTAAATGATAAAGAAAAATTAAAAGATGAAATCTACTGGACTGTCATGCAAATCACTTCGTGCTCAATCACAATATATTCAAAATAGTTGCCACCTGCCTCCTTCAAAAAATGATAATAACTGTTTTGTGTTGTCACTTTACCAATTTATCTCATTTCAACCACAGTTCAGATTTTCACCTGATCATTTCACACAGGCTGAAAGAGTGTCCAGTCTTCTAAAGATTGAACCCACACTTTTCTAATGAGCTCTGGAGAAAAAAAAAATCACTGAAAAATCAGTCAGCTCATACTCCTCCTACCAACACTGTTGTTTTGACTAAGTGACAGATGTCATGGTGGCAGGTGACAACTTTGAGTTTTGTATTTAAAGCTCTGACTGTACGTTGATTCTATTCCAAGAACCAAATTTATAAAGATAATGAGCTTCAATATTGCCCGTGTTACCACAGACCCATCACCCTCCTTGAAACGAGCAGTTTGATCATTCCTGGTCAAACCCCCCATGATTAGAGCACCTCCTGTGCTGCCAGTATTGAGAACAGGGACTGTACCGTCCGGCGTTGCCTGCTGACGGGGTTTTTTACATTTGACGTAATCGTGGTCAACTGGAGTGGCTGTGTAAGGTGGGGATGTCAGACCTGGACCGGAGGAGGAGGGGAGGGAAGTCCCAGGGCCTGGCACTGTTCCGGCTGAGGAGTGAGAGTCTTCATCAATCATGCAAGCTTTTTCTCTGTGAGGACAGCAAAAAATATGAAGTGTTTATATACTGGGGACGTACACTGACAACAAAGTGAGACTATGTGCTCTTATGGCATTTCCAATATAGTAATTAAATCTTACTAACACATTCTAAATGATGGATTTTTAATCACAGATTATTCTGAGTTGGAAGGAATCCACAAGGATCACTGAGTTGAGCTCTTAAGTGACTGACCCATATGGGGATCAAACTCACAACCTTGGTGTTATTAGCACCATGCTCTGACCAACTGAGCTGATCCCAGGGTCACTGAGCTAATCTCAGGGTTTAGTAGAAGTTATATTCTTCCCTTGTACTACGCACTTCCCTTGTGCTATTTGTCAATAGCAAACCATTCTTTATTTTGTGATTGTTAATGAGACAAATGTTGTGGACTAAACTCTCTTGTCCTATAAATAAAGGTCATTTGCTTTTGGATTTGTTAATAGTTGATATGAAAAAAATCAAATCTATTAATAAATAAAAATAGTGGCTTTAAAATGGATCACAAGATCAAAATTTTTCTGTTTTCTTCCCTTCCCATCTCCTCTGTGCCAATTACTGAGATCTCAGTGTGGCATATAAACTTAGTCATGATACCCAAAAACTGCAAATATTAGGATGAATTCTAATCACTTTGTTTTTTATATTTTATTCAGCTTCATTTCAGTAGTTTATAAGTATACATTCAGAGGATATTCCTGGACACTAGCACTCACTTTTCTGTAACTTTTGGGGTGTTCTTCTCCTCGCCCCTGGCAAATGGTCCCTCAGAAGCTTCTTTCATGAAACTAACTAATATCTCTGCATCTACTCCAGAGTCTGGTTTCCCCACAAGTTTCAAAATTGAAGCATGGAGTCGAAAGTATACCTAAAAAACACCAAAATCCATTTGGTCAGTAAAGAACTTCTAGCTCTGCAATCTATTACAAATAGTCATTTCTCTGTAGAAACTGCAGGAGTTAGTAAAGACAGTTAACTGTTACCTAAACAGGACTTCTCCTGCCTTTGAAAGTTGCTTCTAAGTTAGAAGATCTGAACATTGTACAAATTTTACAGCTGCCATCTATGGAATACAACAAATAAAGCAGAGCTGGTCTCCTCGCAAGCAAGTCACCATTGAGTATGTTCTAGATCACTGTTTTTACACACAGCGAAAACAAAGGTTCCAACTCATGCGTGAACTTACACTTCCATAGGTGTAAGATGCTACCCACATTTGATTTTTATAAACACTGACTAACGAACTGTGTGCAGCAAAACTGAGAAGTGGAACTGCAACCCACCTGTCCAAACTGCCTTTATAACAAAATCAGCTGGAATAACAGGGTTCATTTTACTCTCCAAGTCTGTCTCATAAACGTTCCCAGATGCAGAGCACCACGTACACGGGCCTGACAATCAGCACTAATAATAACTGGTACTCCACGACCTGTAGAAAAGGTTTCAAGCCTATATATATGACTTTCTTTTACCTCCAACGCTTCCATGGCAAGTTCTGGTGGATTATGGTAGTGAATCTTTTTGGGATATCGAGCGGCCTCCTCATGCAAGTAATGCCCCGCCTGTTTGTAATGAAGCAGGTAGACGACAGGAGGTTGTTTCTGCTTCTCTGCAATCTTCCCCAGCATGTAGTGGATAAGCCACTCCTCCTCATCGCCGTCCCCCTCGCAGCGAGATGCTGACGTAAAGCACACTTTGGCTGTCTCCAACATACTGTCCCGGCGCTCCTCCATCTGCGATCCAACCAAGCGTTGGCAACACGTGAATTCACCGCGGCTCAGATGGAAACCTCCAAAAACACACTACTGTGCACATAATTAAAGTGCATAAACAAGGTACATCGTTTAACACTTTGAACCTAAAAGATACAGAATATATCCAAGGGATCAAACACATCCCAGCAATCTACAGAAGGTGTTTATGGACGGGCTTTTGTTCATCCCAGTAACTGCCGACACAACCAACCAGAACAAAACAGTAAGACAGAAGCCTGAGAATAAGCATATAAATCTGAAAAATAAATCAACATACGTGTCTACAAAAATTCTACCACTTTTTCACAGCTGTAATTATCTTAATTCTTCAAAGAAAAAAATTATTTGCTTTGTTCTGCAACTGAATTCTCCTAGAGCCACTATGGACCACTCTCATTTGTGAAGAAATGCATTTCATCTTTCTTGCAACGTATCTAATTTGGAGCTGAATGAGGTAAGAAATATTCTCCCCACCCCACCCTGTCAAAAAAAAACAAACAAACCAAGCAGCATAAATCAAATGCCAATAAAGTAATGTAAAAAACTAGGTCAAAAGATGCATTAATGTAATTTTCTCTCTTTGAAAAAGTAGTTTATACATTTAAATTATGTGTTATAACCAAGAATTATAACATAACCTGTCATTTCCTAAATATTTTGTAAGGAGAATAATAAGGTTTTTATGCATGAGAAATACATTCCTGAAGAGATACATCTCTGGAAATGAACTTATATTGTTCAAATTTATCTTTTATTATAATAGAGCTTTTCTTAGTAAATTATACATTTTTAACATGTTTGCTTGAAAAAAGAAGATTTAAGTAGTCCTAAATAAACATTTTCATTTAATTCTCAACTTCAGATGGCTGCTCTGTATTGTTCCTTTTATCTGATAATGCTTCCAGTTGTGGACTACATAGTTATTTGGAAGTCAGAATAGCTAAATCAGAAATAGAGTTGACTGGTCCAAAAAGACAGACAAAACATTTTCCCAGGCAACTCTTATCACTGTCAGTGTGTATTTAGGATTGCCTGTTTTGGCTTAGCAATAAACTTCTTAATAACTCCTAACTTCTTCTTCATCCTCATGCAGAAAGGGCTAATGGATTTATAACATTTTCAATGAAAATTCTACCAATCTTCTCATTCTGATCTTGAAGTAAATGGCCCAAAAACACAGAAAAAGGGGAGGACATCTTTGGATACAAGAGATGATGTGTGGACACAGATATCAGAGTACTTCCTGTTTTTTTCACTATTTAAATATATATGTATGTCACCTTTTTGTGGAAACATTGCATGACATTTACAGAAAGGTAAGGTAAATATAATTCCCCTTTCCAGAAGGTTAGAATAATTTTGTGTCACCTCCAAAAGATAATTCAAAGATCAGGCTCAAACTGATTTTACAAAGGAAAAAGTAAGAAAAAACCCCGTCTTTAAATGCTGCTTGACACCATCAGGTTGTATGAATATTAGAATATCCAACATTACTAAGTAACCATACAGTCTCAAATGTGGAACACAGCATGTCAACACTTAATTTAAAAATTTACTATGTTAGAAAATATAATTTAAAATATTTAAAATTTCACATTTCTCTCGGTTAGATCCCACCTGCTGCACAACTTCAGGAGGAAGTTCCGACTTCCACTGCTTAAGCTGTCGGGATGCAAAGGAATGCAAGGCATAGGAGATGGTGCCGTATTCGATCCACAGGGACAGGTTGGAGCTGTCGATCTCCAGGGCTCGTTTGAAGCAATTCAGGACGGGGGTAGAATGTTTCCAGATTGGGCCATCACTTTTCAATTCGTTAGAGTTCAACTTGTCCTGAATACGACTTGCTCGGGCCAGGGCCATCCCAGCCCAGGAGTCAAACCTACGCAAGCAAGAGCGTAACACATGAACAAACTCCTAAATATTACACCAAAGGCACAGACAAGATTCATCTTTATATCTGCAGCTTTCTCCTCCTTTCATCACACGCTCCAGATTTCTGGATCTCCTCCTCCTCCCCTCAGAGTGGAACAGGAGCTGTATAGCTTAAATCAGGCTGATTTCATTAAAAAGGGTTTCCTAATAAAGCACTGTCTCCAGTAATTGTCACATATGGAAAATGGATGAAAAAAAATCCAGGTTTATTTGCCGTGCAAAGCCAGTATATCTGTATGTCTGATGGCAGCACTCCTGCTGATGGTTTTGACAGTAACCACACGGTCCTGTCCAAACGTTGTCACCCTTTATTTCTGTAGCACAGGGCCATTATGACATTTTGGATCACTAGACTGAATTGTGAAGTCTTTATCATAATCATTTTCCAACATAAAATTTAAAAAAAAAAAAAAAAATGCATTAATGTAGGAAAATTCTGATGAACTGTAATTTCTGACTGCAGGACTGTTCAGGGTCCAGCCCTGTCTTTATTCTATCACTGACAACACAGTCTGAACAGGAGTTTCCATATGCCATAACCTCACATTAATATCTGGGGTCAACTGCTCTGGAGTTTTTTCATTTTGTCATGATTCTAACGCCAAAGGAATAACCACAATGCTCTCACACTTTTGCTTGTAGTTTCTTCTGATTCCACCTGAATAACCCATTTCTGGGTCAAGTGACCTCAATAGGCAGAATCCTGAGGGGAATGGAAGGGGAACTGTAGTACAGACATTCAAAAAAGTAACGTATCATTTGACTGGGGTAAAAATACTACGGTACCACATATAGCATCTTCTGAGCACCAAACCGTCACACGTTAAAATAAAAACGCATTCCACTCATTTATTTATGAATTTAGGTTTTGAAATACCAGAACTACAGAAAAAATGGAGAGAAGGTGGTATTGGTAATTTCTTTATCAGGCTTCAAACAAAAGTTTTAGCCATTTGCTAGTCACAAGTCCCAGACCAGAAGATGCAATAACATTAAATGGCAGCTATTTCCTCTGTAGACTTCACATCTAAAATTGTTCTGTGCCTTCACCTTCCCTTTTGTCTCTGTTCTGTGACTGGATTTAGAAACAATTTTCTTGTCTCAAATCTATCAAATTAGGGGGTTTGTCACTGACCCTGATCTATCAACTTCAAGGAGATTTAAAATGACAACTAACACCTAATATACAAATGCTATATTTAATCAGTAAATTTAAAGATCATTTAATTTAATTTTAGAAGATCTGTTATTCAAAACATGCTTTATTTTTAAGATGAGAGAGCTTAATCTTGGTGGTATTTCAGTGAGTTGTAAATTATGAAGAAACAAGATGGTTTTGTTTAAACATCACTTAAATACTTGACTTGTATTCTCTTCGTAGTTCTCTAGAAGCAAAATCAACACTTTCAGAAAGAGGTCAGCCTACACAGTTAATCCAGCAAAGAATGTTATTTGTGCCATAGCTACACTATTAAACTGTGACATTTTTCATTCCTTTACACGTATGAGCGTGCCAAAGCAAAGAACAAAAGGTGGAAACACTTCATTCTTCACAGTTATTATTTATTTTAATTTACCTTCCCCTCACCCCCTTTTTTTTGCTTTTAATTTCAAAACAATCAAATATTTAACACCAGGTTTTGGGGTTTGTTTTGTTTGTTGGGATGTTTTAGAGATGTCCTTAATCACACAATCAACCTGTGAAAATGGACTGCAGGTGGGGGCTTTGCTTGTTTGTTTTTCTCACTCCTGAAACCAGTTGTCTGCTTTTCAGTACTGAAAGAAGTGAGAAGCGTGAATGATGTGCAGGAGGATTCAACAATACTGACCTGTTTGGACAAATACAAATGTCGTGCATGTAAAATTTAATGGCCTTAGACTGTTCTTTATTCTTGAAGTGATAGTCTGCCAGAAGATAGTACAACTCAGTCACCACTGGTGGAGAATAGTCTGCACCCTCTGGGAGAGATGGTGCCTGAAAATAAAAAAACCCAGAGGTTCATTTTAAATAAAAGCTTCATATTAAATGAGCTGCACACTTACTTCTTCCTTAAAGTAGCCTTTTCATCACAGAATATGAAGGTAATGAATAAGAAGGCAGTGAAAGCATTTCACAGATATACAGAGCACTTACAAACATTAATGAACACATCATACTGACTCAATATTAAATATTAAATCTTGCCATTCAAAGACTAAAAGTTTCGGTGGTGCCATTCTTATTTTATTTAAATACAATTACCTGAGGAAATCCAACATCATGAAATAAATCATTCCACTAATAAAGTCAACATAAAAATAGCCACAATAATTTCTACTCCTTTCAATTTAATTTTTTAAAAACCAATTCATTATACCTTGCTGCATGTTCCTTCAATATAAGCAGATACAGTCTCCAGGCTTAGCATAGGCTTGTCTGTTCGAGGAACAATTGTAGCAGTTTTCTTCAAAAGGTTGGCCAAATCAGCAGACACGGTACTGGTTTTGTAACTATCAAATTCTGGAAGAGTTTTAGGCTTAAAATATTCAAACATGAACAAAGCATCTTCCCATGTCAGATCAACCTGAAGAGGGAGGTGGATGAGAGGGCAAAAAAATTATTTCAAATTCCAAAACTCAAGTCTACTAATGAATTTCTATGGCCTTTCTAGTTTGTAAGAATATACATTTCACTCTAGCAGGAACCAAATTAAACCTCCCAAGAACAGAGCTAAAGGTCACAAATCACCACGCTGCTCGCTGATTTAACAGGTTAAGGTATTGGGCTGTAACTTATTATAAGCCACTGAAAAATAAAGTCATTCTACTCGCTTAGAAGAGCTGCTCAGAAAAGTTGTTTATAAGCAGGAATCAATTGTAAACATCCAGAGTGACACTGAGGTCATAGGTAAGATACAGAGAATTCTACACCTTCAGAGTCAAATAAGAATAAATGAAATGGGAATCAGACAAAATTCTGAGACTCAAAAGTCTTCAAAATCTCTACACAAAGTTACTTCCAGAATTTATTCCTCATTTTCTCTTCACTTTTCTTTCTTGAAAGCAGTAAGAAAAACCACCCCAAAATTTACAGTTCTCTTCTGCTAGACTTCTTCTCCTTTTATTGCTCACCTTACCCCTCACAGTAAATTTTGCTCTGCATTGAAGACAGGGAGGTTGCAGAGAATAATCTCCTTATGCTTCCCTTTTTCTTAGCTATACCCTTTTTGTCATAATCTTTGCTTTCTACCATGTAAGTTTAAGATACACAATTCCCAAATACTTAACAAGCAACAACATAACAGCATTCCTGTATTTAAAAAGATCTGTTCAACAGAGCTAGACAATTGTTTTGCTTGCATGAAAGTGCTTTTGATTGATAATGCATTTGGTAAGCACAAATATCATCTGAGGTTCTGAACAAAATTAGTGACGTTCCAAGGCAGGATATTGCACTGCTGACCTGTTTTTTCTCTGCCTTCCTTATTACTACAATTCTCTTCCCAAGGCATTCTGTAGTTGCTCTTCTCCCAAATTCAACTGCATTTCACATTTCTCATAAACAGCTACCAGATATTTACCATCAGAGATGTCAAAATAAGTGTCAAATTTTTAACAGTGGCATTTTTCACTTTCATAAACTGCAAGGCTGGCTGCTAAAGTTTTCTTCGCTCAAGCTGACCTTTCCTCTCTAATTTTCCTCAACCTCGAACTTCTTCTCAGCTGGAAACAGGAAAGTGATAGCTTAATAAAATCAATTTCTCAACATTTGCAAGATGGCAGACTACTGCCAATAGGACTATGCCATTACTTAATTTAAAATATCTGACTTGTTATATTTACAATTTTAAAAACTATGGAAGCCTTTAATTTATTTTCTACTACGTGTAAAATACATACATTTTACAAAGAAATAAAAATAATCTTTCTCCAAAATATATTAAGGTGCATTAAAACCAAACAAGTGTGTATCTTTCATTACTTCAGGATATTCTTCTGACATTAAAGAACACATAACTTTACCTGCTGTACTGAATGTTCTTCTAGGTACCTTGCTTTGCTTTTTTTACTTGGGAACCCATATAAACAATAAAAACACTGCTCCAAGGCTGTTTCCAGCTCCTCTTTGTATGGATGAGTATCTTCAGAAGTGGATGCTGCGAGTTCTTTTTGCAGTACCTGAACCTACAAGGCAAAGAGCAATGAGAAGGTCATGTGCAAGGTGATGATCACAGGAAGCGACCCAGCTGTCTGAAGGCCGATGATGAAAACAACGTTAAGGAACTACGTGTATTTTTCCCCAGTGACAACCAAGTATTACACCCATATTTCCGTACACTAGTTCTCACACAAGTCATTTCAATGGCACTGCAGCTGCACTAAAGTGCTTTTATTTTTGTTCCTATGCTATTTCACGAAGTCGCATCTTTAATCAATGAGATTAGACATCAGCTTCATGTTTCAGACTTAAGATCATTCAAAGCTTCCCCCTACAAACCAAGTTGCTTCTGTGAACATGAACACTACAGTTCCTCAACACTGTGAAAAAGGAAAAGGCAGAGAAGAATTTCTGCCCTAATTCACAAACACCAATTTCCTCTGCATGGAAGAAGTGGGATGGAGAGGACTTCGCAGAAAAAGAAGGGAGAGTTAATGAAAATCTGGCTGAAAGGACTATAGAATTGCACAGCATGAATAGTACTACACAGATGGCTACACACCAAGGAAAGCAGCTGGATTGATCCTAAATGACTGAACACTGTAGCAAGTTGCTATCTTTACCTTCGACATTGCAAGGAAAAGTACTCATAGGAAGCATATTTTGGAAGATGCCGATACACTAAGACATTCATTAAAAAACCTGCAACTGAATGCCAAAAGACAAAAGGTAATTCTTTGAAAATCTTCACTAAGCTTCTTTAAAAAGCAAACCAAAAAGGAACTCATCCCAGGAAGACATTTCAATGTCAATAAAAACACGTTCACCAAGAATAATCTGTGTAGTGGGATTTTGGATCTTTATTTCAAAATGAAAACAAAACTCACACTTAACCACTGAGGCTTAAGAGTCAACCTCAATGTATTCCACTATGAAATTTCAATTAAAAAGAAGCATGCAAGTAGAAATTACATTATTAACATCTTACACATCTACCAGTGTGTGTTTCCCCAGTATCAGAGTGCACCAGTTATGCCTAAAGAAAACACATTTGAGGTGGTAGAAGAAAAATGCTTGTCATCTGGGAGAATAAAGGGTACAGAAAAAGATGAAGTACTCCATTATGATTTACCTCTAAAGTTTTGGGAAGCTGTATACCACCAGGAGAGTCCTATTAACTGATCAGTAATTTCCTTGAATATTTTTCCTTTGATAAAAAGCATCAACTTTCATTTATTTCTTTTACCAAGATCTGACTTGTCCAAACCAGCCACATTCATTCCTCAACACACTGGTCATTTTAGGAGCTTCCTCAGCTGCAATTTTGCAGTCACAGATTGAAATTGCAAAACATTCACCTACCTGTAATTCATAAAAAAAACTCATCATGTTACTTTCACAGTACTTAACCTGTTCATTTATCACCATTTACAATTTTTCAGCGTCTAGGATTGCAAACTCAATTAATTATGCATGGTACATGCTACAAGAAGCTTGATGGGCTTTCCTGACAATACAAACACTGCACGCCATCACAAGGCAAAAGCTTGTCATTCCACATGTAAGAAGCTTTTTTTAAGTGATGGGATTAGTATAAATACTGATTCTCTTCTGATTAAAAAGATCTGTGTTAAGATCAAGGTACCATGTTTTAAGAGCCAAATCGCTGAAAATTAAGGGTAAAGAAATTCTTAGGAAGTATTTCAATGACATTCTGAGTCACAGCCATCAGCTTTGAGTCACAGCAGACACCCTTATTGCCACCACTTTCCCGGTATGGATTTGTGAACAACATTTGAAGTTTACAAAAAGTGCAGCTAAATAAGCTGATGGAAGATGTGAGATCAGAGGATACTGTAACAAAAGCGTGATATCCCTGCTGCTACAAACAAAACCACATCTACCAGCAGAATCAAAATTCTCACTTGAACACTGTTCAAAACAATCTCCTGTGTTCTTATTCAGCTTTTAAATTTTTGGCAGAAATACAGAATTGTTCTTAACAATTCAGACCACTGCTAAAGGACTTAACTACATATTAACATCTCTTGCATATCACCCTCATCCACAAGTGATACAATCTCCTTGAGCAGACAGTTCACCTACAGAAGATGATCATTTAATACTAGTCTGTAAAACACACTTAACATTCTTGAAGCTGCCTTTCTCAAGTAATTCATCCCATTTTATCTTTGTCTTTCCTTATCCTTCCAACACCCTCTCATCTCTGAAAACTTGTGTTTAATACTACTATATTATATTACAGTTTAAGAAGTGGGCAATTCTGAGAGGGAAAACTGAACATTTCGTTTAAAGCACTCGATGGCATTTGCAAAGATCTACCTGTAAATACATCCCCAGCTCTCAGTTACCTGCACTTTACCCAGGGTCACAGAACACACTCTCTGACTGCGCTGGCTGTGGATACAGGCACATTATACAGACACAATTTAGATTCATCACTCAGGAGCACGGCATCCAAGGGCAAGCTCAAGAGTGGAAACAGTCTATTTTCACGAAGCACAGTGCCTGAGCTAATAAAGCCCTCTGAATCCCTGCTGGGGCAGCTCAGCTGTATCAGCATTATGCTCCTAATACCAGTGAGCTGAGGAGAGCAGGACACAGAGATCATCTCATAGTTCTACCTGAATCAGCCTCAATTCAAACCCTGTTCACTCGCTCCAGCCCTACCAGGGTGAGCCAACTCCTGCAGAACCCCTCAGGCTCTCCCAGCCATCCTTCCCAGCTGTCCAAATTACTGTCCTAGACACGCCACTGCTCAAATGCAGAGGTAGATGAGGTCTGGCACTGAGCTGTGCTTAATAAGCTCCAGGGAGCGCTGAGACGGGAAATTAAGAGATTCCCAAGTAGCTCTATGCAGAACTAATCATGATTTTCTCTGGGCTGAAGATAATAAACCTCAATGAAGCCAAGCTGAATCTATAAACTGCCAGTGAAATGTCCCCATAGAGCAGAGCCCAAGGAATGCCACGGCACCTCAGTACCTGGGCTTTGCCAGCAGCCAGGTTATCCCAGACTGCCAGAGCTCCCCTCAGGGAAACACTGACTGCACGTGGGTTTCTAAGCTAAGGATAAAGTGAGTGAAGAGCAATGCACACAGAATATTCTCCTTCAGCCATGGGAAATTCTTTTCTGGTGTAACCAGGAGACCTCAAGGAATAATCTTAAAAAGGTCAACAAAGGGTAGGTCCCTTTATCTCATAATAGGATACAGGATTCCTGCCCAGACACCCATTTCTGGAGAATATTACATCTAACACACCCATCTGAACAACAGAGCAAAGAACAGCCTTCAGACAAAGGGAAATGAAAGGCTGAAGTAATTCTTCATTCTCAATTTTTGCTCAACAGATGAACTGTGTATATGTATTTTAAGTTACATTTAGTCAATAACGTGAAAACAATAGAATTATTATTTTTTTCACTCTGTGGTATAAAGTCAAGGTAGGTGTTATCCAACAAGACATATTTATCAACTGCAGAACAACTAAATGCATCACAGCTTCAGCACCCAAAGTGGGTAACACGACAGGATGTGTGAGCAATCGGTACCATTCCAGCTGTGTAACTGAGGGCAGACAATGGGCTGCAGATCTTTACTCTTGTGGTTTGGAAGAAACAGATAACCAAATTTAACTGCAAAATTCAAAACTGAATTTTCCTGCCTGACAGTTAAACATGCGCTATCTACATGATAAACAGTATTTAAGTACACTGAAAATGTGCAAACTTTACGTAACAGTTGACAAATTCAGTTCTGTGAAGTGAGCAACTTATTTGGAATCACTGAGGCAAGATGAATATGGAATCCTACTGTGTTATTTTAGCAGCAATTTTAAAAACATAGTACTACAGTTTTGTCAGCTTGTGAACGATGTACACTACTATCAGACTGCTTGGTCATTCCTACTTCCTTTTCAAATCCCATGAACAAAATAAAATACTAGTGCAAGAAGCAAAACAGAGGAGAAAAATCAGAAGAAAACAATTATTCTTGTCAGGGAGGTAAGTCCAGACAACAATTGGAAGTACGACAGAAGAAGGCCAATGGGAAGAGTCTGGAATAACAAGCCTTTGCTACTCAGATTAAAATGACCGAAACTCTCATGCATTTGGCTGGGAGAAGAAGGAAAGTGGATTCAAAAGTGTATTTTTAACATGAAGACAGGGCAATAAACAATCTAATATAACTTTTATTTCCTGCTTTGAGATGTGGGTTGGCCAGATGACTTTCAGAGATCCCTTCCAGTCTCAGTTATTCTATGATGCCAACACTTACATAGAACTTGAGCAGAGCACCATCTGAATTGCAACACCAGGATCTTCTTCCCAAATACTCATGAGCTGTGTTCAGCAGCATAAGCGAAGAAGGCAACATAGGGGTATCAGGACTCCCTGGAAGAAAGAAGTTGGTAAAGGTTAAAGTAGCACAGATCTGAGTTAAATCTGAGTCAATGCTTCAATTGGCAAAAACAAGTTTCCTCTGTGGAACAAAAGTGATGCCTGCATAGCCCCCTACTCCCTTCAGCCTGCTAGCAGGTAAGATGGCAATCAAGTATTTATTATTTACATTCCAAACTTATATGGCAAGGAGCTCAACTCCAATATGTAACAGTGAATAAAAAACCCACCTTCTTCTCCCTGGTTCTGCTGCTGCTGGTAGCAAAGGGATCGAAAAGCATCTTCCTCATGCTGGATGATCCTGTGCAGGATAATCCATGGAAGCACCGAGGAGACGTATGGCTCTTTTGGTTCCTCCTGGACTGCCATGCTGCAGTCTATGATCTAATAAAGAAGCAGACATTATGCAAACAAAATGAGGCAAAACAAAGGTCAGGTGTGAACCCTTTTCAAAGCTGGCAATGCATTTTATCCTAAAGAAATAATCTGAAGTTGAGTCTCAGCTTCTCATAGTGAATGGCTATGAAAATGCTACAAATAAGATCAGCCGGTAGGGGAAGGATAGAAGATTATTTCCCCTACCCTGACATTCCTCTTGCGTCCTCATTTTCCATGTAGATCTTTCTCTGTTAATACCACATACAAACAATTCATAGTAAGCACGAATTCTTAGTGCTAGGAGGCCTCATTATTGTACAAGAAACTTACCTACAAACCCAGCATGGAAGAGAAACCTCAAAAAATTCCAGAATTCTCTATCAGGTTTTGGAACAACTGTTAAAGACCAACTGGCATCATTAATAGATACTATATAAATGATGTACCCAAATACTCTGTTCTCCAGAATTCCATTACATTCCATAACACACAGAACTTTACATGAGAGTGTGATTTTGTGAGTAGTGAAGGTCCTTGGCTTTTACTGAAGTACATGAGAATTTGAGAAATGTAAGCACACTGAAGTTTGATGTTAACTAGACCAGCTTCTTAACAGAACTGAGAGCCTGCCATTTGTTACCTGGACTGAAAAAATGTTCATTCAGTAGCTCTCAGGTCTGAAAGTACCTTCTGTAAAAGGCAAGACCAGTGCCGTAACTTACAAGCTACGCCCAGGCAGCTCAATCGTATTATCACCATTTCAAATAGCCTAACAAAACAGTGCTGTGCCTTGGGTTATCTTACCACCATTCTTTGATTATTTTAGGCAGCTTGGTGACTGAAGGCACCTGCTGGCACTGGTGCACTCCGTGCATCTCTAACATACTGAAATGAAGCCTGTGGTAATGCTCGCATAATATGGAGATGCTCAACTTCCCCCAACAAAAATGTCACCAAAACCATCACTGCCAGTGGGTGGGAATTCAGACAGCAGCTGTATCATGTCAGGAGGTCTGTAGCACACAATCCCTCTTCCCTAGTGCAAGTGAACAGGTTACCTGAATCAGGTTGTTTGTTAATCGCACGAGGCTTGGTGTTACAGAAGAGTCTTTCAAGATGCTGTTAACTGATGATAATGAAGTATCTATTCCTGTGAGCAGCTGTGTTACCGTAGCAACCCACTCCTCTTTAGCAGAGGCTGCTGTCATATTAATCATCTGCTGAATTGCTTCATTCAAGGCAACGTCTGAGCATTCAAAGCACTGCTTGTAATCTTTCAGTTTGAGCAGGGAGTCCTAGGGAATGTAAATACAAAAAAAAAATCTGTTATAACAATGAAGAGTTTATTTTAAACATAAATGCACAGCAGTGCAAAGCAAAACTCCATATACAGTTAATGTGGTTACTTTAATGAAATAGAACACCTTTGAACATAACATTAAAAAGGACAACAGGACAAAAAGACAAAAGGTCCTGAATGGACCCAGGATGACAAATACATAAGTAGGATCTAAATTTAAAAAAAATCATCACAAAATCTTTCTGTTTAATAAGAGATGCAAGGAAAGGAAATAGTCAGGAAAGGGATGGCTGTAGGTCTATAATTCTAATGATCTGCAGCTGCACAGAGCTCCTACAGAAATAGGGTTTGGATCTTTATGATCTTGTGCTACCATTTTATTACTCCATAAATAACAAAACAGCAACTATGAGGCTAGTGTTATAACAACATTGTCCTCCTTCTTTCTGCTCTGCAAAGGTAGGGTTATAAGATGGCATGGAGGCTGCAGGATTTAGTTCAGTCCAGTTAAAAGAGCATCAGTCCTCTGTGCAAGCTCTTTTTTCTACCAGATAACCTGATATCATCAAATTGTTCCCATAGCTGAGCTCATTTATAATACACTGATTTTCATAGTGCCAAATGGATTAACTCTACAGCAATTATACTGGATGTATTTATCAACAGTTTCTCATTCATGCAGGAGAGACATTACATCATAAAAATCACATCATATGCTAGACAACTAAGTTTCAGAATGGTTGTAAGTCACCATACAGTCAACAGCAGCAAAAGCAGAAAGTATTCACAGCAGGTGCAGACAGAATGAACCCACCCATAACATATCTCAGCAAAAGATTCAAGTTTTATTTGAACTTACAGTTTTTCTGTTCTGTTCATTTCATGTAGGCCTCAGCATCTTATATCTTTAGCCACATTCTCAGTCAGCACAAGCTGGCACATTGCTAATGATGTTGATAAAGCTGTGGTGTTCAGGGCATTTACAGAATTGGTTCCATGTTTTGCTTCGTAAATAAGACTCGCTAACCATCAACACCCAACTCTAGAAATCCTTTCATCCTGTTTTTAGGAATAAGTCTTCATCTCATACTAAAACCAATTCTTAAAGAAACAAACCAGACCTGTAGGAGAAGCAGCTGTGCTGGTCTCTCTGGTATGGATGTTACGAACTCCAGATGCTTTGCTCTGCCATAACCATTAAAGCACAATGTTGGACGAAGCAGATGCACCACCGCATTGTAATCTCCTGCCTCATACAGTCGCTGGATCTCTTCCAAAGACTGGCATCTCTCCAGAGATTTTAGGTTCTTTTCAATCTGCAAACATCACAGATGATATAATCCAACTTTTGTTTTCACATATATTTGACTGCTGACACTTCTCCCAGCAGTTTAGCTACAAAGCTGTGTGAACTCTACAGCTACCTCCAGGAACATAAATTAGAAAGAAAACTACCATGTAATACTTGACCCATGCAACAGATTTTTAAAGAATATACAGTGTATGACGAAGGCACATGGAAAATGAGGAGGTGATTTGTGACAACCAACCTGGCTTTACCAAGGGCAAATCAAGCCTTACAAATTTGGTGGCCTTGTATGATGGGGTTACAGCACTGGTGGATGAGGGAAGACTGACTGACGTCATCAACGTGGACTTATGCAAAGGATTTGACACTGTCCCAGGCAACACCCTTGTCTCTAAACTGGAGACTTGGATTTGATGGATGGATGACTTGGTAGATATGGAATTAGCTGGATATTCACATCTCCAAGAACTGTGGTCAATGGCTCGATGTGCAGATGGAGAGCAGGGATGAGTGGTGTTCCTCAGGGGTCAGGACTGGGATCAGCACTGTTTGAAGTCTTTGTTGGCAACATGGACAGTGGGATTGAGGGCACCCTCAGCAAGTGTACCAACACCACCAAACTGTGCCGTGTGGTGGACACGCTGGAGGGAAGGGATGCCATCCAGAGGGACCTGGACAGGCTTGAGAACCTCATAAAGTTCAACGAGGCCAAGTGCAAGGTCCTGCATCTGGGTCAGGGCAATCCCAAGCACAAATACAGGCTGGGTGGAGAATGGACTGAGACCAGCCCTGGGTAGAAAGACTTATGGGTGCTGGTGGATGAGAAGCTCAACACGACCCAGCAAAGTACTATAAAGATTTTAAACTTTATTACTTCAAAGTCCAAAATCAAACATTTCTACGCTGCAAGAACACATCCATCAGGGGGACTTCATCACAGGAGATTCTGCTTCAAAGTGCACCCAGCTTGTTACGTGAAAAACAAACTCCTGAAGCAGAAAGCTCAGTTAAGCAAAGGTGAAATTAATGTTTAAGAACAGAAAATAAAACACTGACTCAACAGTCTACTGCAGTCCATGCAGCTGCTTTAGTATTTTTGTTTTGCATAAATGCAGTCTGAAGTTATACAGGACCAACAGATCCAAAAGCTGTAATTTTTGAAAAGGAGAGAGGATGGTCTTGACATCATCTTCAAACTATGAACCTCTCCTTTCACTCCGAGATATAGTAAATTTCCATCACAAAAGAGCTAATTCATAAATGACATTTGAAACTGGGAGAGATGGGGTGGGAGGGATGGAATGGGGAAAACACACACCTGCAAATTAATTCTTACCTCTTCTAAAGAAACAACAGAATCAACATGCAGATTAGGTAACCGTATGATGATGCTACACTCATTGCCAGCTTTAGCTTGTGCTGTAGTGGAGTTCTGTAGCATTTCGGTGCAGATATCATAGTTTTCAAGTGCCTGTTCCATGTCTCCCTAAAGAAACAGTACAGAAGAAAGCAATCAGCCACAATCTCCTCTCTGACTACTGAAAGGGTTTCCAAAGCACATAGAAAAGTTTTCAATTCAATGCAGGCACTGCCAGTGTGATTAGTGCATGTCCTCCCAAATAAAAAAGAAATGCACTGACAATCTCAAATGAAAGCAAAAATATTTAAAAATGCAATATATCTTAGCAAGTAGTTTAAAAACAGGTAAAACAAAACTGAAAACCAGAATTCAGCTTGCATAAATTTGCAAGATTTGTCTGGATTGCTAAAATCCCTTTCCTTTAAAAACATGGAAGACTAAAACAGGAGAAATAACTCTTCCATTTGTGCAAATAAAACCACTGAATCAAGAAAACACCCTTATATTCTACAAAGTGAATGCATTCTACTTGCTCTGTGCAACTGAAGTAGTTACTGAAGTTGAGAGGACAGGAGAGGAATGCAAGCTGCACAGGCAAAATACAGCTCTGCATATCACAAGAAAAAAATGCCAGTAGTTGTGCAGGAACTCTCACTATTCCTCAAGTAATTTTATTGGAGAGGAATCCTTAGGCAAAAAAAAAAAAAAAGAAGAAAAAACAAAAAAAGAAACAAAAAGGAAGGAACAAGTTAGTTCACAGCTATGAAACTGACTCACATAACTAGTTGACAATTGATTTAAACATAATTAATGCATAAAAAAGCCCTCTTTGATGTCCTGAGGAAGCAACACTTAAAGGGAAAAAAAGGCTAGGATCAAATAACATTTCAAATTATTCCCTCAGTGATGTGTTTAAAACCCTCTGCTTCAAAATCTGCATATTAAATTTAACATCTTCAAAAGAAAAATCGTGCTACCTTGAAAAAGCAGAGGGGAAAGTAATAAAACATGGAGTCTGCTTCAGTTAAAATCTGTGTTTTGGACTGCCTGGGACTTTGATGGTATCCACAAGTCCAGGTCCCCAAAAATCTATGTTCTGCAGCTACACAATACAATTCCAAATTACTTTGGTACAAATAACTTTTTTTTTTAAGCTGAACATGAGCTAATTTAAACAAAGACTCATATATTAAACATATCTGAATATTTGCTTAGCGTGTGAGATCTACTTTTCCACCTCAATCTTTAGGGACAGTTAATTATATGTGAGAGCAAAATGAAATCACTATGTTTTGAGCTGATTTTATCCATATGCTTGAAAGAGCCGAGATTCACAAATCAGCTGCCTCTGAAGAGCACTGATATTAATTTGGGAGAAGTTTTATTTGTTAAATCAGAAGTAAAACAAACCTGCAGTGCTAGAAAGCGAGCTTTCAGCCAATACACGCGAGTCACAAACTCCATCCAGCCTTCCTCAAACAAATCTCTTTGTGAAGATGCAAATGACAGCTGCAACAGGTCTCCCAAAAAATGAGTTCCCGGGAAGTCAGGACCAAACTTTCCATTCACAGAGGCAGCAGGACAATTGCGTGGAGAAACTGCAAATCAATTAATTACATTTGACCATCAAGTAACTAACATCCCATGGAAAGAGTCTGGGATCTCAAAGGTACTGATCTACTTAAAGGCAAACAAATTGATAGACCAATAAAATACAGATCTGGAAGATATTCATTACATAAAAACAGCTCCAAAATCCAATGAATTCTTGGAAACATTTCTTCACATACCTTGAGTGTTCTTAGAGTCCAAAGAAAGTAACATCCAGTTCTCACCTGTAGAGCTCTTCCCTTTTGTCAGTAGCCACTGATCTAACTGCAGTTCCATGCAAGAAAGGCTCATCAACATCATATCCTTCAGAAAGAGTAAGGAGATATCAAAATAAAGCAAAACAAACCCCAAATCATTAAATCTGCAATTTACTTCAAAGAAAACCTTCATCTTGTCCTCTTGGGATTTCTATTCCCAAGCTGTAACTACTTCTTCCTCTGCCTAAAAGCTGTATAAAAGCATTTGCAAATCAACAGGTACGAAAAAACCCAATACTTAGAAAAAGCTTTTAAAAAGATAAGAAATCTCAGCTCATGAAAGAAGGTCAGATCAGCATTGCCTGATGTTATAAGAAGTCACCCATATTTTTGTATCTGGCTGAAACAAAACTATATTAAATTGCTAAATCATGCCAAAAGTATATTTCCATAATATAGCAAAAGTAGTGATATTTGAAAAATAAGAAGTCTATGTTCTATGATTTTTTCAGTATTTATCTGCATGAGACTAAGTATGTACTCCAGTCTTATCAGCTTATTAATGCTTGCAGGATAAAGTTCAGGAGTATATTAAATTCACATCATGACAGATCTCTTTCAAGTAATAGTGAAGAATGTACTCTTTTCTGCTCAAATTCATAGGAATAGGGGTTACAGATCCAGTTGTAAAAATCAGGAGATTGTGAAAAGGTTTAAAAGTCCATATACATTACCAGTAATAATGAGAACCAAGAGAATACAATTATAAATACATTTGCATTTGTTTGAAAAAAGGGCAAGTATAAGTGAAAAATACACAGAAATAAAAAAGACACAGGAGTATAAAAATTTAACACCTGTTACATAGAGATATTTTTGTTTGTTTTGTAAACGAAGTCAGTGGAACAGAGCAGTTTTCAGAATTCGTATTTCATTTGCAAAAGAGCAGAAACACTTGATCTGAAAAAAGTAATTTCAAACTGAAGTCATGCCAAAAAACAAATAACTTTCAAATGAATACGCAGTGATAACGTGGGCAGGTTCAGTGGACAAGTATCAGAACTGGTTTTATAATTCAAGAAGTATCATCTTCTATCACCAAAGTGGTTTAACATTAATTTAATGAATTTACCATTTTTCCATTTGCATTTGAGAAATCTACAGATAAAATGGTGATGCTGGGAGGGTGGGTTTGTTTTGTTTGGTTGGGGTTTTTTTACTGTAAATTGCAGGTTATCTTAAAACTACACTGTATTTACAATATTTAAAGCAGCAATGCTGACCCTTAATCAGCCAGTGAGAGCAGAGCAGACTCTCTCATCACCTGATGACAAAACAAAACTTTGTGTCACATCAGAAGCAAAGGGAAGAGAAAAAAACCAGCAACAACAGAGTAAAGTGGTAAAATATATCTATGTTTATCGTATTTATTATACCTCCATGCACGTGTGTGTGTTTATACACACACAGACACCTGATGTAGAGGGTGCACTTGCATGCAGCATCACCCAGATCTGTCCAGGAGCTCAGGAACAGCTCTATGAGCTGCAGTCCAGCAGTTCATGACAGATACAACAAGCTGGGACAAGCAGCTCCCCAGACAGAGCTAAGCCAAACCTGTGTCTGATTGCTGGATTTCAGCTGGGTACTTGTGGCACACAGAGAACAACACAGCAGCAAACACGGGAATGAGAAGTGTTGCTTTACCTTGATATGCTGATTACTCGAGTCCCTCAGCAGTGGATTGGGAAGGCTGCTGCTGTGCTTCCTCCAGCTGTTATAGATACTAAGGACCACCTCACACAAGCCAGGAGGCCACTTCACCAGAAACTTCTGGCTGATGACTTTTAGATATCTCATCATCAGCTCCAAGATCCCACCATTGTTCAGGTTATCCAGCAGGAATTCATGAACATCCTGTTTTTCTAGAGAGCAGATAAACACAACGCCATACACATTTAAGGTCGAGGCAGATCATAACTTGAAACAAGTAAGTTTCAGCAGTGTTTTATGCACTAATCTATGCAGTTCTCCTGTGCTGCACATGTGCATAGTTCAGTTACTGTATTCCAATTTGTCTAGATGGGAGACTCCACACAGTAGAGCTCTTGCACACAGTGATTAAGCACTCCCCCAGACTTCAAAAATCACACCTGTTATCAACGGAGATATTTCTATACCATAAAACCATATCTTTTAAAATAACATATACTTCTGTATCTTCTAGACATGACGGGAAAATGCAGAAAACAAAGCATACAATATGGAAGAAACAACAGATAAAGAGTGAGGGGGTTACAGTAGAAATCCTTACCAGATTCCATAAATGTTGTAGAATCAAATGACATTCTATGCGGTCCAACATGCTGGAAATTCTCCTCTTTGATCTCTGATTGCACCTCATAGTTATTGAAAGGGTCCTCTTCCTCCTCAGGATCTAATTTCCTTAATCTGCGTGAAAGGAGACAAAACCCACAATATTAACAAAGCTCTCATTCTTTCGTGACTAAGTGAAACCTAAACACAGAAAGTTGTGCAAATTTTAACAGTGAAAGCACATTAGCTGAAGCAAATTCAGAGACTTACATCAAGTTCCCAAATTTTGTCCAAATCAAGATTACTTTACCTTATCCATTTTGACATCTTCATTGTCCTCTAATTTACTTTCACACTAAGAAAATCTTTCTTATTTTTCAATTTTTATTCAGTAATTTTCACTAACAGCAATTTTATTAAATATATGAGGAGGTGAGGCATTACATCTGCTTCAAAAAAATAACAGAGGTCTGGTGGTTTTAAGGTTGGGGCATAGCAATCAAACACAATCCCAAACAGCTTCCTCTCCATGATACTCTCATAATGAAGGGTGTTAATCTGGAGTACCTGGAAGGAAGGAACTTCACCAACAGCTCTTGAAAGTCAACCTTCTCCTCTTTTTTACACTTGGTGTTCCGAACTCTAGCAGATCTCCTTTTTGCTGTTTCACCACTATCTTCTGTAATTCTCCTTCGCTTCACTCCTTTCTTAGATTTATCACCTGCAGATATGTCACCTAGAAATGTAATTGAAAGAAAACCCCAAAACCAGACAGGTTAAATTGACAAATAAAAAGCGGATAATCTTTTTTATTTTTAAAAAATTAATTATACTGCAACACCTGAGATTCATTGGTTTCCTTCTGAAGGCAGTGCCAAAACAAAATTTTAAAAAAATCACTAATTATTAACTGGCTATGGCATTTTGTATAAAAATACTGGTCTGAGGGAAGAAGCAGACATAATAAAAATTCTGCATTTCACTATTAATTAGAATTCATTATTTTAGTCTTCAAGAAGTTTCTGAAATGGGAACCAGAGGAGCCTGCCTTTAACTCCAGAAACATGTGTAAATTCCCATGAATATCAACAAAATACTGGTAACCCCTTGATAGTTTCAGATATGTAAATACATATACATCTACAGTACAAAATATAAAATACCTCTTGCTACAGATTTCAAATAAATATAACTGACAGGTCAGTTCTCTCAGGTTCTCAAAGTGACACATGAGCAGAAGAAAATCCAGTCATCTTTTTGAAATACAGCTCATTCATTCTAAGGATTTCAAGGCCCTTCTCAACATTAAAAGCTTGGTACGCATCACTGCTGGGATAGAGTAACAATTCTGTCCTCCTTAAAGAGTGAAAAACTGAAGTGAGAGTCAAGAGCACAAAACCAGAGGAGGTCAGATACTCCTGCACTAGAGGAACAATCAAGTAAAACAAATCAACTTGACTCTCAATTCCATTACACAGGAAAGTCAGTCCACTGCCCTGAACACTGGCCCTATGTCTCAGTCAGGAACCAACGGTTTTCAGACGGCTTAGGTGGCTTTTCTTTTCTAATGTGAAGGGTTAACACATCTTAACTCTCTAGAGCTCAACGCCACTTTTTCTATCAGATGTTACACATATGCTGAACAGGTTCTGAATCCACAGCATGCAGTTTAAAGACAGCATGTCCCAAAGCATTCTGAAGTGCTTTTAATACCCAGATAAGTAGGAAAGAGATCTTGAATCTCAGACTGAAGTACCTTGCTCACCTACAGCAGCTCCTGGTTCCAACGAACTCTGACTGTGACTTGGAAAGCTGGGTGTCGTTGGAGTGTAAGGTAATACAGGATCTGGCATTGTCATCACTGGGTTGGTGCTGACAGGAGTTGGTTGAATAACACTGACAGGAGTAGAGGTGGGAGAAAGGATCAGATGTTGGACTGGGTCTCTGTATTCTGAGAGATCAATTCTCTTTCCCAGACTGGGCCGAGGAGGATCACATGTCGTGAGGTGCTGATACATGGCAAGTAAAGCTTCTCCTAAACACTTCCACCTGCACGTGGGAACACAACAGCATCGTGTCATTAACTCCTGGCACATTATTTTCTAAATTATATTTACAGCACCCAATGTTGTTTTTCTCCAACAGCTTAGAGATAGCAAGAGCAGCTTCTCAGTGGGAGAGAAATACACATTTGAGTGTCAAAAATCTGCCCCGTGACGAAAAGCTGGAGGATATCTTTCTCTGTTTCCTGTCATATGGACTGTGACAATTTTTGGCCTGGATCAGAGGTCCTTAGGAGTTGTCCTTCACCACTCAGCAAGCAAAAGTTTTCAGAGGAAACTGGTATACTGGTTGCAGTAAAAAAGAAATGGGAGTCACTAATGTGCCTAATCTCAAAGAATGTCTATGCAGTAGTTGCTGAGGAAATTAATCTACACCAAACCCTAAAAACAGTAAAAAATGTAGTGTCAAATAAACAATTTTCAGGTTCTGCATTCAATCAACAATAAAAAAAGAACTCACCCTTATCCATGACTAGGAGCAACTTATCTGCAATAGGACTTACATGCAAAGTCCATTAATATTCCACAAAAACATGTGCAATAAAAAAACAAATCAAAATCCAATCCTTTATAATAAAGACATACACAACAACGTATTAGTATCCTTCTATCTTGCTGCAAATAAACACTTGCAATTTTTTTGTTTCCACTATCCCAACAGCAAAAAGAACTTTTTAAAAGCTAAACTTACTTTGAAATTCATATACAAACTAGTCGTACATGAACAATCCAGTAATACAGTTTGAATAGCTGCCAAATCACTTTTTTTTTTTTTTACATCACTGGTTTTAAATCAAAAATTGAAAACCAATAGCTATGGGGTTTATGCTAAAATAGTAAACACACCAAACAAACCTATAAACTAATAACAAAGCAGTGGCAGGTTGGCTTCTTTTTACAAGAAAAAAAAAAAATGTTCTGAAGAAATCTGAAGCACACCACAGTTGTGACCACACGTGGCTTCAGAGGAACCTTTTAAAAAGAGAAAATACAAAGACATACGTGAGAAAGGGAATCGGCTGGACCAGTCTGAGGTCTGGCTCCCTGTCACGCACCAGCAAAGCTTGTCTTTTCTTACGTAGCTCCAGCGCTTCATTTATGATTCTTCCTGTTTCAGCTGCACTCACGTTTACATTATGGATAGACATGTCACTAAGAAATAACGAGAAATGGAGACAAGTTAAAGCTTTTTTTTGTTGGTTGGGGTTTTTTTATTGTTGTTTTTTTCTTAAAGCCTGGGAGGGGATTAATTTCAAATCTCTGTACAATGTAACAGAAAGTTTTAAAAGAAGCATTCAAATAACATTATTTTATGAACTTTATAGCATGCATTTAGAAATGTTCACCATCAGAAATCTTTGTTCTGAAAGAGCAGCTAACTTAGACAGGTCCTGTAAATTTTATGGGACTCTATTTTCTATTCCCACTTTCTTCTTACCCACTCATAACTACAAAATCCACACAGAAAGATACAGTCTGCTTTGCAGAGCTACACAACACCAAACTTTTGCCAAAGGTTTTACATTACCCACTGGAATAAAGAAGAAATAATAAAGGACTAAAATCTTAACCATAATGTTGGAAAATATCTTCAGAATTGCAGTGGTCTGAAAGCTTAATAAAGTAAGAAATTCATCATGTTGGGTACTAATGAAACACACAGAGTCATCTGACTGTACTCATTTGTCAACAAAAATCAGTAAGACTCCCAAAGTAATCCCAAATTTGTAACTGCTTGGAAAAGCAGTAATGGGGGGAGCGGGGAGAAGGTGGATGGTTACAGTTGGAGTTGTTTTGTTTTGGTTGTTATTGCTTTGTTTTAGTTAGGAAAACTAAAGTGAATGCAGCAGGGATCAGCTACTAATAAGTAAAACAAAGGTAGATGATTACAAGAAATCTCGGTGTGAAAATAAGTGAGCAGCAACAAATGGATTCTTTGCCTCTTTCTACCTCCCTCCAAAAGTCATTACTGAAGAACATTCTGTCAGCAGCACCAACATGTAACATTTTTCAGCAGGCAGGTTAGCAAGATATCACTATCACTTAAAGCAGCTTTTTAGAACAACCCCAAACCCAAAATTTACACTCCAAAGGCAGCATGTACAGTAAGACAACATTCACCATTTGAGGAACATCCTTAAGGAATCTTTCCGGAGGCAAGGCTGCTCCTCAAAGATCCTCTCCTTCAGAACCAGTCCTTTGCTATACAGGCAGTCTTTTTCCAGAGCTTTGCAGATAAAGTACAAACATGCTGGCAGAGAAATAGAAATTCAATGGTCAATGGCTGCTTTGGTTCATTCAAAGCTCCCATTTCTGGGCCTCACATACACCACTGAATTCCACCCAAATGTTACATTTGCGTTAATTAGTCCAATAGCTTTGTAACATTAAATAATTAATAAATAATTAATAAATAATAATTACCTGCATACAGTTCAAATAGCCTATTACGTCTTTCCAGGTATTGCATCCAGAAAAAGAATATAATTAATTTTGTTTAAACAATGTTGGCAGTACATCTTTCACTTACTTTCAAGACTCCATTCTGGCACAGAAGAAATTAGAATCTTAAAACCAGAATCACAATTATTTACCATTTTTATGTTATCAAATGTCTTAACTGCAGATTCCATTAGTGAAACAAGCAGTGTATCCCACCAGGGCTTTGCTCACGTGGGTAATGACGCGAAGAGAATTAGAACCATTCCAGTAGGACAAACCTAAGGGATTAGATTCAACAATTCTGCCATCTTGCAACTCCTCTCCCAAACTTCCTTTGAAACAGTTCACGCACTAAATTATTACTTAAATGTAAACCTTAAGGCCAGTTATATCCGCTGCTGTAACTACAACTAATCATACCAGGATATGTAGTTTTATACCCAAAACTGTGTAGCTGGAAATCAGCAGAAAGACAAACCCAATATACATTGAGAGGGAAAAGAACAGTCTACAGGGAAACCTCCTGCAGAGGCTCTGATCTGAGAGGCCCCATTTACTTTTAGGGTAAACAGAACTGACATAAACCATTCTACTTTACTATGAAATTAAAAAATCTCTGTCAGGAAACAGAAGTCTCTATCATACCCTAACGTATTTCTTACGCCAGATACACTTTAACCTATACAATTGCATCATTACAATTTTTTTACTGGTATGTAAAATTACACGTAAATTGAGATTTTCTTGACACATTGTACTCACTTGTGTAGTCACTGAGTGTATACAAGATTGTGATAAGGTTATCTAAACAAGGCCAGTGATCAGGATTACACCTGAGACCTTCTTCGAAAGCGTGACGAGCCAAAGGAAGGCGGATTAGTTTTATTGCCACACGACCAATTTTATACCAGAGGTTGACATCAGTAGAGTCCAGCATTACAGCCTAGAAAGCATAACAAGCAACATTATCCACATTTCAGACAGATCCACTTGTCTGCAGGGACTGGCACTGCTTTAGTTTTCAGCAGGATCACAACTACTTTGGGGACTGAAAGGTGGACCAGTTATATCCCACACAGCGTCAGAAAGCACACACTCTTCAACTAAACACTCACATGATGTATGTCACGGTGTATGTCTATATTTTAGAAAGTTTTAACTGTACCTCCAGGTAAAACTCCATGGCTGTCTCTAAGTCATCCCGTTGTGCTGCCAGTTGCGCTAGGTTTTTATAAGTGGAATATTTTAACATCAAACCCGGGTGTTTCAGCCCTTCTTTCTCATCGCCAGAAAGAACTGCCTAGAAATGATAAAGTAAATGCAACGTGGGCATTAGGAATCAGACAAGCAAAAAGGACAGCAAACAACTTGCCAGTTGACAACACTGACATTTCCAGTTAGCCAATTAGAAACGAAGACAATATATAGCAAAAGCAGTTTCTAAAGTTTCATTCTCTAAAGGTCGCTGACCTCTCGCAGAAGACGAATCTCCAGGAGCTCATGATAAGCTTTAGCAGACTCTTCAAATCGGTCATGTTTCTGAAGGTCCAAAGCCTTGTGGTACAAAGCAAAAGCTTCTGCTTCCTGGGATTAAAAAAATTGGAACCTATTTGGTAAGGCAACTTTATTTAATACAGTTGTTACAATTTACTACGTATATCAATGGTTTCACGCTTTTATTACTTTACTGACCTAAAATACCTCATTTGAGTGAAGTTTTACTTTGCTAAAAGAGGGTCCAAGAGATAAAATAGTAACACAGCTTTCGTAAAAACAAGACATTATGTTGAACAATTCCTGCAATGAGAGGATGAAACTCCCATCCAGACAAAACTTCACTAAGAAAATCATGAGTTTACTCACCTGAGCTTCCTTTGTCTGTGTCTTATGACTTTTGAAGGTCCCTTCATAGTCATCCTCCACCGTGGAGCTCGCGTTCAGCGCTGCGATTCGAATCTGCAATGGCAGTTGGGAGGCAACAAGGAATGCGACATCCACATGTGGCCCAGTTTCCTTCGCAAACTGGATTTTTCTCTTTTTTTCTTTTACTTAAATGTTACAGGGACAATTATGCAAGATCTCTACATAAAGCTACAAGAGCTGTAATGATCACATAATATCAAAACACTTTCCCACATGAAATTGGCTGAAAAAAACAAAATTTCAAGTGTTTTACAAGCAACAGCTTCTCTAGAGCAGACATTTGCATTATAGTGTTGGGTTTTTTTCAAATTCTTAAATTTACCAATAACTACTATCACTTAGAAAAAATGGTCTCATTATGGCCATTTATTCTTGGTCTCAGGGTAAGAGAAAATTCTCAATTTTATTTTTCCCAAAACATCTCAAAAGCCATGTCAAAAAGCCCTTACCATGTTCAGAGCTTTTCACACTGCCTTTTTCTCCAGGATTAAGAGGAAGGGCCCAACAAAAACAGGTCTGGAACGCAAACAGGATTCGAATATTTACTCTGTTTGTAAAGAAAACACTCAGAAGTAACAACAAGCTGGGAATACTTTAATCAACAACCAATTAACTGTTCTACTTCACCACCACCCCATGCCAAGAGATAAACTGCCCAACCACTAAGGAAAGATAACATTAGAGTGAAGTTCAAGTAGAGGCAGCAAATAAAATACAAAGTTAAACACATTAATTACTTCAGGATGGCTTTCAAGACTTTCAGTTACAGTCTAATATTCAGTGAACATACAAGATACTAACAACATTACAACATAAATCTCTTTAAAGACAAAAGCCTAACCCAAAAATGCTTCCTGAATACTCTGACACGTTATGCGTGAATCATTAAAGCTTATGAGTTTATCTTCAGGTGCTTCAAAACAAACCAACCAAACAAAAAACAACCAAACAAAGAAAAAAAAGGAAGTTTTCCAGCATCTTATCTGCAGCACAAGCCACAGGAAAACTAAAAAATGGAGAGTTATCTGTGTCAGACTGACTTTGTAGCAGGCCATAAGAGGCTGGTGAACCCACTGCTCAAAGCACCATCTGTGCCTGGAAATTCCTCTGATTAAAGCAGTTTTCATTACTGCCACTCCTGCTAGAGCAGACCAGTGTTTATAACACACTTGTTCCTTCTGAAGACACTGACCAAGCTCTACAGACCACCTCCACCGCAAAAGCAAGTTACAGCTACTGCATACACACTTAGGTATATCAGATTTAGGCAAACAAACGAAACTGAGCTTTTACTAAGTAGCATTTCTTCATTCTGAAGGAAGGATACTAATATTTCCAGTCTTTTTATCAGCGATAAAAAGTTTAAAGAGGTAAATACACATTTATAATCGGTAAGCAATTTTTCCTCATAACTAAGCCCATAATTTAGCTCAATTAACTGCTTGAAACATCGTGTTAGTAAAGGCAACAAAAAAATGAAAAGAGTTCTGTGCTGCTCTTTTAGAAAAGCTTCACTGCTACGTGATAAAACCTTCCCATCAACTCCAACAAAAAGATGACACATGCAAGACAGGCTAAAAACAGTCTTTTATATGGGAGACTACATTAATAGAACAGTAAGTCCAGAATTAACCGCAGCAGGAAGCAGTGGGAGTTTTGAACTATAAGCTGAATTAACTCACACATCATCATGATTAGTTCTGTGTGTAGACAAAATAATGCTTTGACAGGAATTTCATTCACTCAGCAATGATCATTTGCTTGCCCGTGCACCACTTGCAGCTAAATCAGACTGACAACTGCACAGCAATAAAGCATTTTTCTGTTTAAGTCACTAAATAAGCATTAACAAAACTTCAAATCTCTTTCAGGACAAAGATTCCTTGTCTGCTTTGCATATGGGGAAAACACACGCCCAGAGATTAATGGTTCCCTCCTTCAGACGTACCAAACGCCCCACGTTTTGACAGAAACTGCAGCTGCTCATATGAGATCTAAATAAATCACGTATTTAAATTGTGTGAAGTCCACTTACAAATACGCCTACACAAAAATATGCCCGATCTTGCTCAAGGTGGCAGAGGAAGTCACTAGCAGAGTCTGTGGTCAGGAGTTCACTTCCAAGGTCAAGAGTGCCAGGGAAACTACAACTACAGAAAACACGGAAAAACAATTCCAATTCTACTTATTGTTTATACCAGAACTTCGTACCGTACAGGAACTTAGTAACAAACATTTAGCACCTCTCCTCTCTGGTGTTTACAAGTCGAAAGTGCATAACCAAACGGAACCGTATAACGCTCCTGAAAAACAGGGCAGGGGTGTTTCCTCCACACAGCTTTGTGTTGGTGTGTCAGCCACCGCGGGGGTTATTTCGTTTTGTTTTAAACCAGGCACTGCGTGGCTGCAAAACCAGTAGTGAACTGAGTTACAACAGGGTCCTAACAACTAGGAACTGAGTATGCCGCTACCGGCGCTTCCAGAGGAGCACAGCTACAGCAGGTAGGTAGGAAAAAAACAGAATTACTTTTTACTACAAAGTATTACGAAGTGGTTTCAATTTTTTCTCAGTTTTGAGAGCTATAGATCTGTGGCTACGACAGGCGCGCACACCCTGAAAGGCAAGAAGCCTTTTGCCTTCGAAATCTTCTCTTTTACCTTAGCAGTTTAACACTTAGGTAAAAATCCCAAATGCCAGCTCCTGCTGCCAGAGCTTGTGTGGTCAACTTCAAAGTAAGAAACAAAGGGGGTGACTCGGGCTTTCCTGGCTTTTGTTGCTGCTGCTGCACTCGGGATCCACGCATTGCAAATACACATTTGTTTTTTTTAAACAAACAACCAAAAAAACCCCACAAGCACCACTAGATCTTTGGTTTGGATTTTGTGTTTGTTTGCTCGTTCGTTTTAACACGGCAAAGACCCGCATTTCAGCACAAGCCGGTTCTGCCGAAACACGGTCACTCTGCGCAGGGAGGAGCAGGGACGCCGCACACCGGGGGGCGGCACACGGGGCCGGGAGGAGGCGGGAGCCCACGCTCGCCTTCCACCGCGGCGGGAGAGGCCGCCCGGGCCGGGCCCAGGCACCGGCTGCCCCCCGGGCCGCTCCGCGGGGCCGGGCGGACCGGGACACTCACCTGGCGGGGCCGCCCCCGGCCTGCCGGCGTTGCTGCCAGGGTTTTCCCGGGGTTTTCCCGGCGCGGGTCCCTCCCGCTCCCGCCGCTCCCCCGGGACCCGCCGCTCCGCCCGTTTCCACCGCAACCGCCTCCGGAGCCACGGCGCCAACAACGCCGCGCCTCATTGGCCGAGCCGCCGCTCGCCGAGCAGCCAATGGGAGCGCGGGGCGGCGGGAGCGGGCGCTGAGGGTGAGGGAGTC
>VZRE01007741.1:912425-950357 GCA_013396775.1 Cephalopterus ornatus
GGTGAGGGAGTCCTGGGAGGGGATCGGAGAGTCCCGGCCGTGGTCCTCTGCTGCCCGCTACTGCACTGTGGCTCTGAGTGCCGCATCCAGTCTCTTCTTAAATACCTCCAGGGACGGAGAATCTACCACTTCCCTGGGCAGCCCATTCCAATGCCTGATTACCCTCTCTGTAAAGAATTTATTCCTGACATCCCATCCAAACCTCCCCTGGCAGAGCTCAAGACCATGCCCCCCTCGTCTTACTGCTGGTTGCCTGGGAAAACCCCGAATAGGTGCGAAATGAGCTCAAGGGTGACTTGCGGAAACAAACCCCGAACAAAGAGTATTGAAGCAGGTATGTTTATTTACAGCGCCGGGGCGCACGGGGGATAATCCAGCCTTTCATGCCCCTCCTCATTACCTTTGTTCAGCTCCTTTTATGTGATCTAATATTACATATGCATTAGCTGTATTACTTATACATTAATTGTGCTACACATGCATTAGCTGTGTCAGAAAATTCCAGAAAAGGGGAGGGGAGATCATTAACATCCACCGCTCCTATAACTCCGCCTCAGAATGCCCCCTTGGGGTCTTCTTTTGGGGGCCTTTGGATGAAGTAAGTAGTCTTCCTCGGCTCTAAACTTTTCACCTTTGCTAAGAACTGCTGAGCCAACACTGTCCAATTATCCTAAGACTGGTATCATCTCCAGGAGCACTTCTTTATCAGTTCTCAAGGTCCCCCTTCTTAAACCTCAAAGCTCTTTATTGAGATTTCAAGGTTTTGTTGTTCCTGTTAGACTCCTCATTATAAAGTTAACCATATCCTGTAACCTAGCATTAGCAAGCAAATAAGGCCCTATTCTAATTTAACAGTATTCCATCTAGAATTAGCTCTAGTAAGCAACTAAAACCACAATCTTTTGTATCACCCCTTGTCAAGGGGACCGTGTTTCCCTAAAGCTTCACGGAGGAAGATGGGAGACGTGATAAGTGCCCCCGGGAGGTGTTTCAGCGTGGTGATGGCATCGTCGTCGTCGCAAAATGTGGAACGTTGTGAAAATTTTCTTGAGAGAAGATGTTTATGAGGTTTGATCTTTTGTGCTTTCAAGCCTAATCAATGAGAAAACAAGATTCCATCCGTGAAACGGCAGCTAACAAGCTCTCAGTGGTGTCCAGGTGTTAGTAACACAAATTACCTGTCGGTAGAATTGCCTTAAGGTTTAAGGCTTGCCCTGCTTCCACGATCTCAGAGGGAGTTTAACAAAGTTTGGGTAGGAGGGTTGTACCACTGATAGTGAACACAAAGAATGCAGAGTTTACAGGCCACAAGGACGTTTGGTAGAGCACCCAGAATAAGGAAGAAACTAATAATGACAACTCAGAAACTGTGCTCAAGCAGCTTTGATTAGGAAAAAGGTAATTCTGGCAGGGGCAGATCACAGACCCCCTTGGACTCACAGACCACCGACTCAAGAAACCCACCAAACCAAAAGAAGAGAAAGACTGAGCCTGTGGACTAATTAGCATGAGAAGTGAGAGAATCATTAACCAATAGAAGATGGAATACTGATTATTAAGAGAACTGGATAACTTGTAGGCATTAATGCCTTTGTTTGCTAGAATGTATAAATAGTAAAAGATTTTGGTAGTGGTCGTGCTGGCTTTGTGGATTTGCCACCCAGCCCCTCTTTCTGCAAAGAACTGTAAATAAATCATATACCTGCACTCTGTGTGGATTGGCCTCTTGCACCTGGGGTGAAAGAGCCTATTTTGGGACAACAGTTGGATGACGTGAGGCAGTGACTGCAGTCAAACACCGCCATGACAGCTTCCTGTGGCAGTAGTTCTATTTAAGTGTAAGGTGGTCATACAGCAGCAAGTTCTAAAGAGCAGGTGTGCCATTTGCAGCCCTACAGAGCCCTCCATATCAGGGCAGCCTGAGCACACAGAGAGTGATGAGGCCCCACCTGTGGGACAGAACCACGTTTAAAGCCTCCTCTTGCTACAACACATCACACTGATGAAGGTAAACTTGTGCTCAATGTTCATTGAGCATTCATTGCACTGAATCACCGTTTAGCATGGTAAGAGTCCTCTTCATCTCAAATGTATGACCTCCAGCATCCCATTTGTGTTAAAGTCCTTCTTTCCATCATGGCAAAGCAAGAACAGGGTTTCCACAAGCAGCAGCATCACACTGTTGTGGTTGAAGAGTAATTGCAAAGCTATGATAATTCTGTTACACTTTTTTGTCAGTAGTGCCCTGCAGTGTACTCAGGGCCTCACTGCTCCTCTCCAGTGTAAATACACACAAAGGTTGTCCACAGTTCAAAGGTTTGAGGCTAGGAAATGGTTACTCAATGTTCAGAATCAGGGTATTAACTTTTTGTAGGGTATCCTCGAGTCCTAAAATACTGTCAAAATTACCCTAACGTTAGCTCAGTGAAGGAAAAATAGGCCATCTCTTCAGATCAATGTGAAATAAAATGTACATTCAGCACCAGCAGTTTATGAGGGAGAACACCCAGCTGCGAACTCACAGAATCTCATTCTCTGCTGACAATCCCCAGCACCCAAAAAGTATCAAGTGGCTCAGACCAAGGTCTTCATAACCAAACGATCAATGCTTCCATTAATATTTTAACTGCTCTTATAAAAGTTTAAAGTCCATGGGCCATGAAATTCTCAAGATGGTCTTTGCCCAGCACTTTTTCCATGATTTTGCATTACTTTAGGACATTTTGGCAGGTAACACCTGCATGGAGATACAGCGTGGAAACAGGTGGGAAAGTCACACTGAGGACCCATTTTATTCAGGTATCTTTGCCCAACATCATCTTTTCCAAGCTTTCCCTCTCCTTCCTTACCTCTTCCTGCTCAACTGCAATGCTGGGGAAGTTGTTCCCAGGCATGATCCCCCACGGGGAGCAGCCAAGGGTGAAGGGAGAAGGTCAGCATGGCCCCAAAAAAGGAGAGCTGGGACACAGGGAAGAACAAGGTTTCTCTGAAGGAAGCAAAGGCTTTGGCAAGAGTTTGTGTTTGTTTCTTCATGAGGTAGAAGGACCTCCAGGAAATGCAGATCAGAATTAAAGTGAGGTTATTTTCTGCATTTCAGTATATTCAGCTCAAGCTCGTCAAGCCCTTTGCAAAGCCAGGGCTGTCCTCCCCCTTCCCTGCAGCACAGTACTCCTGAGCTACGCTGTCTCAGACTCAGTTCACCTACCTGTTCACTACCTGAGTTTCAAAAACTTTTGGTGGAAGAGACCTCCTGTGAAAGTGAAGGGACCTGGGCAGCCACAATGTCTGTCTCCAGGCTCTAAGAACCTACAAACCCCCAGTGCTGTAAACCAACAAACTGACACTTATCAAAAGAGGCTTTGCTACAGTTTATTAACAAGATAAGGTGTAGACCCCCAGCCTGATACACAAATTTGTGTTTGGTATTATATTCCTGACAGATTTGGCAAACATAGAAGTTATTTATGCTGCATAGGGAACAACCAACTTCAAATTGTAATTAGAAGGAATATTTTCAACCGTCTTGAGACTTCAAGTCATAAACAAAATTCCCATCAGAATGACAAAGGAGCACAAAAGCTCCCTTCTGCCTTGCATTCCCACAGACCCCCATGTCCCAAGGACGTGCTCTCAGCTCTGCTGATCTCCCTGACCTCGACCTGACCAAGTCACAAAGTCGAAAGGAAACTGAAAAATGTTTTCACCCTCAGTGGACGGCAGAGATAACACTACACATAAAAAGTACCCTGCTTACGTTTTAATAAAATGCCATGTGAATTCCAGTTATAAAGTGAGGGAGCATATGCGTCCTGAAAGCCCAAAACACTTCTCTGCTGGAAACACCAGCCACAGATCACAGTGAGATGCTGTATCGTCCCCAAACTCCCCATCACAGCGGGGTGAGGAAAAGTACTTTGAACTGAGTAAATAACAGAAATTAAACTGGCAGTAGCAGGACTTTCAAATTATTTTCCTGTGGCACAGTGCAGGTCTTCAGAAGCGACTCCCTCCTCTAGACATTGCCATCAGCACACAGACATTCAGCCCTGAGAATCTTGTGGAAAATTAACAATTTGTAGGAGCAGCCACTGGGGGTGGCAATGACAGAACACAGAGCACAAGGTCTGACATGAGACTTGAATGTCTAAACTTCTCCCCTAATAATCACCTCTATTTCCAGAAAGGGCTTTCAGGGAAGCCTGAAAAAGAGAAAAATTTGTCTTCTAGGTCATCTTGTCCAGCCTGGGACCCTTCTGCTGCCACAGAGAAAGAAGGACTTTTCTGCCTTGCAAAGTATGAGAAAATCTGGATAAACCTCAGAACCGCTCTGGTCTTCAATAAGGCCAAATGGAATTAAACTTTTACTGCTATAAGACAGCTTTGTCTTAGGCACATGCATGGCCATCACCAGAGTGCAAGGGCTCAGCTGGGCTTAGGCACCACAAGAGCCTTTGTGCTACGTGACAGGCTGGAGACACTGACCTCGAACTATCTCAGTAAAATCAGTACAGTTGATTGCCCCACTCTTCAGCTTTGTGTGCACTGGATGCAAAGACAAAAGTGAATCATTCAGGTGAAGGTGAAGAGATACATAGATTTGATCACAAGAGGAAACAGGTAGATAGATGGAGCTGGTCATGTCTGGGTTGTCTTCACCATTGCTTTGATCCAGCCAGCTGCTCGGGGGATCACAGGAACGTCATGACTGTCCTGTTCTTGCCAATCTGCCAGGGTTCCAGTGGGTAAAAGCGGATGACAATCCTTTTGGGTATAAAAGCAAAAATGTGAACAGTGGACAGGAAACATTATTTTACAGCTAAATATTATCCCTGCCTAGTTTGCAACATGGTAGAAAATCTGCACTAAGCTCTCACTGTCTTACACTTCATGGTATTAATTTAACAGAGGCAAACATAAGCTGTGTCTGGGCAGGGTACAAGCAGGTGCCAGATTTCACCCACACAAATAAATGTACACTGAATTTCAACACTGCCTATGAGATACTTCTCCATTTCAGAAGGACCCAAGCAGTGCATAATCTTGGCAGGGATTTAGCCCAACAGCATCCAAGAAGAAGGGAAATGCTGTTATAACTCTTCTTTGGGAGATGTGTAGGAGGGGCACAGAGGGACACAGCTGACTTTCAGGAACAGCCCTGTTCTCACATTTGGCATGGTGATCCCACTGTGAAGCTCCACCAATTCTTGTGGGGTTTTGCACCAATTTCACCAACTGAACCACTGATCTTTGCTGAACAACTAAAGCCCAGACTGTTCAACAAGTGCAAACCAGTACATGGTTTTAACTGGCCCCGAACCACGTATCTGGGGTTCAGCATCCAAGAGCGCTTACGGTTTGCAATCTAGTCTTGGATCTCTATTACACCTTAACCTCCTAGAGGACATGGGAACTGCCCTGTCCTCACTACCCGTTAACATCCCCCTGTACTTTGGTTTGCTGTGCTCCGTATCTCCACGGACCACAGAGACCCGTGGAGCTGATGGGAGGGACGATCTCCCTCTCCCTGCCCCAGGGGTTATCCCTGTGTCCTTGCCCTCGGGCCGAAGGCGGTGCCGAGGCCGATGCCGCCCGGCCGGGCCGCACTCACCGCTCGGTGCCGAGGCCCAGCTGCGCCGTCAGGACGTCGAAGAAGCGGGCGCTGTGCCGCTGGTTCTGCTCCGCCGTGCCCACCACGCCGATGGAGGAGACGACCAGCTGCGCGCAGGGCTCGGCCGAGCCCGACAGCACCATGGGCAGCCCGCTGNCCCCGCCGCCCGGGCCCCGCGCTCACCTCGGCCGGTTTGCCCAGGATGTCCGCGGCGGCGGCGCACAGGGTCTGCGCCAGCCCCGGCGGCAGCCGCTCGGCCGGNCGGCGCCCCGGCGGGGGCGGGCTCAGCCCCAGCCCCGCACCGCCCGCAGCAGCGACCTCCGCCGCCTGCCCTCGCTCTGCCCCTCGCCCTGTGCCAGCGCCGGGCTGCGCTCGGGGCTTTCTCTGCCCCACCGCAGCTGCACCAGCTGGCTCTCGGGCCTTTGGGGTTTACCACGTACCGGGATATGCGTTAGGGTCTGCGAGACCTCACACATCTCGCTGGGTAAAATAAGTGTTGTGACAGTCCTTTTGTGACATTTCAGGTCATGCAAACAGACATCTCTGCACCTCTCTGTGCAGGGAAGGTTGAGAATGGAAGCACAGTGATTTCTCGGAACATCCAGCACTACAAGTAATTAAAAAGCGAGCAGAGAGGTTTACTCCTTTATCCACTACGTATTAATTACCAGGACTTTGAGCAATCAGGACTTTGAGCTCCTGAGTTGATAAAAGTGACCCTGGTAGGCTGGCTCACAGGGACAGCCTAATCTACAGATCAGAGGTGTCTTAACTAGAGGTCAGAGGTTTCTCAGAAGCTGAGCCACTGTCCAGTGAGGTTCCATGTGCTCATTTACAGCAAAGGGTTATGAACTAGCTTGATTGAAAGGTCATCTTGTTTAAGGCACAGAACTGTTGTGAAAATTGGCCCCATGTAATGTGACTTCTTGAGTTTCTACAGTCCTAGACAATGGTAATGAAAACTGATGGAATTGCTCATTTTTTTTGCTGAGGGAATTGCTTGGCCTTCACTGCTGCTAATGAAGACAATACTGGCACAAGGAGCCATGTGTATAAGCCAGCCAGCAATAAATCTGGGAAAAGATTTCTAGGAGAGAGATTGTGAAATGAGAGACCCAAAGGGAGAGGGGAGGGGGTACTGCAGGCTGGCAGGGGGTGGCTGCTTGTGGCAATAAGCAATAATACAGATGTTCCCTTTAAATGCAGGAAATCAGCAAAAGAAATAACCCCAAAAAAGTTAGATTACAGGGGAAATTTATGGAAATGTATAATCTCTTAAATAGATGGTCCTGAGGTTGTCACCAAAACAAAGGCAGTGGGGGTATTCAGCCACCTTGCAAATCCTGGGTGCAAGCCCACCCCTGCCTGTTTGCTGGGTGTCAGTGACTCCAGGGAAGATGCCTTTTAGGATCCGTTTTTCTATTTTTCTCACATTCTTTCAAATACTAAAAATCTCTTCCAATTTCATGGCCAAAAAAACCCCACATGACAAAAAACCAGTATATCAGGCGGCCTCTAAAGGGAAAGAAGATTCAAGTATCAGATGTCAGTAATTACAACTGGCCAGGGGACTGTCACAAACATCTTTAAAGAAACACATTTTCCTTTGCTCTTGATGGTTCACCATGTGAATGGCAGATTGTTCATAGCCTCACAGAGATTTTATTAAACTAAAGACATTTGTTTTATTGTTTCTGTCTCAGATCAGGCAGTTGAAATGCTTGTAGGGGGATGAACAACCAAGATGAGACAGCACAGCAGCAAATAGTTTCAAACACGCTCAGCCTTTGGAAAATCAGGAGTTTTTTCTCTCCTGCAGACATTTGCTGTCTCATCATCCACTTTGTGATTCCACTCTCAATATTACAAAAAAAAATCAACCAGTTCCCATTTAACATTTAAGTCCCTTGTGGACAATATTATGTGAATAAAACATCAATAAAAACATATTATTCAGCTCATGTTTGGGAAGAAAGGAAGGATGGGAATAAACATGTGCCTATTTCCAGTAGGGAAATAGACCTCCCTCCAGAGAGGGTCTTCAGTCAGGTCTCTTGACTTCATGGAGGACATAACCACAAAACAAAATTTCCTGCTAATACAAGCGGAAGTATATAAATGAGTTCTCTTTCCAGATAGGGAATTTAAAGATCTCTCTGGGCTCTGGATTAGACAGTATCTAGAACTGAAATCTTAGTGAAAAACATAATGAAAACATATCAGGTTTTACAGAACTTCCCAGCGAAAGTGTCACCAGCCAAGACATGGTACTACTGGGAAAAAAAACCCCAAACAAACAGAGAAGCAATTCCTGAATTAATTAATCATTTTGTCTTAATCTTTACAGGAAGAGCTCTTGGGCAATTATTTCAGGGTAAGGTTCAAGGGCAACAACTACTTATGAAGAGAAATACACATATGTATATTCCACCATTTCTGTATCCTTTACATTTTGTTATTTTCAACTGAAGAAACCAGAAATGGTTGGATTGGCTCAGTTTTACCTCATAAATTGTGCTGCAGTACAAAGGGATTTTGTATTTGAGCTACAGCTAACCAGAAACAAACAGCCAAGGGAAAGAGCCCAAAAGCTGCAGAACAACTCTCTGCCCTTTTATTGTGAGACATATGTTGCTCAATGCCACAAAATCTCTCTTGTTACTTCAGCTGTACAGGGTGAGCTACTTGGTGAACTTCCATCCAAAACACTCTCAGAAGAGCACTATATCTGTATTTATTCCCTGTCTGCATTTATTCCCCCTATTCATTTTCTAGGAGAAATGTGGATTGCTATTACAGTATTACCACAGAAAAAAACCACATTTGTTTACTGTTATATATTCTTCCAAGAAATCACTGTGAATGCGTTCTTTCTGCTCCCTCTATAATATCAGTTAAGGGGTATTTCAGGTAGGCAATGATTCCAAGGCTGTGGCCATCACCAGCTTGTTGAGGCGACGGTCTTTGCTGCACGGATCTCCAAGAACAGCCCCTGCCACACGTGTACTGGCAGACTGAGCACCAAGGGAACCCAGGCTGGCAGAAATCAAAAGCAGTGGTTAAACTGAAGAATTATAAAGATTCACAGTTGTAGATGAATACAAAGAAATTTCTTACAGGAACCTAAAGGCAGCTAGAACTGTGGAATGTACATGGACAGCCAAGCAAGATGCCTCAGAAATAAGAAATTAAAAAAAAAAATAAATCAATTTTTTTTTCACTTTCGTGAAGTAGTTTTGTGCTGTAATTGTCTGTGCAGACATGTGCTGGAAGATGAGGATTAGGCACACTTTGCCGTGTAAATGTTAAAAACTTGTGAAAACAATGTTCCTCATCCTATTCAGTTCTCTAATGGTCCCAGTTTATAGGCTGGCTCAGGTTCTGTCAGGAAATACCGTTCTTGTCTCTACCATCGCTGAAAAGACTGACACTTAAATAAAATCCAGATGCATATTAAGTGACCTCTAGGGCCTCAGCCTTCTGTATAAATTTAATGTTTCAGTTCTTAAACCTTCCCCAGCTTCCACCCCCAAAGATACAAGAAAGGCCTGGCCAGGGGGGGAACACTCTGCAATTTCTGTGTTAGAATTACAGTGCTCTTTCCAGTTACATGTAGAACTGGAGGTCAGAGAAGAAGTTAAAAAAAAGAAAAAAAAGGCAGGAAAAATTATAAAATAGGTTAATTCATTTCAACATCTTCATCAACACAGGCGCCAGCTGCTCTTTCAGCTGTGGATCAATTTGAATGTTGCTCAGTTCTTTGATATTGAGGATCATCTCATGGGCTTGGAAGAAAAGCTCTTTCCCCACAGCATCCTCCACCCGCCTGCGCCACTCCATCAGCCTGGGTCTGTCCTCGAAGATGTCACAACCAACTCCAACGGGCTGCAGAAAGGGAGAGAGCCACAGTGAGGCTTTGGGCAGTCACTTCTTCACCGAGACAACAGGCACCAAAAGTGTACCCGGAGGTACAGATAAAGGGAAAAAAAATGAAGAGTTCATAGAGGAGCAGTAGGAAGGAGGGAAATCTCCTCTGGTCGGGTGTACCTATCTAGGGGACACAGGAGCTCAACTGTGCTTTAAAAGGCATCCACAAGTCAATCCCTGAGTGCTGGAAGAGCTGTTGTGAGCAGCAGAGGTGACTACCATGTACTGTGAGTGATTTTCAGCCACATTGAAGTCATGGTGGGCTGGCAGTTCCAGGGACCACTGCACAGTTTGCAGGTCAGGTCTGACAAAGAACAACTAGTTTGTAACAGATTTAATTTGATTGCCTCTGTCTGAGACTAATTCTTGCATCTTCCAGACATGGCATGGGCAAGTACCATATTTTTGAATGATAAAAATATTCCTATATTGTTTTCTTATTTCATCAGACCTGTCTGCTATTGCTTTTCACTTGAATATATTTAATATATTAAATATGTTACCTCTTTCCCTGGAGGTTAAAAATAAAGTCATGATAAAGAATGAAGAAGAGGTATTGTTAGAGAAGAGAAACAAAAAAGATCTGTTGCAGCCAGCTTTTTTTTGTGTGTACTCTAAACCCACTCCAACATTCTCCCCATTGTTTTAGGCCAGTTCTGTTGAGATATGCCCTCGCTCCTCTTTCTACTGAAGTGTTACCACATGCTGCACCCTCCCTGCCCAGCAGCTTCTGTTCTCCCTTGTGCTGACACTTCCTTACCAAACTCTACCACTCACTTGCATCAGCTCCACAATGGCCACAAGATCCGCCAGGGAGATCTCGCTCCCGATGATAAAAGCCTTGTCCTGCAGAAACCTCTCCTCAAATTGCTTCAGGGAAGTGGATAGCCCCTCCATAACCTCCTGGAGCTTCTCGGAGGGCAACGGCTGCCCTGTGAAGAGGGGAATCAGCACCTGAGGAGGGAAGGGACTTAAATGTACAGTTGGCCATCTTCTCTCGGATCCAATCGTAGTAATCTCAATTATACCCCATGAACTACTCATGATTGTCAGGGATCCTGCAGCAAGGCCACAGGAGGGGATGATGCTGGAGCTTCATGGACTGCTACAGCTCCAAGCAGCTGATGGACAGAGAGCACATGAGCAGGCCAAAGGGGCTGACTTGAACTCCAGCTAATCAGAAGCCATGTGCAGAACTAAATCAAGGATTCATCTCATTTTGTCCCTGGCAGTTGTGCCCTCCCACTCCACCCTGCTGGGTTACGAAAGAAAAGTGGGCAACAGCTGCAGGGGAAGACAAATCTCTGCCACGTTCACCCCTGTTACATCCTCTGTTTCACCAGCCAGCCAAGGCAGGCCAGCAGCTGCCTGCCCACCGGCCACCCTGGCCACGGAACTGGCCACAGGATGATGGAGAGGAGGGAATGGTGGTGGCAGTGGCAGGAGCACAGGGAGGTACTAGAATGCTGGAGGGACTGGCTGGAAAGGCAGAAATGGCTTCCTCTGTGTGACAGCAGCCAGTGAGGCTGGAAGTGGGTCAAGGCTGGGAGTTATTACACCAGCCTTTCTGTGGCCTCCCAAGCACCGCTCTTTAAACAACTAAAAATTTTTCCAGAGCAATCACATAACTGCAGTCCTTGTGTCTCCACAGAGTTGCTGGCACAGAGGGTAGTTGCCTTTCCAAGACATTTTTCGCTGCTCACAGGGGTATACCCACTACCAGAGCCCACAGTGTTTCGCAACTATGCTGCCTCCACCTTCCACAGATAAAGAAATACAGTTTATTTAGAGAATAAAAATTAAAGATACGAATTTCAATCAGTGCGAGTTGACGGAATTTCTACTTACTGCAAGTATATTCAACAATTCAAGCTGAGATTGCTTAATCCAAGCCATGATTTTGGCCAAATACATGTGGAATCTATTTCATCAGAAAATTCATGGCCAGTTCTCTTCCTCAGTGATTCCAACTATGCATGATGGGATCTCTGGACAAAGTCACTTGAAACAGCATCTTCTTCCTTTTCTTTATCTCAGGGCAGTCTATCTTCTCCCATTTCTAGCTAATATGCTTTTGTTACACGGTGGCTTTATATGTTTCCATATTTTCAGTTATTCTGAGGACCTTTTCTGCATGTGGGTTATCTAATCATCTGCAGCAATTAGTTGGATTTCTTTCCCTTTACAGCACTGCAGTCACAGCCTTGCAGAGGCTGGAAGAAACTGCTTCTTGCATGAATCTGACTCATATTGGAATCGTTTCTCTGTACTCTGTAGCCAAAAAATCAAATGCCAGTAAATCAAGAAGCTAAATGAGTCCTGATATGCTTTGTTAGGCACAAACAAGGGCAAACTTTACAATTGAGGAGTGAAGTTCTTACCTGTTCACTAGCAATTACAATTTCATCTGAAATTCCATACCACAGCTGTACTTGCAGGGCTGTATTTGCACCTGGGTCTCTCTGAGGATAGTTGCATTAACTGTGAGTTGGCTGGAAATAGGTGTCCAGCAAAATCATCAGCCACTAAATGACTTTCTGCCTCAGGGTAATTCTTTTAATTTTGCCTAAATGTAAATTGATCTGACTACACTGAATAACAGAAATCTGCATTTCTGAGTTTCTCTTCTCTCTGGCCCTGAGCCTAGGGCCTAAGTGTACTGGAAGCAGAAGGCTCCTTCAGGATTTCTACTCTGATGGGGCTGCAGGGACTTGTATGAAGACAGCAGGTCTCTCTGCTTCCAGCAACAAAGTACATGCTCACCAAAGCCAAACTTCTGCTGGTGTGCACGCTCTGCACAGCTGTGCACTGAGGGGGAGGCCCCTGGGGGCAATACCCAATCAGTTATATATTCATTCACATATCCAGGCAATGGAATTCTGTTGGGTTGGAGACCTTCTGTACCAGATGTACTTTAAGGAAAAAAAAACCAAAATGGCCAAAGCTGCTTTTGCCAAGTCCTGACGTTGATCAGTTCAGAACAGCTCCCTCTCTGACAGCTCCTCTCAGCTGGGAATGGCCCAGGACTGTTGTTTCAGCATGACAAACTCCTCCAGATTGAGGCTGTTCAAATGCTCAGTATTCTCGCAGGCAAACATCACTTCACTCACATTTGAATAGTCAGTCTCCTTACCTTGATCCACATGGTCTTAGGAGCATTTGCCCGGATGTTGGCATGATGCCAGGAGAGGTATTCATCTACCCGGGCCCGTTTTTGTATGTCCTTTGGGTACCAGTGGTCGGGAGTGTTGTACTTTCGACTCAGGTACAGCAGAATGGCAGTGCTGCTCAGCATCAACAGGAGACAAGAAAGGGGTCAGGCAGTCGGGATGCAGAATGCTCTCGCCTAAGCTCCCTCTCCTGCTCCTTCTCAGCTTGCTGCTTCCACTAAAAAGCATTCAGGTCAGGATTTCCAGTGGAGTCTAGGGACCATAAAAAGGCATCTAATTCATGTTGACATGAGAGATGGCCCTTAATCACCTTAGTTCCCGTGAGAACTTTAACCTGCTGGAAAATCACAGCACTGTTCTGTGGTGCTGCTGGACAGAACTGGGGTAAACAAACAATAAATCTCCAGTATCACCTACAGCGATGGTAACTCTACTTGCTCCTTGACTGTTCTGACTCATCTCTCTGAGACCTGCACATGTTTATGTGCTTGTGTACAAAACTCTCTAATGGGTTATGCTGCCTGTTCATCAGGCCTGTCTCCAGCCTGCAGCTTCCACTGAAGTCTGTGGAAGGCCCAGCAAGGAAACCCTACAGAATCTTTTTGTGTTTGTCCAGGTGCTTATACTTCCTCTAACTGGCAGGAGGAGTCAGATGGAAAAATATCTTAGTCATCTGCAACAATACTTAGGCTGTTACTACAAATAAAAATGCCACAGAAAATGTGCTGACAAAATGGAAGAAAATGCAGACCCCTCTACTATGCTGGTACTACTATAGCTCAATTATTTCAGTATTATGACACCATTAACCAGTCTCCATATTAGTCTTTTAGTGTAAAGCCTAAATTTTATCTCTGTAGGTGTTCACTCAGCCTTTATGACTAATTCAGATAAACAGAATTCTTTCCTAGAGTAAAAGGGTTTTTCTTTTCCTAGGGTGAAAGGAATTTTTATAAGCTTTAAACATTTCCCAGAAATGTTTATAATCCCATTTTGAAGTAAGTGCATTCAGGGTGAGATCAAGAAGCTAAGTCAGCTGAATTGTTTACATTCTGAAAGATACTTCAAACAGAAAATGGAAAGAGATCAAATGAGGTTATACTATTAAAAATAACTGACATGTTCATATATTCTGTGATAGTTAATCATTCCATGGGAATGACATCTTCTAAATGCAGCACGGATTGCTGGTACCCAAGGAAGTCTAAGGACTGAGTTCTTACCATTCTGCGAGGGTGAAGTCTCCGTCCTTCAGTGCCGGTACTTTCTTTAAGAGGCTGACTTTGCCAGTGCCTTCACTATTTGATGGCCCTAAGAACATGAACAGACAAGGCTGAGGTTAGAAGTGTATCTGCCAGTGAAAGATAAATGAGATACCTGCAGCCAACTGGATAATCAGTGACCTGTGTTAGGTTTTCCTGATATGGTCATATTTCTCGATTCAAAGGCAATGAAATGGAAGAGTCAGTGTAAGAGCTGTCTGTAGAGGGCAGTCGGCTCAGGCTGGGCCTGCAGCATGGAGCAGTTCACGTTTCTATACAGGAGTTCTATTGCTTGACTCGGAGACCAGGATTCTGGCAAAAGTTACTGACAAAAATCACTCCCTGAGAGGCACTTAGAGCACACAGTGAAGGTGCTGGTACTGAAAACACCATTGCAGATAACAAAGAACAGCTGACTTGTCCTGAGAACTGTGTGTCCTATGGCTTTAGAGACAGGGGGAAAAAAGAAGTTAGGATGAAGGCAACTGAGCACCTACAAAATACTTAATATTTGCCAAGAAAGCAGGGTCTAGGAAAGTTGAGTTTGCACACAGAGCATCCCAACGAGGACAGATGGTTGCTACTCCTGGTCCTGTTCTGACAGGCACCACCAACACAAAGTAATGTTCCCGCAGTTTGTAAATGTGGCTGACTCTAGCTAGGATGGTCATGATGGAAAGCAACTGAAAAGCCCTGTGTCCACAGAGATCACTGCAGTGGCTGATCAACCAGAGAGAACCCAACAAGATAACAGACACACTGAGCAAAATCTTTCTCCTGTTTGTTTATCTCTGAAAAGTAGAGGGAATCTAGCATTTACAAAGAAAGCAAATGTTGTCAACAGAGCTGATTCCTCAGCATACATGTAGCTGAGGATGTTTCCAAAGTTTTTGATGGGAAAAACATGAGTGCCAGCAGTATGGCCGTACGTTCATGAAATAAGCCAGATGTGGGCATCTGCCAGGGGCAAGGAAGCTCAGACACCTCGATCCTGCATTACTTCTGACTGTGTTACTCCTGACTCTCCATGTCAGCCTACCTCTGATAGGAAAATGCAGGAAGAAGACACCATCCCCTAAGAATTTAAACTGCACAGTCCCCTGGAGGCATTAACAGCTGACCACCTAGTCAGGTTTTCAGTTTCCTGCTGCTGGCACTGGACTTGCCACTCAGCAGGGAATTGTACAGCAGTCCAGGAACACCTGAGTAGAAAAGCTCTGAGGAATTTGTGTGCTTTGCTTGTTTTAAGTGCTCCTTAGAAAGGGGAGGGGGGGGAAGAAAAAAAAAAGAGGGCTCTTAACTAACAGTGATCTCCATCCCCAAGAACTATTTGTCCCCATTCAGGCGGCAGTGACAGTGTCTGCCTGCTTTACTGGACAAATGTGCAGCAGGAAATAAATCTCCAGGAAATAAAACCACCCTCTGGACTATCAGATTTGTTTGCATATGGTTTGGGAAGGGGTGGGAGAAGGCAGGTAGCTGCATTACAGTTACAGACTCCTTTCCTGATACAGGTTTCACATAATAAGGCTAATCAAGCAGAGCAGACATTACCATCCTGTTTTCCTTTCTAGCTGACTAGCCTCTACCTTGTTTCATCTTCGAGAAGTGCTTTTTTAAATTCCAGTGTAAGTAGCTTCATCAGAGACCAAGCTTCACATCCATCTGCTGTCTGAAGGGATTCAAACCCATGTGTTCCACCTCAGCGGGAAAAGTCTCTGGCTACCTGCTGTAATGTGGTCTCCAGCTTAGCTGGGTAAGGGATTCCATGTGCAGAACCAGGCAGCACTGTCAGGAGAGGCAGGAAGACAGAACTTCCTAAGAATAAGAGCCAGACAGAAAGTGCAAGTTAAGCCTCATAATTAAGAAAATTGAATATAAAAATAAAAATGCCCAAAAATCAAGCCAGCAGGCCAAGTAAAAGGTGCCTCACACACATGATTTGTATCACAGAAACAGCAAGGCAAATTTTTGTAATCTATTGTCATGCAAGGAGTTGCTTGGGGAAGGTGCTTGGTCCTGTGCTTTTAGAAGGGCTCCAAAGGCCAGTGGTCATCACACACCCAGCTCTGGTGAGATCTGGTGAGTAGCCAGGGGGTGCTTGGAAAAAAGCAACAGAAAGTTTCCAGTCAGTAATGCTTCCAGCTAACGAGCAGTCCCTTGTCAGACCCAGCTGTTGTCCTGCTGTCTGTGTTTATTATCCAAGTTAGCAGGAAACTAAGAAACAAGGACATGAGAAGTAAGCAGTGGATGATGGCAGCCTGAACCAGATTTCAGCCAGCTTTCATCATGCAGCAGTCCTAGCAGGAATACTGAGCATATTTGTTCCCTGATGGGACTAACGTGGCATTACATCAGGCTGGACAGTAGGTCGGTGTCTGTAACACAGCCTGCGCTGCAGCCCAGAGATGGCACCTCACGTGCTCTGGTTTGTACAAAGTCTTTGCACACAGAACAAAAGACCTGTGCCAAGTCTCTAGGACTGAGCTGAGGACTGGCAAATGCCTTGGTGTGAACACTAACCCCAGGCTGCTACATTGGGATCAACTGCTTATTATGTGAAAATAGAGACCAATATTTGTATTTGCTGTTTAACGGAGTGTAAGCTTCTGCCTCTCTTGCAGCCAGCAGAGCCAGCCTTTTTGTTTAGTGGTATTAGGTGGCCTATCTTTATCATTCCTGTGATGTTGGCTTGACTTATGGTTCTGTTTAACATCAGTTGTGTCTGGTGAAATTAGTTCTTGATGTCCCTCAAGAATATAGATATATACACTGTGTGTATTGTTGGGCTTTGAGGAGTAACTTTAACAAGGAAAGTATTACACTGTAAAAAAAGCAAGGCTGCACACAGAAGGAATTCTTAAGTGTAAGTCATAGAAGAAGGAAGGAGACTTATTTCTGAATAAAAAGAGCAGTGGACAAGATTTTACAGAAATAGAAAGCAAAAACTACGGTCTATTTGCCAGTCATGTCCCTGCCTAATCATGTCCTCAGCTAAGGATTTCCAAGTAATATGCTTTGCCTTAGGCACAATAGCAACAGTTTACTAGGAAAATGCAATATGTAACTGGGCAATAGTTATATTGCTCAGTTTTTGCTGAGTGTTTCTGCAAAGTACAGCATTCCCAGAGCACTCCTCGGCTGTCACTGACTAATTTGCTAGAAATGGCTGGAGGAACATTCCTTGGTGATCCACCAAAATAGATGCAGAGGAGATACGAGACCGCTGTGGGAACAGGAGTCGCACGGTCAAACCACTGCGTTCAATGCCCCTGGGCAGCGCACGGATTCAGCATCACTCGGGTGACCCCGGGAGCTCGTCCTTCCCTCCCACCAGCCCGAAGGACGCGCTGCTGCTCCTCTGCCGGGAGGCGAAGGGGCTGCCCCGGGGGCCGGGAGATCAAACCCGCCGCAGGTCCGGGCCCTCAGCGGCGGGCTCAGACCGGCCCCCGCGCCCGGGAACCGCGTTCCAGCGCCCCGGAGCGCGGCCCGTCCGCGGGGACAGGCTCGGTGCCGTCCGCGGGGACCCTCCCGTCCCCTGCCCTGCTCTCACCTGCGCGGGGCTGCTCCGCGCCGCTCCCCGCCGCCGGCTTCTTCCCCAGCACCGAGTCTGCCAAGAGCCAAGAGAGGGGCTGAGCCCGCCGCCCCGCCGGGCTGCGCCCGCCCCGGCCCCGCTCCGTCTCGGGGCAGCGCGCCCGCCCCACCTTTGAACAGCTCCACGTGCTTGAACTCGAAGGGGATGTTGTTGCTCCGGGCGAAGATGTAGATGGAGCGGCAGGGCTGCGAGAGCAGGTCCAGGTACAGCTCCAGCCCCATCCCGACCCGGCCCGCCCTGCACGGAGCTGCCGCGGCTCTGCCGCCCGCCGCCCGGAGCCGCCCCGCATGGGCCGGCGGGGGCCGAGCCGCGCCGGGCGGGAGGTGCCCTGTGTCCCTCCCCTCATCCCTTCCCCGGGCCGCTCCGGGCGGGAGGTGCCCTGTGTCCCTCCCCTCCTCCCTTCCCCGGGCCGTTCCGGGCGGGGGGCGGTGGCTGTGCGGGGCACGGAGCCGGGAGGAGTGGGGTGTGAGCCGGGGGTGGGACCGCGGGGCGCCATCCTCCTGCGGGGCGAGGTCTGGAGAATGCCGGAGAAGCCCAGAAGAAACCCCCGGCCGAGGCAGGGGCGGAGAGGCACGGCTGGAGTTTGGGCAGAGGGCAGAGAGTTCCCTATCCCATCGTCAAGCGGCCCTGCCCCGCTGGGGCTGGCACCGTGCCTATTCATTTTCCTCCAGGAAAGGAAGGTAACATGAGGGATAAACTGCGAGTAACAGTCAATTGCCAGCCTCAAAAGAGAGGTCGGCACTAAGCACTGAGAGAGCAGGGCTTGTCATTCCCCTCTGCAGCCTTGGCTGGCACCACAGAGGCTCGGGAGCAGCTCTCACCCTCAGTATCCCGCCACGGCTCTTTAGATGGCAAATGCTTGTTCTGGTAACACAGCTCTGCAGGGGTGTGCCACTCAAGACCTTAGCACAACGTCCTCTAGGCCAGCATGAATCTCACACTGCCGGATCTCAGGATGCTTTTCAGTTCAAAACATAATTCTTTAGTCATGTAGTCTCTGCCCAGTCCTGCGAGGTGACACCTGAATGGCAGTAAAGCGTGGAGGACTTCTCTGCAGGCATTACATCTGCATACTTACTCAAAGTGACTTTCTGCTCTCCCTGGTATTTGTCGCTTCAGATTTCCACGCAAGTGGAGGAGAACTAAAGAAGCGTAGACTCAATTCAAGCCCTTGCACTGGGCCTGCAGCGTTTCATAGCAGTGTGATTCAGGGAAGGTGACATGCTGGCTGAGTACAGGGACTTCTGGGGCTCTGGGAGATAGAGCAGCTGAACCACTTAGAGCAAAGTCACCTCCAGTCAAACCCGCTTTGGCTCAGCTGACACCTTTTTATCAGTGTTGTGCCAGAGAGCCTGTGTGTTGCACAAATCTTTGGAAAGAGCCATGTGAACCTCAGGGAGAGGGGAACTGGAGGATCAGTTGTTTTTTTTCCTGTAGAGAGGATCGTTACAAAGGGTGGTGAGAAGGCTCAGCTACTGTGCTGGGAGCTCTGGGTAAATTACAAACAGGAACACTTGTAGGGGTTTAGAACTTTCAGATTTAGAACCACGCTATAAGAGTTTTCCAGTTTCTCAGCCAGAACAGGGAAAGGGGCTGTGCACACCCTCCAGTTCCCCTGCAACGCAGTTTGCCCTCTAGAGCACCTGCGCCCAGCACCAGTATGCTGGAGACAAGGCTTGTAGAGTGTTGTGGCAGGTGCTTGAGTTCAAACTGCTTCAGTACAAAGGAATCTTAAATGTTAAGGGAGTGGGGGAAAGGAGCGTGAAAGTGGCTCTGCACAGGTAGTAGTCTGAGAAGTCTTTGTGCTTTGGAGTGGTTGCATGTCCCTACTCTGAGATATCCCTGTGAAGAGTTTGTTGATCTCAGCGGTGTGCAGGAACCTTGGCAGCGTGGGTTCGCTTTGCTCCTTTATTTATGGTTCAGTTGATCTATTAGTCCTATCTGGACTTCAAAGATCTGTTCATGTGCCTCCTGGAAATGTTCCTTCCTAAAGTTTTTCTCCAGTTTGCTGACTGCACTGCAGAGCCCACACAGCCCCAGAGGTATTTTTATCTGGTTGTGTTACAGGCCATTTGACTGATTATTCCTGGCTCCAGGCTTGTGCTTCTAGCACTGTATTTTCACTTAACTCCATCACCTCAAAGGCCATTTTTCCTGCCCTTATTTTCTCTGTCAGCTTTACGGGAACAGGAACAAGACAGAAAAAATGCATTAAGTTCTGCAATTTATTTCTTAATAATTTAGAAAAGGTCTCAGAATGTGTATCTGCTTTTTAACTATTCCTCCCATTTGTGTATCGCAGCTTCATTTTATTCGAAAAGTTACAGGCTTTCTCCTCTTTTCAAATAGCCCCTGGCTATTGAATTGAGGAAATTGAATCAAACAGCATGTTAAACTAACACTGGAGGTGTGACCCTCTCCCTTTTCGTGGTGAAAGGGGAGTGGACACTCAACAACAGACCTTGCACCAAGGCAGGCAAAACTCTTGCACAACCTGTTGGGTTTTGGCAGGCAGCTCTCAGGGATTTCAGTCTAGGAGCTGGAACCTGCCAAGATCAAATGACACAAAATGCGGAGGTATAGGGATAGCAAAAGGCAAAGTACAAGGGTAAGTTGCCTTATCTCCACTATTTAGAGGAAAAAACAAGGCTTCATTTGTACAACTCTGTGACCATCCCAGGAGTTGCTCTAGGGAGGTGCTTTGTCCTATGTGCACAGAAGGGCCCAAAATGCTCCTGGTCACTGCACCATGAACATGCAACAGTCCAGAGACTATGGGAAAAACAATTTAAAATCTCTTCCTGTCACCATGACCAGGGTGGAGTGAGGCGAGTGTGCTTATCCTTTGTGACACAGCGGTGGAGGAGCATCAGTGAGCCAGCTCTGAACATAGTTTCAGCTTGGTTTTGAAGGCAGCTGTCCTCACAGGAGCACACAATGGGTGACATTTAAGGAACTTGTGTCTTATTCCAACAAGAAGAAAATTGGCTCAAGACTCTTACATGGAGCTCTTGTGCTACAAGTATCATAAATTAGAAAATATAAAAAAAGGCTCTTTATTTACCTTGGCTCATGCAATGGTTTGCGTGCAGAGCAGCCCTGTCTGGAGATTCTGCAGGGAGATGTGTGTCAGGAAAGGCTCTGCTCCCAAGTGCAGTCTGATGTTTGTCAAGGTTAGCACTCTGCAGAATAGGCTCTTGGTTTTGATTGTTTCTCTGCTCTGATTCTACTTGAGGAGAAGCTGTGGGAGATATTTATTGTTCTGGTACGAAGTTTGCTCTCTACAAGAAAGGGAAAAGTTGGAAGTCAGGAACCTGGAAGTTAGGGTGAGTATAAAGGTGCCAACAGCAGAGCGCAGCAAAGCTGGGCAGCCTTGGTGAGGCAGCGAAGGCACCTCTTTAATTGCAGGGTGCACAGCAGCCCATCTGGTGACTGTGGTAGAGCTGCAGGTTACAGAGGGAAGGAAGTGGTTGGTGGTACAACGTAAACAGGCCGTTCTCTTGAGGCTCAGCACTGCTGGCAACTTCAGCAGCGGGGCAGCATCGTCAGGGGTTGCTGCTCAGGCACCCTTGGGGCGAGAAGAGAGCTGCTGTCACTGACTTTACTCACTGGCATGCAACAGGCTCTTCTCAACAAACCTACCAATAAAAAATCAGGTCAGAAGACAAATATCCCTGCACGGGTCACCACTGAAACTGAAAAGGTTTGGGGGAAAAGCTGCCTTTTCACCACTCACATTTAGGATTTCCCGTAGGCTGGAGGAGCGGAAGGTAAAGGGACCAGCCTGCTTGGCTGCTATAGCTCAGCCCACAGGCATGTGCGTTGCAAGCTGTAGTTCACGTGCCCTTTTGAACTAAAGGGCAGGTTTACTCAGGAGAGAAACACAGAAGAGGGAGCTGGCTCATTCCCCAAAAACAGTAGGTCCAACTGAAAACATGCGTGAGACTGTTTGAGCAGCTACTTGGACCTTTTCTGAGCACTGTCATGGCTCCATTCAGATGGCTGACATCTCCCCTGCAGTGTTCTGGCCACCTCTGGGGATGGTGTAACCAGCCAGCACAGACAGACTTCCAGACACAACCAGAGCTTAACAAGGAGGCAGGAAAAAACAATTCTGCAAACCGGAACCCTCCTTGCGGAAGCCTGTACTTGGAAACGGGAGGTCACGGGACAGGAGGGCAGGAAGGCAGGAGGGGCACAAAGGGACACAGGCAAGAGGTTGCAAAGGGTGCTGCACAGGTGTGCAGGATGGCTCAATGTCCGATTCCTTCCAAATCCTGTTTGCAAATCCAAACAGAGCTACAACACCTGGCAAATGTAACTATTAACCTTACTGGAGGGTCTGATGAGACAAAAGAGTAGTGGAACATTAACTGGGGCATTACTCAGCTCTTGTAGTGAGAGCTCTGCTCACCCAGGGCTGGCCAGCACAGCTCCCGCTGCCCTCAGTGCTGGCCCAGCCACCGCAGCCCCTGTCAGTGCACAGCCTGCCCTAAGTGGCTTCTGTTGAGCTGACAAAGCCACTGTGGGAAAACAGAGCGAGCACTGGTGTGGTTTACGGCGGGGACTGTGTGGGCTAGCAGCAGCTTGACCAAGAAAAGCAGCTTTTTGCCACTGTGCAGGGTGTTCTTTGTAGAGTGTGATATGAGTCTGTGGTCAAGGAATTTTATTGACAGGACTAACCCCATCCTTCCCAGAAGCTGGAGGCCTCCCTTGGTTACCCACACAGCTCCCTGCTCCTGGGCGCTGTGTCCCTTTGCTCCCACAGCAGCATCTAGTGGCCAGGTGCTCTAAGAGCCCTGGCTGTGTCCCCAGCAGGGGCTGGGTCCTGACTTGCCTCTTTCCTAAAGAGCACAGATCTTCCAGCAGAGTGTTTTCACTTTGCAGAGTGAAAACCATCTGCTACAATTACTTTTCCTTGTTTCAGATACATCTGTTCCACCATACCCTCAGGAAACCTTTGCTCTTGCCTGGAAAACTCTGAACAGAGATGGAGAAGACAGCTCTGACTGGCCCCCCTTTCCACACAGACTGAATCACCTCAGTCCTCAAGCAGATCCAGTGGTGCTGGAGCATGAAAGAAAAGCCTTCAGGGCTACAGCTCCCATGCTGCAGAGGAGAAAGCAGCTCACAGCAGTTTAAGATGTATTTTTCTTCCCTTCTAAGTTGCAGAAAGGCTGTGAGTGAAGGGAAGTGCATTTTGTGGAATGGTGTTTCTGTATTATTTTTAGAAGAAATGCTGAAAGACTACAATAAGCCTTCATAAAATAATCTATTTTATTAGAGCATAATCCTCTAATTCTAGCTGACCTGCTTTAGGAGCTGCTGCTTGAAATTCTCCAGCAGTTCAGGTGCAAACTGATCAGCAGTCAAGTTCTTAATGTTCATGATCCCTTCATGGGCTTCCTGGAAGAGCTCCTTCCCCACAGCTTCTTCCACCCGCCTGCGCCACTCTGCCAACTTCGGCCTCTCCTCAAAGAGGTTGTAGCCAGCACCTACAGGCTGCAAGGAGAGAGAGCACCTGGGAGTGAACCAAACACGGCATTTACCAGGGATGGGACCAAAGGAAGGACGGATAGGCTTTTGGCTCAAGGCAGCAGTCAGTCATCACATTGGGTGGAGCTCATCTCTGGTTCTTAGCTCATAGGAAGCAAGTGGTGACATCCTCAGCAGCTGCTGTCCCCTGGGACATGCAGCAAACAGCTCTGCCATGGCTAACCCCAGAACTGTCTAACAGAGAGGTTCATGCACACCAACACATCTCTTCCAAATGTCTTTACTTTCTCTGCCTACTTTGTAATTTATTTTTTTTTTTCCTGAGGAATTTTGACCATATTTCTATAGAAAGAACTGTCTCATCAGAATAGGTGTTCCCTGGCAAACTTAATTAGGGTCAAAGTCATAAAGGAACAAGACTTAAGCCCATGGAAGGGTTAACTGCAGGGAGCTCTGCCATTACAGAGGTGGTGGTGCAGCAGGATGCCCACAGCCCAACCCACATACCCAGCAGCAGGTTGATGCTCACCTGCATGAGCTCCACCAGCGCTACGAGGTCTGCCAGGGAGATCTCGCTGCCTGCGATGAAGGGCTTGTCCTGCAAGAACTTCTCTTCGAACTGCTTTAGGACAACATTGAGGTCCTCAATAACAAATTCTAGTTTCTCTGCAGAAAGTGGCTGGCCTGTGAGGAGAGGCAGCAGCACCTGGGAGGGAGAAGAAACAAGTTGCTCTTTAAATGATTTGTTCCAAACCTAGTCATCACCCTCTCTTTGCCAGCCACTGAGGATCCCTCATCAGCCATGCAAGAGAACAACTGGAACTGCTCATCTCTCTTGCCAAGTCAACATTAATCTCAGTCACTACTTCCTGCCTCTCCTTGTCTCCTCCCTGGAAATCTGATATTTCAACCACAAGAATCTCCTCTCAAGGGAAGACCGCATCATCTGCCAGCAACTGCAGTTTGTTTTCCAGCAGGAGGTTGGTTCTTTCCATGAAGCCGAGCAGCAGGCACTGAGCTATGTCTGGTGAGAGCTGCTCACCCAGGATGAGTTTGCTGTGGGTCTCACAGAGCAGTGGCTGCACCATGAAGGATTCAGGCCACTTCAGTTAGGCTCAGCAGAGCAGCCAAACCAATTCCAGATACAGTTTTGTCCCAGTCTGTCACCTGACTTGGACATTTGCTAAGGAAGGCCCTGCACACAGGTGGGCCATTGCACTCACAGCTCTTAGCGCTTAATTTTTGGTATATAACGGTCTCACCTTCGTTAAGAAGACCTTGCTCCCCTTCACACGGATGTTGGCATGCTGCCATGACAGGTACTCATTGACCCTCGCCCTTTTCTGCAGGTCAGATGGGTACCAGTGATCAGGAGTCTTGAATTTCTGGGCGAGGTACAGGAGGATTGCAATGCTGCCCAAAGAGTGAGACAGACCAGTGAGCTGATCATCTGAGATTAAAGCGCCTCGTCCTTTCTTCTCCCCCCCAAATTTTGCACTGCTGGACAAGCAGCAACACAAACCTGATCCGAGTCAGGTAGAAGTGCAGGGCACGGAACTGCCAGCAAGGCACAGCACAGGAGAGAGTTTGTGCTGGCTCCACCAGCTGCTTATGGGCAGCAATTATCCGATACATCCCAGCGAGATAGAGGTGTCCTGCTGGCACAGTTACCCCACCGACACTGTTGAGCAAATAGGAGCTGCAGAATGAGTTTAAACCAAAGCTGACCTTCACAGGGCCTGGCCATTCAGCAGCAGGTGCCTTATGTCAGATTTTCTGCACTGACCTACAGCCTCCAGCTGCAGGCAGAGAGCAGGAGGACACGTGGACAGGTATTTAAGCTCAGAAACACTGCCTACATGCAGAGTAGCTCCAAGCAGCAGCCCACAGATTTTTGCACTGTCAATTCTGTTCAAGTTGCTTACATAAGGAAGATTCTTTTGAAACACAGGTTTGTTGTGTACAAGTGGAACTGATAGGAAGGAGGAAAAAAACTGCCTGGGCTGGAGTCCCAGCACTGCACTGGCAGAATCCAAACTTTGGGATAAGCAATACTGCAGGTAGGGGGTTGAGCTTATTTGAGCCTCACCTCTCTGCTAAGGTGAAAGAATCATCCTTTAGTGCAGGCACCTTCATCAGGACATTCACCTTCCGGAACTCCTCTGTCTTGTGCTGCCCTGAGGAGGGAAACAAGAAGTTTTACTTGGCAGGGATAGTCAGGACTTGTCTGCAACACTTGTGGGGACCGTTTGGCCTCAAGTTCCTGGTCTTGATTGTACAAATACAGTCTTGTATCAAGCTTATAACCAATCAATAAGTGCTGCAGGGTGAGTGGGGGGTTGCCCTATGGTATCAGCTTATTGTCTGCATACCAGACTCACCTCTTGACCATGGGCAGAATGGCTGGGAGTCCTTTCATACCAATAGTGCTTGTCTACTCAGGGCTCTATCAGCTCCAAGTTTGTGCCTGGAGGTACCTGTCCTGTACAAACCCAGAGTGAGCTCTGAATGCCTTAGAGGGAAGGGATCTCACTATCAGAAACATGGCCAACATGGACAGTGAGAAAGCAGTTTATTTTTTTTTTCCTGGATGATTATTTAATTTATATTCAACTCTCTTTTTAGTCCTCAGATGAAAATAAATTTCTATGATTCCATATAAAGATGGTACTTCATTACAGATCCGTCAGTCAGCTCCTGTGCATTTTGTCATACCTTTTATCAGAGAAAATATGGATTTGTTGCTTTTAAGCTATCTTGTAGGTCCCCCATGAAAGGTAGGCAGAGTGAACCTGACAGGAGAAGGTTCTTTGTTCATTTGAGGTCTCAGCATGCTCCACTGTGTCTGAACCCAGTCCCAGAAGCCTTGTTTTATGTGACTTGTTTGTGCCAGCCTTTTCCAGCCGCTGGCTTCAGTCACACGTGTGCACCTGTGTATTCAAGCCTCTCTAATGTGTAACTAACCTTATGCCATGTCCTGCTGTGTGACTCACTTGAGAATCTGTGTGCCAGAGGAGATGTTCTGGCAGTGATTTTAGCTTTCCCAGTACTTGGCAAACCTGATTTGTGACTATTCCTCCATCACTTGGCTTGCAGCACATCTCCCCCACCCCCTTTCAAAAAGATGAAGTGTGCTGATTCCAGGTCTTCTCAGGTGTCCTTTGAATGTCATGGGATTTCTATCCATTCTCACTTTTTCCCACCCCACTCCTTGAGACCTGCCCTACTGGGGGCCCAAGGGCTTTTCTGAAGGGACACATTCAGTGCACCAGCTCAATTCTGAGTATTGATTCCCTCACGTGGTCCTCACCTGCTGTGCAGAGATAAGTGCTAGTGCAGCGAGGCCTCCCACACTGTGTCCCAGAGTGAGCTAACCCAGCTGCAGGTACCTGGAGCACTTCCCTGTGGTATGGGAGGTACACACACTGTAGGAATGGGATTAGCATTCCCATGGGCCAAATCACCCATCTTAAATCCACTGGCCAAAAGCAGGGGGCCATGGGGCACAGAGCACTGGGAAACTGTGACTTAATTCACTTTCCTTCCTCTCAGTTCCCCAATGCCTGTATTTCAGTTGTTCCATTCTCCTTGATGCTCTCATTGCTTGCTTGCCTTCTTGTTTGCACCAGTCTCACAACAGTTTATTTATTGGGAAAGAAGGGGAAGGACACGAGATGAGCCTGCCCCCAGGTACAAACAATTGCAAACATTTTTGCTATGAGATAGGTGGGAGGAAAGCCACAGCAAGGTACAACCAGCGCACATCTAAGGTGTGCAGGGGAACACCCAGAGACTAAACCACATCACCCCTGAGGTCTGAGTCACAAGTTGGAGCCTCTTTTGTTCCTTTATCAATTTCAGCCCCAGAAGCCTTCTCATCTTTCACTGTTTTTAAGCATTACTGACTGAGGCATTGTTATGCCCAATACATTACCTTAATTTCATATCAGCAGAGCTCTGGAGAGTTGAAAGACAGCTTTTACCAGCTTCAGTTACAAAGAAAGAAGATGCAGATCTTCGGGCATTCTTTGGTGAAAACACATGATACCCCTTGGAGAGGCTCCTATCAGTTATCAGTTGGTTTTAGCCCAAATAAACCACTTTCCCTTCTACATTTATCAGTGTTCAGGTCACTGGCAGCTGCATTGTCTCGCTCCACAGCCTTCACAAGTCTGCCCTCAACCCTCTCAAAATAACCTGGCTACAAACTGCTTGACCCAATGGAACCCCCAGAGGGGCAGCCAACTGCCCTGCCCTGCCTGCAAAGGGGGACACATCGGCAGTGAGGACCCTCATACGTGAGGCCCCTCCCAGGGGGCTGTTAACCCCTGCCAAGAGGAGGAGACCTGCTCTGCAGCAACTGCTGCTGCTTACTGGAGCACAAAGCTTTTTAAAGAAGTTTAATTAGGGAACAAGAACTGCACACCTCGGCTGTCCTCGCCCATACGTGAATGTCCCACCTCTGTGAATTTCTGTCTTCCATTAACTGGGAAATTCCCTCAGACCTGGCACATCCTGAGCTCTTCTCAGAAAAGCCTCTTTCACCAGAGACCCACTTTCTGCTGGGGTGGAGCCGATTTCAAAGATACCGCACGCCTTTGCAGAGTCCTGTTTGTTGCAGAGGAGCAGAGGTACTGAGCTGACTACTTAAAAAACAGTAGTGCACTGGAGAATTAGGTCCCGGTTTTGTGTAGGCACCAGGAACCCTCTGCAGCGGGAGGGCCACCTCGCCCTCTCGCAGCATCTCGCACTGGTGGGGACGGCGAGTAACCCGCTTCCACCCGCGGGCTGGAATCCAGGAGCTCCCCCGGGAACGGCGAAGGGACGCGGGGCGCCCGCGGGGGGAGCAGCTGGGGACACCGGGAGGGCTGGGGACACCGGGAGGACAGGGGACCCCCTCGCCGCCCCGCCCCGGCCCCGCTCACCCTTCATCAGCTGCACCCGCTTGAACTCGAAGGGGATGTTGTTGCTCCGGGCGAAGATGTAGACCGCCCGGCAGGGCTGCGAGAGCAGGTCCAGGTACAGCTCCAGCCCCATCCTGCCGCCGCTGCTTCTGCCGCCGCCGCCCGCTCCCGTTCCGTTGCGTGCGGCGCCGAGCGCTGGGCGCCAGCAGCACCGCGCCCTCTCCGGGCGGGGCGGCAGCACCGCGCCCTCCCCGGGGCGGAGCGCAGCCCCCCCGCTCCGGCCCCGCCGCCGCTCGGGGCGGCTCACGGGACAGCGCTGATGGCGCTTTTCGGAGCAAAGTTTCAACCGGGCTCTGCCACCTCACATCTGATCTCCGCCTCGTCCTAATAACTGCGCTTAATCCCTTAATGATAAGGAAACCGCAAGGCTGAGGGGCCGTGGGTGCTCAAGAGGCAGATCCCGGCTTTGCCCCGTGGGAGCTCGTGGCTCTTGTACAAGAGGACTTTCCATTCCTGGGATTCCATCACCAGCCCAGACACCCGTGCTATGGAAAAACAGTTGGAGAGCAAGCAGTCACACAACAGGAAAACACACGTTGATTTACTGCTATAAACCAACCCCGTATTGGTCCTATCTTTACAAGATTCAACCACCCTTCCCAACACCCAACACTTCAAGATTCTCAGCCCTTCATTTTGCTTGAAGAATGTATTGGTAATGCTGGAGTACATATATTTTGCCTCGCAGAAGAATAAGCCAGAGCTGGAGCCTTTCGTCCTGAAGGAAAACCACCCATGGAGGGTAGTTGCAGGCTGCAGCTACGTGGCAGTTCTAAGCCCTCTGTTGGGACAGCTAAAAATATCAGTGGCATGTGCCAAATACAGATTTATGGCTTCCAGTGACTCTGTCTGGCTCCAGAACATTAATATTAGACATCAGACATTTCAGTCCGCACTAACAGCAGCCTAACACTTAATAATACCTGCTGTTACCAGTGGTACAGGAGGTTGGAAGGAAACAACACAGGCAAGAAAAGAACAAGGCACAAGCCTGTAACAGTGAAAAATCCCTTCAACAATATCTCCATCCCTAATCATGAAATATCCCGAGGTGGAAGGGACCCACAAGGATCATCAAGTCCAACTCCTGAGCCCTGGAATCTTTTATTAGACAGTGTTTTAAAAATATATATATAGTATTTATTTAAAAGTTGCAGTAACTTCAGCCTAGAGCAGCTCTTCAAACACACTTCTGCTACAGGCACTGTAGAGGTGTTTCTGCATTTGCAGACACAGCTGCTTGTGCAGTAAGATAGAACCATTAGTTGTTCCAGTGCAGAAGGGCCCAGCCCTCACCACTGGAGGACAGCAGTTCCATCAGGCCCATGCTCAGGAGCTGGTGGCAGTTCTACATACGTCAGCAGGATACGATGCAAAGTCCTCTTCTACACCTGTATTTCAAAATTTATTTTTTTTCAAGCAGTAACTGAACTCTGTTTGAAGTGTCCTTGGCAATACCTTCAGCTCTGATCAGGTTGAGGAGCCAACCACTGAGGCCCGTTCAGGGACCACGACTCAGCGTTACTGTGCTGGGGACCATGGCCTGTCCCGTCAGGGGCTTCAGTGCCACAAAACACGACCATCTCAGCTTCCATTCGTTCAGGCTCGTTTCTGTGCCCGCTCGTTCTGTTCAAAATTAAAGTTGAGAAGGTGACTGAAGATGTCCCTGTCTCAGGGGTCACACAGAAGGGACTTCAGGGAGCAATGGGACAATTTAATAATTTTTTCTGCCCCAACTCTCAAACATTCTTAGTCTAGAACTCTCATAATTTTTCAAGGATAGACATTTAGCAGGAGTTCTCAAATGAGAGAGCAGAACACTTGCCCAAATCATGCAGCACCAAGTCTATTACAGATTCCTAGTCCACCCATCTGGCACAGTAAATGCTACCCTGCTTTTGTCTGAAACTTCTCAACCTTCCCACTGGTGTATAAAGAAGGGCCTGCAGATAACGCTTTCCTGGTTTGGGATACCCAACTCTAGTCAGCATAGCTGTACATTACAGTCCTAAACTCTGTAATGACAGAACATTGAATCTCTGCTTTTTATTTGCAGTACACTGGGTAGCTGTAGAGGTAAAGAGAAAGGCAGAATAGAAAAAAAAACACCACAAATTATAGAATTGTTTTTTCTTGGAAAAGACCCTTAAGACGATTGATTCCAAGCATTAACCCAGCACTGCCAAACCCACCACTAAACCACAGCCCCAAGTCTACACATCTTTTAAATCCCTCCAGGGATGCTGCTCACCTTTAACAGAAAACCTCTTTCTCCCCTCCCCACCCTTTCTGAGTATTTCACAATGATGCGCCCACAAATGCTGCCTTCACACCGAGATGGAATTCTCTCAGTTAAAGGAAAGGCTCCTAGACACTAATACTTGTGCTAAGCACGAATCGCAGTAAAATGCACAAGTTGTAGTTTGATTTTTTATTTTATTCCCTGTCTCAATTACCTTGACTGTCTTCTCAAGCTTACACAGAGCTCCCTCATACTGCTGCACCAAAGGCTTTAATGATTTGCCCTTCACGGGGTGTTTCTTTATGTCTCGGATGCCGGCATCCCTCAGCATCCGCAGAAACCGACGTTCCTGCATAACAAAACAGACACAGGAGATGAGACACCCCACTGCCTATCAGCTAGAAAACGAGAACATTTTGCAACATGTTGCCTAGTCAGGAAATAATTGAAGTTTCTGTGCACAAAGCTCAGCTCACTGGAAAAGCTGGGGAGTACTATGAACTTTATCCTCCTTATGCCCCTGCATGCATTCTTATCAAATGAACCCCACACCAAAGACATACCTGAATTCTAAGGACCAAGCTGAAGGCTACACCTACTTTTCCTGCACGAGCCGTTCTTCCAACCCTGGAAACAGAAAAAGTCAGTTTGAGCCCCACAGTCACTGCCATTATCAGCTCCAAGAGTCTGATTCTGAAACTCTTCAGATTTAAGCAAGTCTGATTCCAAGCAGTGCTGTGGGCCTAATTTTTATTCGAAAGCTATTTGCATATTAAAGTCAAAATAAAAACTAAGAGTCCTTTTAAGTGCATGTCACCTTTGCTAAACATTTCAAAGCAAACCAAGCTCAAGACATCTTCCTGTTGTTCCTGGCTGCCTTACCGGTGAATGTAGGTCCTGATGAACTGCGGCGCATCATAGTTTATAACATAATTCACACCTTTAACGTCAATCCCTCGTGCAGTGGCATCTGTGCTGATCAACCTGGTTGTAAATGTATATGTAGTTATTTTCAGGCAACGTCTCTGGCACTACGCACACAAGTGAAACACAGCACAGTTCTTGCTGATCTCTGTTTCAAACTGGACAGCCAGCCTCTGTCTCTGAGTGTGGCAGGAGCACTGTAAGTCACTCCTGACTGTCACTGGTATTATTAGCTGCCCACAGACCTCCAAGCATCACTACAGGCCTGTCACCCTCTCTTATGCATGAAAAGCTACTGGGTGTTTCCAGGTTCTTCAAACATGGAAGACTAAGCCAGACAGCTCCCAGGGCACGCTGGAGGTTACAAACCTCTAAAGTATCTGAACATTCCATAAAGGTACCGAATGCAGAGAACAAGGTGAGGAATTCCAGTAGTCGAGGGATAAAAAGGAAACCCAGAAAATCAGGATTTACCTTCTTCTCAGAGACATTCCACAGATACAATCTCATATAGCTACCAAAATCACAACGTAAACCAAACACACGGATAGAAGTAAAGCTGTATGCCTGTCGGAGCAGGGACTGCTTTGGTAGGAAGCACCAACATCCATTTCCTTCCTACAAGCACCAAGATGCCCAGCACACACATTAAACTTCAGATTTGCAAACCTGTGTGTTTTGGGCAACTCAGAACACGCAGTCACATTTACTGCTTGCCATGAAATATCACACTGAAATTCAGATTGCAGCTAGATTAGAACGGGCCAGGTTACATGCAGGATAAACAATTCAAAGTCACAAGTCCAAGTCTCACACCCATTCTGCCACAGACTCTTGCATGCTCTGTTTTTAGAGGACCCTGTGTAGCTGTGTCCTTGTTTCTGCTTAGTTTTTCTCACTGGAAACAGCATACGTAGGAAGACAAGCGGGAAAGTCATTTAAGATGCTCACAGTTGTATTTTTCCTTGTTCAAACTCCTTTATGGTTCTCTGTCTCTCACTTGGAGGCAACCGAGAAGAAAACTCAGCCACCATGACTCCACCAAAGGCTCGAACCAGCAGGAACAACCTGAAGGGAAAGGGAATAGAAACAGTCACTTCCTTCCCTCTGTAACAGCACTTGACAGATACCTACGATAGCGATCTCATTATCTCACCTGTGAGAAGCTTCCCTGGAGTTGGCAAAGCACAACACGCGGGTGAATTTCATTGTCAGCATGAAATACAAGAGGAGCAAAGGCTTGGAATTCAGGTCACAAGGCACATAACATTGCTGCAGTCCACAGGGAAGAAGTTCAGAGAGAAAAATTACTTCTTGCCAAGACTATTTTCCCCAAAACCCACTAACCTGTCCATGACCTACACAGGCTTGGATGTTTTAAAACTGACTAATAGCAGCAAAATCAGACTCCACAGTGCCACTTCCTTTAGAATAAGTCACAGTTACAGGCTGGCAGGATATAAAACACATGGAGACGGCAGACCTGAGTTGTTCTTACTTCTCCACAGCAAGTAACAACATGCACTGCCTTCCTGTCTACAGACTGGCCTGGATCTGCATGCCTTGAAATGCACCTTATACATATGGACAATTGATAAGTGCTACTACATTATTATTATTATTTCACATTTCCACTCCTCGTTGCTGGTAAAACTTAATTCCACATGAAGAGAGATTAATTAAAAAAAAAATTAATAATCCAGTTTTAAACAAATGAACATCAAGTAATAAGAAAACAAATGCACAAAGATAGAGCTCTCTGGGTTACAAATACTCCTAAAGCCAATTTTGCCCAGCACGTCTGTAATGCAAGGAAACATATTTTACAGTAAAACCATAACCAGATATTCCAGAATTAAACAAATTTTCAAGTGTAACTCATTCAAGAGAATGAACACCATACCGATAGCCCCTCGGGGAGTGTATATTTATTATTAGCATCTTGTTCAGTTTCTGTTCCATCTCCCAGTGTTTTTTTCTCGGAATAGACAGATGTGAAGAGTCGAGGCTGGAATAAGTCCAGCTGCTGCAGTTTCTCCGGGTCCTGGGTCAGTGTGGCTGAAAACAGCAGTTTCTGTAAGGGTATCTGAGGAGAGCAGGAGCTGAAAGGAACAGCACACGGAAACCAGGCTTTGAGGATGGGGCAAAGGAGCTCTACCACAAGTGCCTTCAGATGATGCTATAGAGGGAAACAATTAACTCTCCCTGATGCTCTTTTCTTGCCTTTCCTATAGGTTCTTTTCCAGCCTTCTTTTATGGTGGAGTTCACAGACAGAACTGATCAGTGCCCTCAACTTGCAGGAATCTGTTACTCCTGCACACATCCCTGCACCCTGGTTACCCATGTGCTCACTCTAGTCACGTCCTTCCTTGGCCACTGATCTCCGTTTCTGACACATCTCTACCACTGCTGTATGAAAACAGCAGCTGCAGATAGTTAATTGCAAGAGTTTTCCTCCAAATCCATTACTCAGCTTTGCTGGAGGGCATTACTACAGCTACTGTGCAAATGAATCACAGATTTGCAATATTTGTGCATTTTTTTGACGCTTGTTTAGTCTAAGTAAGGAAAGCCTGGAAAATACAATGCTTAGTCTAAAGGACATTCTCTAGCATCAGCTGTTCACTGCCTTACTTTGGCAGACATTTTTCTAGACATTTTCAGAGGAAAGGGTCTTTGAGAGTCCCTGTGGGAGGTACTGTGGAGCAGGACAGTGACACCCAGAGCTCGTGTCCGTGCTATCAGCTCAAAGAAATGCATTCTACCACTCACCTGGCTGCTGTTATAGGCCCTGGTTTGGTCCTCTGAAAAAGCATGTTGGAGCCAGAGTCATCTTCTACTTGGAATGCAGCTTTGACAATTTGGTTCAGACAGTTCTGGTGCATGTCATCGATCATACGGTCTGCTTCATCTATGATCTGAATTCACAAGGATGAAAAATACCCCTTGTTAAATACTGGGAGCTTTTTATTTTCCTTTTTTTTAACCTGTAACAAGTGAGCCAGAATGTAAGATAAGGGAAGCTTCTAGTCAATGGAATTGCTTTCGCTGCCCATCCTTACTCTGAGTTTGCAAAAGGCCCAGAGAGAAGGGGAAGTGGGCGGATGCTTGGGTGTCACGAGTTGGAACAAAACATCTCATCTTGTGACTGCTGCCTTCGGAATCTGGAGCGCAGACAGGCCCACACAACAGTTCCAACAGAGATCTATTTACGTTCCATGCAAGAAGAAAGCAGGAATTACAGCTGTAACAGGCAATGCCCTCAGATGGGAGACCTGTGGAACCAACTCACCAGGAAGCGAAGCTGTGTCAGGCTGAAGCCCGGGGTCTGCCTGATGTGATCCGTGAGCCGCCCTGGTGTGGCCACAACAATGTCAGCCAGGCTGCAGTAGCCTGTCACTCTGAAAGGACAAGCAGCCCACGAGTAAGTCTCTCTCTTCACCACAAAGCACACAGCAGAGATCCTGCCTCAGCAGACCTTACGGTTTTCCTACCACTCAGTTAACTGAGAAACAATAAAATTCAAATATGCACTTGAGTTCGGAGAGCACGTGGAGGCAGTGCTGGCCACCAGACCCCGGTCTGCACTGTACTGCCTCCTTTTAAACAGCAAGTGTTGTTCTCCATTGCTCTTAAAAAAAGCTTAATTGCAGCAAATTCCCACACAGTCACTTTTACCTGTGGGCGTAAGGTAAACATCTGCATTTTATTCAGCTGCTGAAGAACCCCAAAAACCCAGTAAAACATTACAATCACAAAAAAGGGGTAGTAGCAGGCACTATGACAATGAAGAACCACCACTGTCCAGCATATAAACCCACTATCCAAAATCATGATAGCACGATTGTGTGCTGCAACAGCCTGTGTTTTGACCCCTGTTCCACGAGATTAATTATTTTACAATCTCTATAAACCTTATCCAAATACCTTTTAACCTACTTTTTCTGGACAAGCATCTCCTGCTCCTTTGCAAAAGATTTCTGGCCAGTAATCAAAACGACCTTCAGACCTGTCCCATCAGTGTAAACGTTGAACACTTTACTCACCTGCAAAGAGATGAACTTTGTCAGCTGCCACAGAAACACTTGCAGTAACACCTTCCATTACAGTGACAACATCAAACCCACTGACGGCTCTTCCACAGGCTTCACAGAACAGCCAAAGAACTGGCTGCACCAGGCTGTTCCTCGGCCCAGTGCTTGAATGTTTGACAGCGAAGAGCCACATACCTGTTGTGCCAGTTCTTTGGTGGGCAGAACAACCAGAGCTCGCACGTGGCAAACCACTCGATCTAACAGAACCTGCCAAAATAAAGGCCAAATGAGTGCCTGAAAGCAGTGGGGAGAGAATGGGGTTCTTGTACTTAACCTAGTTAGAAGAGATGGGCTTGACACATCCTCAGAGTTTTATGTTTCCCTTTTTCTCCCTCCACCCTCCCAACTCCTTATGCTGTGCCTGCTGCCTGAGGAAAGGAGTGGGATGCTGACATGAGGCTCCCTCAGACAGCTCTCAGCTAAAAATCCTGCTGCCTTATGTCCACAAATTCCTTGGCTTTTTAACATACTTCTAAGCTGCGGTTTCGCTTGAACAAAAGGAAGCCCAGCATTTTCCCTGCAGATACTTCCTCGGGATGAACCCACCTGGACAATGGGTATGACGAATGCCAGGGTTTTCCCACTGCCCGTGGGTGCCGAGACACAGATGTCCTTGGGGCGGTATCCGCCCCGCCCCATCAGGTACCCGTTGGAGGCACTCTGGAGAATGGCAGGAATCACCTCTGCCTGAACTGAGCAAAACCAGAAACAAGCACAAAATACACCGTTAATGAACTCACCCATCCCCTTAAAATGTTACATGCAAGCATTAAGTGAGAAGACACGCGCTGGCTTCCCAACAAAACCCTGATGGGCCTCTGACACAGCCTAAGCCTCCAGACTCAGCTGGACCAAGCAGTTGACTGGAGGTCACCCTCCTTGCTTCCAGCTCTGCTTTTTTTTTAAGAGCTGGCATTTATTGTACTTGTTTGCAAAACCAGTAAAATAATGGAAAATCAACTACTTTTTTTTTTTTGCTTGAATGTTTTTCTGGTACTTTAATGAGTTGAACGAGTTCCCAGAGAGCTCTGATCAGTAGCAGAGATGGTGGAAAGTAAGGAGCTGAAAAACACGCTTGGCGTAAGGAGGGAAAATGTGAGGACACAAGTAAGACTTCCCTCTTCAGGCAGCTCTGAGCCAGTACTTCAAGCTGTATTTACGAGCAGATAACAGACTTTTACTCAGCCTAGATAAAGCTTTGAAAATGAAGGGTTAAAGCTGATGCAATCACTTGCATGCATTAAACTCAGCTTTGTCCCATGTTTTACCTCACTGACTACACAAAATACTCAGCACCAGACCGCAGGAACTCTGTAAATCAGTTCAGGAAGGAACAAAAGCGTTGTCAAGGCACCTGGAAAAAAGGACTCTATCCCATTCATTTGCAGCTTTTTCAGCAGGCGGGGATGGATCCCTGGGACATCTCTGATTGGACACAGATTGTCTTTGATACGTTTCTGCACTCGTTTGGGTTGAGCAAGCCACTGGGGCAAGAAGGGCTGAACCTGAGGTGAGGGGAAGGAGAATATGGCAATGCCACACGTAAAATAAACCTGTAAGATGCATGTTCCCTCCTGACCATCATCACAATCCAGTCAAGCTCAACGTACCTTCTGCACCGGCTTTCTGTCATAGTCTCCTAGAATTGTCAAACTGGAGGGTGGATAATTTGCCTCTTCCCCAGAGGCTGCTGAGGGCAGGTCCTCCTTTGTGCTTTGATTTTCTTCAGTTCTTTCCCTCTTCTCTTTCTTCCCTGTTTCATCCCCTTCTGTTTCCTCAGCTGCCTTCTTCCTTTTAGAAGACTTAATTTGAACATTGCTCCTATTTTCCTGTTGTTCGATGTCTTCTTCAGAATCTGGAATGTGGACACCAGGAATGCGAAGCCACAGGTCAGAATGTGCTACAGAAAAGGGATGGACGACTGTAGGACTTAAGTCCTACAATGTAGGGCTGTAACAACTTGCAACTGCTCTTTCTTTTCTAAATCCAAGTGCAAAAGCCAAACATTTCCTTGTTGGTATGGAGGCAACAAGACTGAGGTGACATACTTCCCTCCTCTCCTTACACTAAATTAATCCTCAAAGTTTGCAATATGGGGCTTTCCACTAAAAAAAACCAACTACTCTGGGAACATATTAAACAGAGGAAAACAAACTCAGGTAAATTGGGCAAGGTACTCAACGAGCAACTCGTGTCCACTTTTCTGTGGAGAACTGCTGACCCCAATGAACTGAAATCCTACAGCCTGTTACCTGCTTCAGTCCTCTCCCGCTGCACTTTCGGCTTCCTTCTTTTTTCCTTCTTCTTCGCGGGGCTGCTGCCATCTGCTGCCTGCTCAGCGCCCGCCCTGCCTTCAGCAGAGCCGCAGGGCTGGCGTGCCTTTCGCTTCTTCTGCCCTCGCGCACCGGGCTGCTCTTCACCCTCCCTCTTCCTCTTCCCTTTTCCTTCCCCGGGCTCACCCCCGGGGCTCGCCCCCGCGGCCCCTGGGCCTTCCTCCCCTCCCCGGGGCTGCGCCTCCCGCTGCTTCTTCAGCTGCCGGGCCCTCGCCTGCTGCCGCAGCCGCTCCAGCAGCACCCGCGCCCGGTCCTCCTCCTGCTGCTCCTTGTCCTCGTCCTCGTCCTCCTCCTCCTCGTCCTCCCCGCCGTACCT
>VZRE01007741.1:953871-1029775 GCA_013396775.1 Cephalopterus ornatus
GGCGGCGAAGCCGGCGGCGGGAGCAGGGTACTGGAGCGAGGAGGCTGTGGCGGCGCTGCTTTTAGTGCGCGGGGCCGCGCCGGACGTAGGGCGGCCCCGCCCGCCGGGGAGGGGAGGGCGCGGGGTGGCGGGGACACACGCACGACCCGCCTCCCCTCTCTGCCGCCCTCGCTGCGGCGTGCGGACCCCTCCCGAGGCAACTTCCCAGCCAAAGCTCTCCCGCCTCTCCGCCGGTATTGGTTTGATTTGTTGCTGCCACTGGACATTTTTTGAGGGTTTGTTGCAGGCTCCTTCCTGGAACGGAGTCCGGGCGCGCTGGGCAGCTCATACATAACCTGGTACCAGCACACATGTGGCACACCCCTGTAGTACGCCCACTGCCTTCTGCAGGATTAGGGCCGGCGAGGGATATAGGCCCTAGCCTGGCAGATGCAAAAAGGGATACTCGCCTTTGCTTCGGAGGGTATCTTTATTTTTTCAAAATAAAGGCATATTTGTACGGTTTTTGGTTTTAACTGTATGCATACCTTTAACTCGATGTAAGCAGGAGAGTTTGCCTTGCTGGCATATTAATTATTAGTTATTCTCTATAACGTTTTTCGGTCAAATTAAAAATTATCTATTACTCCTCAGCATCCTCGTTTTCACTTTTTCTTCTGGAAAAAGGTAGAGGTGATTTTTTTGTTTGCTTGGGAATGAAGCGGTGCGTGTCTGTTCGGAGGTGAGGGGCAGCAGAGCCGAGCCGTGTGCTGGGCTGTGTGATGCGATGCACGTAGGCTGCCAGGGCACTGCTCCCCCAGCCCCGACGGCGGCAGCGCTGCTCTGCTGCGCCAGATGACTCACAGGAAGGCTAAAGGGGATCAGGCCCAGAGCCTCTCAACCCAGACGTTTTACACACAGGGATCAAGCACGTGCTGATTGTTTTAACAAAATTCCAGCCACTGCTGCTGCAACAGAACTTGACCATATGTACATGTCTCACCCATGAGCACACATAGCCCTGAATGAGGAATAAGGGATGATGTTACATAGGAATACTTAGGAGTGACACAGACTGTAATGTTGAGAACTGGAGCACGTCTTTTTGTAGTGATTAATGGTGCTTAAAAACACCGATTAAGAACTGATTAAGTTTTCTTCCTTGGATATCCTCACCTCAGCTCCCTGTCATTGCGTACTGCCACTTATTCCTCCCGTCCTCCTGCCTCCCAGATTTGTTGCATGGAGGTGGGATGGGAATTCTGTCCATGCATGGAGAAAAACTTGAGAGCAATGTCACCACTGATGTGCTTGCTCTGTGGCCTGCCAGGCCAAGTGGCATCCCTTTGCCATGCTGCCACGCAATGGAGAGACATCTGCAATGTTGTTCTCCTTTGCCTCCCTGACCAAGGAAGAAGCAGTGCATACATTTTCATAGCTTCTAAAGATGCATTTTCAGCAGTTTACCAAATACCAGTGTACTTGTGAACACGTGTGCCTCAAAAGATTGCCCCACATTCCTACATTCATAATACATTTCTGGATGCACAGCACCTGTTTTTAAAAACAATTGCCCATGATTAAAATAAGAACAGTGAAGAAATGTGTCTAAGACCAAAAAAATTGAAAGGTAAAATGTTTTATAGAAATATGCCAAAGAGCATTCTAATGATGTGCCAGAGGCAGAGGCAAAGGCAGCTTCTACATTCCCTGTCAGAGAGTATAAGGACTGTTAGCAAGCAGAGGTGGTCTCATTTGTACCTGTGCCATGAGGTGCCTCAGGAACACACATTCCAGGGTCTGGATGCTCTGAGTACAACTCTGAAAGCATCCACCATAGAAAGGCCTCAGGAGATAAGTGGGGCAGGCTGAAGCCTTTCCTGGAGACTGACTGCAAAGGGCTGGGGCATCCACGGGTTGCAGTTGTACACACCCAACTGCACCACAGCCAAAACCTGAGCACGGGGCAACTGGACCAGGGAGGAGGAGCCAGGAGAACATCAGAGAATGCTGGTGCCGTGGCTCCAAGAGCAGCAGAGGCAGCATTCTTTGAGTGAGTGGCTCTATGAAAAAGGCAGATTGATTTCTGCAGAAGGAAACTGCCTCTCTGTGGAAGGTCCTGCTGTGTTTAGGGGCCATTCTGCCAAAAGAATACATATCTCATGTCATATATTCCTTCCTCAATGGGCAGTTCCACATGGTTTAAAGTGGCATGAACAATATTTAATAAGATGTCCTGTATTTAGATGCCAAGTAGCACATTGTTTTACTGGCTGTGCTGCTTTGATTCACCAAAGCAGCTTGCATTTGTTATCCCAACAAAGCATTTTTGCAGGTTGAGGTGCAGGCTTGTATTTAAAGCCTGTGTCTGCAAAGCAAAGCTGTGATAGGGACAAAATGGGGTGTTCACAATAGAGCTCAGAACAGGGGTGTGATAGGGTTTACTCTTCCAGAAAAAAGTCACAATACACCTAACTGTAGATTTTCAGGAAATTTATCTCTACTCAGCCTTTTATTTTACTTTGGAAGCAAATGATCTTATCTGACCAAGGGATTGAATAATAAATATTTATATGCAAATCTTCCTTTCATAATTAATTCACCACTTCAGCCTCTGGGAATGGCTTGCTGTGCTTCTGCCTCATTCTGAGCCATGCTCTAATCTTTGCTGTCACTACAGATTGTTCAGTGCATGAAAAGGGGAGGGCAGAACAGCGAACAGTGGTTTTTTCCACTCACTCCTCCTGCCTTTGCTGAGCCCTGGGAGACTCACAGCACAAGTATTTCTGCTAATCAGCTAGATGTCCATGTGGTGTTAGACCTAAGGAGGACCCAGACTGCAATCCATCCCTTTTAAATACTAGGCAATAATTTCTTTCCTCCTTTTGAAGGAAGGTCCGTCTGCCACATTTATAGCCACATCTATTGACTTAAATGTATCTTGAAATCAGATCAAGATAGTTCCTTTAAATTTGGCCAGGCTCTTGAGCATGAACAGAGCAAAGACATATCCAAATGGAGTGTTCATCATCATCCATAACTAAGCTGCTTTTAAAAGAAAAGCTTCTGTTACGAGTATTTTGAGAAGGCACCTTCCATCTCAATCACAGGTCTTTCCAGAGTAACAAGATGGTCTCAGTCATAACGTTTCTGCTGGATTTTTATTTAAGTGGCAGATGAGATATTAAACAGCAGTGGGTAGCAGCAACTACGGTACCATTGCCTTTTGCATTTGTCAGGTACTGGTAACATGATGAACTGCAGTAATTAAACCAGGGTGAGGGGTGAGGAATAAACTTTTACCACTCAAGGGCACCTCAAGCAAAGGTGGTGTTGTTCCAGCCTACGTTGCCAGTGCTGATGTTGAAGAAGATGACATATATTCTGAAAGGGAAGACAGACACCGTTAGCTGCTGAGAGCAGAGTGCTGCAGGCTGGCCAGGGTGCTCCTGCAACAGCACACACAGCCATGCTGTAAACTGTCCCACAGGGTTTTACACTTCTCAGGCCTTGCACTCCCTTCTCTCTGCCCCTTTTAATGCCTTTTGTGCATTCTGGAGTTCTTAGTGGTTTTCTACTTCTTGTTTTAAGGAGCGCTCAGGATGCTGTGTTTTGTTTACAGTAATTTCTGGGGCAGACTGGCAAACCTTCAGAAAAAGGACTAGAAAGGCTTTTATGCAAGTGGAAGCTCTTGCAGTTGACCTCCACGTGTACCCCACAGGCAGCAGGGAAGTGTTATCATTACAATAACAAAGTTATTGTGTCTGTACCTGGGCTTTTGCACATGAGATCTGTGAGTACTTGCAGTGCCTGAACCCACATAATTTTAACTAAGCAATTTTACAGTTTCTGGACATCAGCATTGCGGGCTCATGCAATTGGTTCTGTCTTCTTTTTAGTTGGAGAGTTGTTCCAACTGACTTGGCATTCAGCCTCTTCAAATAGCACATTAACAAATAACACCGAAGGGAAAGTCTGGGATGAATAGTTTTAACAATCTGTGTAAAGTCATGTCAGAGAAGTTGCTGTGTGGGCTCAACTGTCAGATGGTATTTTCAGCTCTTGGTTCAGCAGATCACAAAGCCATTTGGAGTAGACCTTGTTCTCCTGCTCCCCTATCTTGCCAACGCTGTAGAGAAAGCACATAGCACAAGGGTCTCTGGAGCCACCGAAGGGCATCATCTGATCAGGAGAGATCTGTATTGCTAGATACTGTTTGAAGAAAAGGAATATTATTTTCCTTTGCCATATTAAGAAAAGTTTCAAAAATCCAGGAAGGTATTTATGTACCTGAACTGCAGTGAAAATAGGTGCATGCTTTTCATGTATTGACATCTTACTGTCTAGATTTGCATTCTACTCCAAGACAGTCACTGCTCTGTCAAGGCCAGTACAAAGGCACCATACTATTTAGACTTGGGAGTCTTGGTTCCTAGCCCAGGTGCTCCAGGAGCTCAGTGACCTGCAATATCCGCAGAACCTCTTCCGAGCCACCAGGCCCTCCTTGCCTGTGTGGGAAGGTCAGGGACGAGGGGGGTGCCATTGCATCGCTGCCGCACTGCGTTCCAGAGAGATTTTGCACCTCACTGCCTCCTGCTGCAGTCTTCCCTGCTGAGGTAAATGTGAACTGACACAGCGGAGGTCTAAATCAACATCCCCCTCATTAAACAAAATACAGCCTAATCCCACTTTTGTTCTTGATATCAGGAAAAATAGAAGAAAGTATCTATGTTAATATTAATGACCAGCCTGCGATTTTCCCTGCTGCTAATACACAGTGTCAGATCCACACACTGGGGAATCCGGGGATCAGTTCCTTTGGCATCCATCTAGCTTCTGTTCTGTTCTTACCCACGTTTATTAGCAGTGCATCGTTGGAACTCAGCAGCAATTAACCCTCTTGGTAAAACAAGCCAGCCTGAGTACCAGGAGTTGTCTGGGTAATTAGTCTTGGCCATCATTTACGGCTTGTTTGGGTGCAAGGTGCATCAGACCACAGCAGTACAGGATAAGCCAAGGAGATCACGCTGAGGTACCACTTGCTTGGCCCTGTTCTCCCCTGGCTGGACACTGTGCGGTCTCAACTTTATGCCAAATGTAGGTACGTGTATGTCTTTAACATCTACCCTGGAAGCAGGTTATTATTATTTAAAAAACCCGCAACATTTAAGCTAAAGCATTAATTGGCATTATTTTCTTCTTAGAGCAGTTTGAAAACATTTGAAACAGTTCATCCAGTAGGAAAAAAACCCTATTTGATTAAAAATCAGTATGTTTTTCAAGTGGTACAGTTTCCTGTGAGAGGAAAGCTCTGCATTCCAGCCCAGCCTAATCCTTTCCTTCTTTCTGTGTTATAACTAAGAGACTCTCCCTTTCCTATTGCCTCCTTTGTCACGAAAAGCTTGTATGTCCTCTTCAGAAAAATCTCTTTGTTATTCCCTGTATATTTCTAAGTCCCATTACATATCCCTTCCACACAGCTGCACAAACCTGTTCCAGCTGCATCCCAGTCCTGGCCTCTAGCTTTATATTCAGGAGCTGTTACGCAAGAACCACCAGCTGACACACCCCCACGCCCCCATCAGCAAGTGCTTGTTTGCTAGACTGATAAAAAAAGTTGGCTTTTTTTAAAGATGGATAAAACACATCAGTTTTACATAAGAATACTATTTTTTTGCTAGACGTCCAAGCAAGTTGAATGACTCATGTTTTAATTCAACTGTAACCACTAGGCTACAGGCAATTTGGTGGCAGATAACAAGCACATATTCAGCAGGTCTCAGTGAGGAAGTTGAGGGTGACTTTTGCTTTCAGTCAGCCAGATTTGAGAGGCATCCACAGAGATACCTGTGCACACACACCCACACACGTCCTGTGTTTTCGCCTACACAGAGACCTACATGGAGTATCATCCAACACAAAGCTTGTTTAGATGCTTCAGTGCTTTGAGACCTCAAGTGTTTTATATCTTCACAGAGAGAGGACTGCAAATACTGGTGAGTCATTAGGTATATTAGTTTATCAAAGCTACCACTGAAAAATGGCTCACTGCATAGGCACAACTGACTGAAGAAGGAAAACACTTGAGCATCTGGACTTAACCTGTGCTGATTTGTCCAATGCTTTTGACAACTGTTGGGTGAGCTCCCCTGTACAAGATTCTGGAATCTTATCCTTGCTTATATTTGTGTTAACAATGGATTTAAGCATCTTTGGATGACAAGCAGGTTTTCTTTCACAGCTTCATTTCTAACTCACCTGCAAGCTGGCTCCCCTCCGCTATGCTGGTGCCTTGGGAGCCTTTAAATAGTCAGTGACACTTTCCACAGGTACACCCAGAGGGGTGGGAGTGCCTCGGGAGGGGCTGCATGTGCCATCTGCAGGCTGCTCACACACACAGCCAACGGACTGTCCTGGGAGGGAACCTGGCTTTTGCACTCTGGAAACCAAAGCATCCAAGATGACACTTCGTATTTGGATACCGCCTGACCGTGAAACCAGTGAAAAAGCAAGTGTTACAGACAGTTATAATGTACCTCTTTATGCAAGTCTTATTTAAAAAAAATGAGATGGATGACTCAATTGTGAGGTCTGGAACTCTTTCTGTGGAATAGACCATAACAGAAAAACCCCAGTAGCACATGTTGTGCAGACCTTTCCTGAACCATGACTAAGTAATGACAAAGATGCCTTAAAATCAAGGTCTTGATTTTCCACTGTGGTGAGCACTGGTTTCCACACGCTTAGAAGAGGCTTGTTTTCAACTTTCTCCTTTGTTGTGCGAATAGTCCCATAGCAGTCATAACTCTTGAGAGATAGGAAATCCACAGGCATTCTGACACGAGAGGTTTTTATCCAGAGTGGAGTATGTGGCAGAGCTGGGATCAGTTCTCACTGCTGCCTAGTTGAGCCTGACAGGAGAGAAGTGATTTAGAGGGATCATATGGCACTGGGTAGGGGGTGTTTGCAGTGAGATGTGTGGGGAGAGCAGGTTGAACATGCTGATGGGAGTAAAATAAGTGGTTTGTTAATCTCTCCATGTTAAAGGTGATGAGTGTCTTCTTTATGCCCAGTAGTTTCTGAGCTAAGGGCTTTTCTACTCACTTGATTCCCCAGGCTGTGGAAAAGAGGAAGAGCTTTCCATAGCTTGGACTAAATGTTTGTACTGGAATGGTGTAATTTAAGCCAAAACTTTTTAAATGGTGAAAGCCTCTGTAAGAACATGCTTAAGCTGATTTTGTTCAAGGTCAGGACTGGGCCCTGAGCTACCCAATCTAGTGGGTGACATCCCTGCCTGTGGCTGAGGGGTTGGAACTGGATGATTTTTAAGCTCCCTTCCAACCCAAGCCATTCTGTGATTCTATGGTTGTGTGGTGTATGTTGGTTTTAAGTCAGTTCCTTCACTGTATCTCCCTTGCTGTAAAAAGTCAGTAAATAAAATTTGGGAAATGAATTACTGTGTGTCAGTGTACATCTGCAGTCCATGTTAGTGGACTGTGTCTCCTGTATGTAAAGCATTCTGAAAATAATGAAAATCCTGAAAAAACACCAGAAGTAAAATCTGCTTCTACAAAGAGTCTTTTCAGAGCACATTTCCTAAGTCAGCGCATTAAAAACAAACTCAAGTGACACCTCTATCTGTAAGGAGAGGAACTGTAGCTTGTAACACTGATTATTTTTTTCTTCAGTGGTTAGTGGAAGGCAGGTGGCGTGACCCAAAGCATTTAGTCACAAATCTTGTCAGAAATGTACTTGTTAGTGGTCACTTGGAAAAACTTAGGCTATTTCCAATGAAATTCACAACCTATTTTTACTGCTGGGTACAATAATCACTCTTATTTGCAACTTGCTTACGTAACAAGAAAAACATTTCCAAAACAAACTCTTTCTTCTCTGAAAACATCTGATGTAATTCCCAGAAGCTGATGTACCAGGTTGGAAATCAGTTCCTTAGACAACACAGATGCTCTTGGGAGTGAGTGTCCTTTACTTTACTTTACTTTATAGCAGCCGTTTTGCTTCTTTTGCGTACAATAATATGTCAGTCTGGCAGGTCCTTCTCCCTGCCTAGAGTTACTGGGATGTTCTCCACTGAGCTTTCCATTACATCCCCAGAAGGTTTGTTGCACCATACAATTTCACTTTCAATATTTGTTTCTTTTGTCCTGCTGGAACCTTTTTTCCTCATTTGCTGTGCTAAGTTTTTAGTCCATATCTACTCGGATCACTCTAAACACCATATCTAACTTTTCCTCTGTCTGCCTGCTAGCCAAATATTTTAGATTTCTGTGTTTCCCCAGCCTCAAGACTGATGTCATTTAGCCTTCTTAATCCTTCTTTCTCTTGGTTTGTCCTCTTAAATTATTTTACTTGGTCTTTCATATTTCTGATACTCTTCTCTGAGCTGTTTTCCAGCAGGTTCCTGGTTATGAGGTACTCAGTGCTAGTGAGGTCTCCCTTAGGAAAGGCCAATAAGAGACTGCTCAGGTATCTGTGGCATTGGGCAGGACTCTGGGAACAGGGGACACCAACTGAGGCTGTGGGTCCAGGACTTTGAGCGGAGCCTGTGTGTATGTTCTTCTCACAGGATTTGGGCCCTATGGACTGTTAACAAAATGTTTTAAAAATTCCGAAGATGTACTACCATAAAAGGGTTTTTAATGTGAAAAGAAAACCTTTATCTCTTGAAACTGAGTGGTGAAATTTCCTGTGAAAATGTTTAGATATCATCCAGAAATGGAACTCTAGTATCATGATTTTCATAGCTATATTAAAAAAAAAAAAAGGAAGGAAAAGAAAAGGAAAGGGGAAAAGAAAAAATAAATGAGACAGAAGATCTTGCAGTCTGGTTTTAATGTTTCCTTTTTAGTTCTATTGCAACATTGTTTCCTGTCTTTTCTAAGAGATGCAAATTTCTCCTCTGAACACTCAGAGCTTCGTGCAAGCCAACTGTTCCTTAGGAAAGTTATTTTCAGTGAAGGAGGTTTCCTTTTTCCCAAAGTTTAGTTTGTTGAACTCTGCTTTTATTTCCATGATTGATTTTCCCTTGGTTTCAGGAAGATACAGGTAGATGAAAATTGCTGATAAAGCAAGAATTGCCAAAAAGATGAGGAAGCAGAAGGGTCCAAGGTTATCCTGCAAGCAGAAATGAGAGACACTGTAAGGAAAACAAGAATCTCATTTCCATTTCCCTGCCCTTTAGTGCAAGCCTGTGTCTTTGAAGTTAAAATTCAAAAATGTGCTCAGTACACAATCCAGGACAAGTATCAAACCAGGAGTTTTCACTGGCCATGTTTGACCTGAGTCCTATTGCTGCTCCTCTGACAGGCTTGGAGGGTTGGCATTTGGACAGAGCTCTAAACTTTGAATGTCATTGTAATTTATTGTTGTTATTTTGCTCCCTGTCAGCATCCCTGGAAGGAGGGATCCACTTAGGGTCACTTACGACAAGCAGTGGAAAAACCATCCCGAGTACGAACAGTCCCATCCAGTTGATACAGCCAACAATCAGAAAGGCTGATGGTCTGTATGACTGGCTGAAGATTTCAACCATGACAGCTACAGTGGCTCCAGCTGAAAAAGAAAAGCCAAACACAAACCAGGCGTATTTGTTTCCTTGCTCCTGCTGAAGTTCCTCCCAGTGGCAGTGGCAGAAGATGACAGACAGGCAGAATAGGTGGCCTGTTAGTAGGTGGTCACTGCTATGAAGGTGAAAGACCTTGATTCCAAAGAGGGACTGCAGCTGTTAATTTAGGTGTCTCTCATATGTACTAGAATTTTTTTCTGGTGCCAGTGGGTCTGTGCAGTTCCACATTGCACTGGTAGCCTTTAGTGCTGCGGTAATTTATAAAACCAGCTCGCCTTTTGGCTCCTGGGGTCAGTTCCACCTGAAGCATTTTGGTGGGCATAAGCTTAACTTGCTAAGTTAATGAAGATGGTTACTATAACATGTAGGCAAGATGACTACTATAATTTACACTGTAATGCCTAGATTCCTGTTTATAGCGGAGTATTTTAAAAATCACTCTGAAATTTCTGTCTCAAGCCCTCTGGAGACGATACTGTGTTTTAAATTATTTAGATCCTGTGATCAGCGATAAAATCCAAGGTGTCTGTATCCTTTTCCTGTCTCCCACTTGTACGTATCTGTTCTTCCTTCCTTAATTTCCGGAACTTTTTTACCATGGCACTAGTCAGTTCTTCCTCTGCCAGTGGTGTTGCCGATACAAAATTTCCTCCCAACACAGCCACTGATGTACTCACATGGTCCACTTCCATAGAAGACAACGAACAGGAAGATCAGGATAACGCTGAAGTAATGCATCCAAAAAAAACGATGCTGAGGGTGAGAAACCAGTGATATCCGATGGTTAGACACATGACAGAATAGCAGAGCTCTGTATTTTCTGCCACTGGCTCAGGGTTTTGTACATATCCTGTGAGGTACAACCAGAAAGGTGGGCTGGTGCTGAGTTAGGGGACAGAAGGCTGCTGCCTCCTTACCTGCAGGGACAGGGTCATGGTAAGCAGTGCTAGCACGGAACACATCAGTGTGTATCCTCCCCAAAGCAGCACCTTCCTCCCAAACCGGTCTATGAGGGTGCTCTGAAAAGCAGAAAACACGGGTCATAAATCCCAGCTCTCAAATTAAATAATTCCTCCCCTCTCCATGTATTCTTTGCAGAAGACTTACCTGAATAATACCCATAAATCAATGTCATTTGAGAGCCTCTTGATTCCTGATGAATTTGATTAACTTCTTCAAGCTAATTTTCATTAACTAAGCTGTGTTTATTAGTCAAGCTTCGGTTGTTTTTAGACAGGTCCCTTTCTTGCCTGCTGGCATATGTTGAATTGTGCACACGTACATACCCACATCTAACCCAGAACACCAAAAAATTATTTTACAGGATAAAAATTAGTCTAAAGACATACACTCATGCAAGTAATCTGGGACAAGAACTGCCTTTTATCCTGCATGGGGTTTTGCAGAAGCAGGAAGATGTGTCTTAGGTTATGCAAATCTCCCCCAAGCCCAGTCGTAAGAATGGAAAAGTACAATTGTTGTCCACATTAAATTTTTCCTTCAAACTCAAGTCTAGGAAGACTTACACACAGTATAGAGGATAAGCATTCACACAACCCAATTCCCAGGGACACGTATGGGATAAGGTATTCTTCAAACTTGGCTGTGTGGAATACTTCAAAAGAGTAGAAGTATATCTGAAAAATGCAGAGAGGAAATGCACCTGTGAAAAAAGTGTTGCAATTGAGGTGCAATTCTAAGCTGGTGTAATAACACTGACTTAGAGGGGTTTGTAACACTGCCTAGTGTTGTCCCTTGTGCTGGGGATAAAGAGGGCACTCAACTGCGTTGATTCCACAGAGCTGCAGGGTGGTCATGACAGTCATCATAAAGTAAAGCTGCCAGCGCAAAGAGCGCTCTTTGATCACTTCGAGGACACGCAAGGTTTTCGTGCTCGCCATTGCACCCTTCTCCTTCATAATGTCATCAATTTCTGCTTGGTGGTCTCCTTGCCCCCACAGCTTCCTGATGGCTGTTGGAGAGAAAGAGGGAGGTGGATTGTTCTACCTGTACAGCTCCATCCGCAGTGGTTACATTAAACCCTTTAATCTGCCTGTCCATTGGTGAGATGGTGCTGCTGCTCCTTCTGCCGTGTGGTTGGGGCTGGGGCAGTGGGCACTCAGAAGGATTTTGGCTCACTGGTTGTCAGTATAGTATAGCTTTCAAATGTGGAGTTGACCTAACTGTAAACAAAGTCAACATTTAAGTACATTTTATTTAATTTGTAAAAAGAACTGCCAAAACCATTTCCTTTAAAGAAGCAAAGTAGTGGCCACCAAAGTGGGAAATGTGAGACACGCTGCTATATAACTGTGTTTCTTGTCTTAAATGAGACTGAGTGAGGCTCAGGTTAATACAGACATATTGTCATAGGGACCTCAGCTGTTGTGTTTGAAACTGCCTCTGCTCCGTGGCACTGCACTGTGCTGTACAGCTCTGCCCTGCTTGTCTTCTGCACGGGCTGGCACCCGAACACAGCAAAGGAAGTGAAGTAAGTGAGGAAAGCAGACACTCTACCTTTCCTGCAGGCTTCCTCATTACCCTTCTGTATCAGGAGGTAGGATGGTGAATCAGGGAAAAATGGGAGTGTAACCAGTTGAACCAATGCTGAAAGTCCACTAGATGCTAACAACCATGGCCACAAAGCTTCGCTTCCTAAAATCTCCCTGGAAAGTGTATGTGAAACAAAATTATGCTGAAATAATGGAATGAATGTTCAGGAAGTTTTTCTGAGTGATGAAGATTGCTCAGATCCCATTCAAGGGTATGGAGCAAAACCCTGAATTCATAATGTGGCAAATTTCACGAATTTTGTTATTTTTATTCCTGGCAATTTTATTTTAAAGGAATTATTTGGTATTTTGAAAAACTTTCTAAGTATCAGTGGGACCCAGTATAATGTCTAGAGAGCTGATGAGGCTCATTTGACCACTGTTTAGCCATAGGACCAAAACTAAGACTTTTTATGTAAGTACAGTAAATTTTGAAGGGGAAGTCCCCCAGTAGAAAAGGTGTGGAAATAAGAAGAAATCAGATTATGAGTTTTCTGCCTTCTATATTCGAAATTAAATGTCTGCCTCGAATACGATCAGCATTTTTCTTCCGGCATAAACTAAGGTGGATGTGGATGTGAGGATCCTCCTAGGGAGGATTGGAGTGTTTCTCCGTCACTAACTAGGTGGAAGAGTAAGTTTGTAGAAAGATTTCTACTTTTAGTGTAACCTGATAGAAATATTGGAGAATTTACCGTAGTCCAATAACCTGTCCTGTGAGTTTTCCCAGGGTCAGAAAAACAGCAACAGTGGAATTGGCAAATCCACGCAGCTTCTTGGGTGAAATCTCTCCTACATACTGAGGATGTATATTCATAGAAAAACCTTGAACACAGAGGGGGATAAATGACTGTTAAAATATTTAGAAAAGCTTAACTCCCTGACTCTCTTGCATTGTTTTCATTGACTCTGATATTTAGATTACAATTTCTTGCAAAAGGGTGATGTCTTTCACTTTTATTAAGTGCCTAGTATATTTGTTTTAAAAATCACTCCCCAAGAATGGCTGTAGAGGCAATCTCAGAACAGCAGGGACTCTTGCAGTGGCCACTGGCATGGGCACATACCTGAACCGATGCCGTAGAGAAGGCGGCCGACCAGAATCATCTCAAAGGATTTGGCCGTTTTACTGAAGGCCATGAAAAGTGCAGCCGCCAGCATGATCAGGTTGGTGAATATTTGGCACTTTTTTCTAAATGAAAAACAAACAAACAAAGAAGTCCCAAATGCCCTTGAGAATTTAGTGTGAAATGTGAACCTTTTGTACTCTTTTGACTACTCTTGCTTTGGCAGGAAGCTTGGTACAGCCATTCCTACTGTTTTGAGGAATGGCTGAAATAATTTTGACTTCGGATAGTCAAAATGATTTATTAAAGTTTTAGGATTAATTAATATTTTTTAGCTCAGAATTTAAACAATTGGAGCCCTTCGCCAGCATTTCCACAGTACAAATGGGGAAAGAGGTCAAAGAACTGGCCCATTTTATCACCAAGATTTTTAAATGGCTATAACTCCTCTTACAATGTCATGTTGTCTCCCAGAAACAGTCTGAGTCCACAGGTCCCATTCTAGGAGGGCTCATGTTGAAGATACTCTTGGCTAAATGTGTGTGATCTGAGGTGGCAGAAAGAGTTTTTAGAGGCATACATAATTTCAAAAGTCCCTCTGTATAAATTGTGGCCTGCTGTGTTCACAGCCCTGATGTCTCAGGCTGAAATCAAAGTTTCGAGGGCTTTTGCACTCAGATGTTTTGCTGTGATGCTTGTTAGACAAGAGTCCCCTTGCACACATTAAGGATTCACAGAGAGCCTGTGTTTAGTCTGGGATTCAGCAATTAGGTTATTGTGTGTTAAATAACCCATGGGAGAAGTGCACGATCTTGTTTCCGGTCTTGGGAGACCCTCTGTGTGTGGGAGGAGGCAGTGTCCCACAAGAAATTTCTTGGGGGCACTTACCTGATAGGAAAGAACACAATTGCAGGCAGGCTAAGGTGGTTTGATGAGACCCATATGAGGGGCCTCTGGATCAGTGCGTTGTGGAGCAGATCTTTATGTGGTCACACCAAGTAGATATGTTTGCCAATTTCTCTGCAAATGAAATCAGTGGTGTTACACACAAGGCACTGAGAACGGAATAAACTGGTGAGGAATCCTTCCTCCGTCCAGTGGGAAAGATAGCTTGGGAACTGCCTTTCAGTAAAATGGGTTCCCAAGAACAGAGATGTCTCTTGGACATTTGTTTTGGTGCTGGTTGTATCTTTGCAGGGTAGTTACAGGCAATTAATTTTTTCTCTTTTGTTCATATTTTCATTAGACTGGATCTGAATATTTAATATAATGTCTGTACCCCAAAATGAGTGTATTTAAATGGAAATCTGGTTCTTCTTCGTCACTTAAGGATATCTTCCAGGTGTTTGGGTAACTGCATATAATATGTTACAACACAAGACACACAGCTCTTTTACTGAGGTCTGTAAAGCTTGGGAGACCTTTACGAGAGTCACAGGGGACATTGAAGAGAATGTGACCCTATGCCACTACTCCCAGAGGCACTGATCTGGTGGTGTGATGATGACTGTGGCCTTTACAGAGCACAGTTCCCTGGGGAGGGCAGATAAACAAGGCAGAAGGCTGTTTGTTACTTGGAAGAGGTGGATGTGCTGGGAAACCCAACCAGTTGTGTTCAACTAGACTGCTTCAACCAAAAAGAAGAGCTTCATTTGTTCGCCTTGGCATTTCCCCGCACTTTGTGACTGTGGAGCTGTTACAAGAAGCACTTACTTCCTGTATTTGGTAGTCACGTAGGTACAGAAGAGGCAGCCCAGGAGCCCTCCTATCCCATAAACAGACACGATGAAGGACCACAGCAGCATGACTGTCTCAGGATGGAGGGGGGAGCCGTGTCGCTCTATCCACGTCTCGTTAATAAACTTCCTGATGTGCTGAAAAATAGAACCAGATGTGATGGGATATATGGGTATAAGATCCCTTCATATTATTTGGCTGTTGTACTCCGGATCGAGCCTGTGGTTCTAATATTAGGTTTATTTTGAATCTTTCTTAGTAAAACAAGTTCATTGAGCTCACACTGCAAAATCTACGAGTTTATATCACTTGGGAAGCTTCCTGACAAGCATGCTAGGAGTATGTTTTTTGCCTTCCTATGAGGACTTGTATGCTACGTGGTAAGAACTTATTTAAAACAGAAAATGCTGTCCTGTTCTTTAAAGGAGAAAAAGTTCTCTACACATGTGATGTTACTGTTAGCCCAAGAAAAGGCAGAGGTTGTGAATGCTCAGTAAATTTGAGATTTATGGGAGAATGGAGAGCTCAGGCTCTCCATTCGTGTTACCGGCCTCAGGGAGATGGCTCCTTACCACAGAAGGATAGTTGATGACAGAAATGTGGAATCCATATGGGAAACTCCCACCAATTCCCAGCACTAAGATCATTTGATATAGTCCCCGGAACTGAACCTGCAAAGCAAAAGTAAAATGCTCTGTCAGCTTCTCATTAATCTAGGTCTGTGCAGGGCCAAAGCCACACTGGTCCTTCCTCTTCGTCTACTTCAAATCCTCTTGAATATAAACTATTTTCAAAATCCCTCTGATCTACTGCTGAAACACAGTCATCATCCACAGTGCCCTAGCAAACTACACGCCACTGTAAGGGGGATAATCCATCACTCTGCTTGCAAGAAGCAAAAGAAGTTTTAAAAGATGTTCCCAAGAGAGCAGCTCTCACTCTATGCCTGCAATATCTGACAGGTTGGCTGGAGAAAGGTGTCAGTCCTGGATGCAGGGAAGAGGGAATCAGTTTCCTTGTCTGCAGTCGACAAGAACTGATGTCACCAAACCATAATGCTGTGTTTCAGAAGTACAGCATCAAAAATCAGCAACATTTTATTGTACTCTCTGCTTTCACTTCTGACTGCATCATATCTTTAAGCACAATTAAGAAAAGATCCTTTTGACATTCAACTTCTTCAGGAAAGCATGGACTATAATTATACAGTATAAACAGAACAAAATATAAATATAGTTATAATTACAGGAATAGTCCCTGTAATTGCATTCAAATAAAAAAATCTTCCTGAATTTGTTTTAGGATTTCATTTCTCCTTTCTCAATGTTTTATTTTTTCTGTTTATTTTAACCATGAAATGATGTGTTGCATATTGAAGGGCTTGGCATCTTCCAGGCTAGCGAGATACTGCCTGTCTAGAACTTCCTTGCTCAAGGATTAGGGACTGAAAAACACTTTTTGATGAATGAAATAATTCCAACTGTAAATAAGGAGAAAACATAACATGTAACTACTTAGACTTTAGGTCCATCTTTCGACAGCGTGTTATTTAGTTAGTCCACATCTGGATTTCCCAAGTTATCACATGACAAGAACCAGGAAGCCGTAGACCAGAAAGAAGACTAAATTTCCTTAAAAATCCTCTCTCAAATTCAGTGGATTTGCTAATTGGCAAGACCATTCAAACAAATTTAGAACTCACCCTCTCACTCTTCCTTTTCTTTTTTTTTTTAGAGAAACAGAGCAATAACTTCTTCCCTGTGTAAGACTATGGAAACTCTCAATGGATTATATTGATTGCCTCTTGATGAAATGAAGAAAGTAATTTATTTTAAACCTTATGTTGTGATTTCTTAGCTTTTTGCAGTAAGGTTAAAATATTCATTATTGTGAGAAGTAATCAGAGTGGTCAATAATTAGTATTGTTTCAGTAATTCGGAAGAAAAAAGTAAAGTAGCGTTATCCATGGTGGAACTGCCAGATCTGTTGTTAGCTTTTGTTTTTATTTTATTTCATTTAATTTCATTTTATTTCATTTAATTTCATTTCCTTTCATCTTGTTGCATAGGAAAGACCATGCAGCATGATCTTCTTGTTCTTGGTGATGTCTAAACACAGAAAGGAAAGACAGTCTCTCTACCAAAGGGACTTAAAATCTTTAAAGAACCTGAATCTCTAGTATTTTGTTAGCTTTGTCTTTTCTAAGCCATAGCCCTGAGAAGAAGTGACCAGATACTCACCAGGTTGGAGAAGAAAGCAGCCATCTCGAGGGAAGAGCCTGTTGGTCTCTGGCAGGAACCTGCCAAAGGAACCAAGAGCTCACATTATACAACAGCAGTACCAGGGGACCAGTCCCATGTCATCGAAGTTAAATTTTACTTCAGAGGCTTTTGAGTTAATTGCAGCTATTTCAGCAGTTGTACAAAGTTTAGGATTGTTGGATTAAATATTTCAACCAATGGTTATGTCCACATAACCAAGATGGTCTCCCTTGCAGGGAACCTGTTCACTTCATGAGCACTGTCTTGTGCTGGGGGGATAGGGAACTGAGACAACAATTTTAAACAGGATTCCCATAATCATAACTTTGCTCAGTTTTCAGTATAAGCTGAGAAACACAGAGACAAAATTATCTGTTGGGAATGTTAGGTGGGGCTTGGACAATGAACTATAGGACTTTGGCATATAACAGGAAAGATCTATCCTCTCTTCCTGTGACAGTAACTGGAGCACATCGTAACTTAATCATTACTGAAAGGAACTGAACTACTCCGTGATTTTGAAATGTGGTGCAAACTTTGTGATTCTACAGTGGCACACCAGGCTTGGCGAGCTCAGTATTTAATAGTAGCTGGTTTTCCTTTGCTAGTAGAGAAAAAAATTCATTATGCACATTTTTGTCTGGCATTTCCATTAGTCAGGATACTTATTTCTGTGCCTGTGATGAAAAAAAGGTTGTTTTGGAACTGTTTTGTAACCTCCACAGCTGGATTGATGTCTTCGTTTTTCTGAGGGAAAATTTTAAGGCTTTAACTTCATTTATTTCACAATTAAGAGGGGTTTGTATGTGTTAAGTTGGTAAATGGTTTAGTTATCACTTGCCATTTACACTTCAGTTAAAGAAGAGGAGGGAGAAATCATAAAGAGCTTATTGGATGCAAGCGGTCATATTTACTAGAAAATACATCACATGCAAAGCATATTCACAGATTCTCCAGGTGATGTCTGAAACGTAGCATGTGGCACCACCTGACCTTTTCTCCCATCACTGTGCAGCCTCATCATGATCTTGACTTTGCTGTTGTTGTGTGCTGAGACTTCATGGGGGGATTTGTTTCCAGTTTAGATTCTCCAGCAGATTATCTGCTGTTAGAGCACAAACAAGACAGTCCCTTTGATGCTAAGAATTAATTTCCTTTTCCGTAAAGTTATACAAAGTTGAAATAACATGGTGTGCATCTGACAGAGGGAAGAAATGCCATGTTGGCTGCTGGTGTCTGTCTTGCTGAGATGATATTGGGGGAAGCCGCAAGCAGGCAATAACATGTAGCTTTTGGCATGGGGGCATTCCTTCTCAAATGCAGTCTATTGCACATATTTTCTTATGTTCTACTTCATCCTTTTCTACATGTATTTACACATATTGTAACTTACACTCTTTGCTCTTGGACATTAATTTGGGATTCCTACTTTGAGTAGGTTAAGAGTCTTCCTCTCACGACTCCCATAATGTGTAATGTCTTTCGCATTTGTGGTGATTATTGACTGTACTGCTTCTGTGCTGTTATTGCTTACACTGTGCTGAGGCCCCCTTTAGTAGATGTGCAATTTCTTTATTAGTGCTAACAAAGTAATTAGCAGATATCTAACAGATATCCTTTCATCATATTTGTGCTCAGGACAGTAAATCTCACAACATCCGGTCATTTAGTCATTGATCTTGCAATTTTACAGACACATATATGCAAAGCTGTGCTAAGCCTTCCTTAACGCAGGCCAGCAAGACCAGGTCCATGTTTTTTGTGTCCAGCTCACAGCAGTTCACTGGTCCAGCTTTTAAGTGTTTAGATGTGCCTCAGTTAGTATTTGAGACATAGCCATCAGCTGGTATGTCTGGAAGAAAATGTAATACATGTTCCTGAAACTTCTGGATGGCTATCCTCTTTGTCCCTGTCACCTCGCATGTGTATTTGAACCAGACCTTTTTGCTGTTTCATCCCTTGATCAGATTGTCCCCACAATACAGCTCTTGCTCCACTGAGCACAGGCGAAGGTTGACCTGTGCTCCAAAGAGCTGTTCCGCTTCGTTGTCACATTAATGTTCCACAGGGCACCCACTGGCTTCCTGTGGAGGATCTTATGGGGAAGGCTTTCCCAATAACACCTAATGAATAACTGGGATCAGAGAAGTGGCTCACTAGAGAGCCACTCTGCTCTCATTTCCAAAGAATTCAGGGATTGTTGGAGTGGAATGAAGGATGTTTCCGGGAGTGACTGATTGGGAAAAGAGAATCTGTTTTGCAAAAAGCTGAGCTTTCCTTTCTGCATTGGTAGCTGTCTCCAAAAGACTGGTAGTTTTTAATCATATTCTGTGTATATGGAACACTACAAAATTACTGAGTTTTCTGACTCTAAGGGCACTTCGTGTTTTGTAGATATATAGTTATAATTATGTAGTTATATTTTAGTTAGTAGTCTTAAGTGTCCCTCAATAATAAAGACAGGAATTATGAAAAACCCCAATCGTGGAAGGGTATGCACACCAATATCTTTTCCTGGTCAGTTGTTCCTAAAGGAGATCATGGTGTGGAGAAAAAAACTGTGGAGGCCAGAAGTTTTATTACAAGGCAGTCAGCCATTTTTATTATGTTTAACATTTGCAATTAAAAATAAGCAGCACTTAAGATGAAAAATTGAATTCTCATTTTGAATAACTCTATTTGAGTTGAAGTAAATATGACAGTCAAAGCAGGAGCAGAGGTAAACCCATTTATTTTACCGTGCAAGTCTGGAGTTTGAACTTCAAATTACATAGTGTGCTTGCTCCACTGTGAGCCTTAGCATTGTTCATGTTCCTCCTGGTAGTATTGCTTTGCTACCAGGACTGTGTGAGCCTCTCATTAATAGACAGATACATGCAGAATATTAGACACTTTCAAAAGAAAACAAAAATCCCATGAATCTGCATATTTCAAAAAAGGTTTTCTGGTGAAATCAGTTCCATGCTGAGTCAGTTCTTCTGGGCTAAATTTGGTCCAGGTAGCCAGAAGTCACACAAGGAAAGTAGCAGCTCAGTTGTTGTGGGATTCACAAAGTGGGAACTCTGCTCCTGGAAGAGAAGCTACAGACTGGAGGTGACAAAAGCGATGGACAGGACAGCACAGAGCACCTAAAATGACCGTAGATGCTTGGGCTTGTGGGGCCTGGATTCCACCAATCAGTCCTTTGGTTCTATTGCTGCTGAATGGTTGAAGTCTGTCAAACTAGATACTACACAAGGACAACATGGCATTGTGCATGGGAACCTGGCAAGGTTTGGTTATTCAGCTGAGTCTAGAGAAACAAAGAATTTATCTCCTATTCCACTAAATTTTTTCTTTAATCTGTTATGGATTGAACCCTAGCCAGAGACAGCAAGCCAAGAACTTCACTGTTCCCATTTCAGGGCTGTAAAAACATACTCAGAAATCATAGAGAGAGAGGGAATTACAGGTCTTTCCTTTCTCTGTGGTCAGCAGTGTGTTTATAAATTCTACATGTAGTTTCAGTGTGTATTAGTTGCTCTGTTAAGACTTGCACATCAGAAAGTTAGGCCAAAATGCTCCTGATTCACATGAATCTATGCTGTAATATCAGCCCTCATCCCTTTTGAGAGCTGCCCAGAGTGGAGTGCTTGAGAAAGGAGCTGGTTTGGCAAAATGGGAACCTTGTAAATGACCAATAGGAAAGCTGACAGTCCATTTGGATTGACTTGCTAGTCAGAAAATGACAAATGTCTTTTTTTTTCTTCTTTCTAAGAAAGCCTGAATCCCCCTTATGCCCGGTCAAAGCCTGGTGCAGAAGGTGTAATCCTCTGTGACATGATTTGGAGCTGTTGGAACATGCTTATTTTTAAAGTTTAGCTTATTGAATTCTTCTGTGATTTCTATAATTGATTTCCCTTTTGTTTCTGGAAGGAACAGGTGGATAATCATTCCTGAAGTGAAAAGTACCCCCATAGAGATGAGGAAGCAGAAGTGCTTGAGTCTTTCCTGTAGGGAAAGAGCAAAGGGAGAAAGTGAGCAAGATGAGCACATCTTTTCTTTAGTCACTTTCATGGCACAGCTTTTGTGTTTGGGTCCCAAAGTACTTTGAATTTGACACTTTGAAAAATATTTCATTCAAAATAAGTATCTTGGGCAAATCAGGGCCCTTCATTTGCCAAATTGACTTGGGAGGGCAGGTGCCAAGACTGCTCTAGGCTGACATGGCACTGTCATGTCCTGCTGCTTGTCTTCCCTCCCCCATGGCCAACTGAAGCCTGGTTCCCTTGGGAGCCTCCCTGGCAAAGCCACTCACCACGATGAACGGGAAGGTTGTCCCGATCACAAACACTCCCAGCCAGTTGAGAACGGAGCTGATCACAAAGGCAGGTGGTCTGCAGGACAGCTTGAAGATTTCAACCCTGGTGGAAACGGTGGCACCACCTGAAGGGAAAGAAGAATTGGAATTATTACTTGTTGATGTGTTTGGTTTCAACATTTCGATACAGTGTTACTGTTACACAGTCAGCACATAGATGCTGCTGCCATGGACTGGCATTCAGAATGCTTGAGTGTGTAGCTCTGTTTTACAAATGAAAATGTTGGTGGCATCTCATAAACCGCTAGACAGACATCAGTTTATTAAAGTGGTAAAATATTCAAATAGATTTTTGGGGGGATCCAAGAATTAAGTAGCTTACACTTGAGAAAGCCTGACATTTTCTCGTGAAAGAAGTTGGAATGGAATGACAATTATTATTGCTCACAAGAATTCCCAGCATGATTCCGCTGGTTCACCAATGAGTGATCTTCCCAGATTCACTTCCTGGGTATTTCAGTTCTGTTTTGAAGTCACAGGCTTTCAACAGGCTTGAGTTACAAAAATAATTCAACCCTGACATATGGGAAGGCAAATATTTTAAAAATAAATAGCCTTTGAAAAATAAAATTTAAGAAGTAGCAGACAATAATTGCTAGGAAAAGAATTAGTCCAAAGTAGGTCTTCTGCACTGCTGCCTCTGTGGGACAAGATGTAACATTATACAACACTGAATTTAAGAGAACTCTTGCTTTTCTTTTTCTCTTCCTTTTTTTTCCCCTAGTATTTTTTAAAAATCCTTTACCCATCTGTTTTTGCTCTCTTTTTGCTGTATTTTTCCAGTGTGTTCCTTTCCTCTTGCTATCAAAACCCAAACCTGATGGCACTGAAGTTTATGGCCAGTGATTGGCCCCATTATATTTAAATTACTACAAGATTATGTTAAATGAATTTACTTATGCAATATAATGCAGTATTTTCCTAGCCATATTAATAAGCTCACATGACTCGATCTCTTTATTTCCTTTGACTGAGTACTTACCTGGCCCAACCGCAAAAACAACTGCAAACAGGATAATAAGGCAAAGGCTGCAGTATGGCATCCAGAAATACCAGTCCTGGGGGAAAAAACCCATAAGAAACTTCTGGGTGAAAACTGTTAATAACTGTAGGAGAGAAATGCTCCTTTTCCAACACTGTCACCTCAAGAAGGAAATATTCAGTGTGTGGGAACTGACAGGGAGACGTGAGTGCTTTTCCTGGGGATGGAGCAGTGAGGTGTTTGTTAGGTGAGCAGAGGAACAGGTTTGCTTGGAAGGTTTCTGTTAAAGGAAGTCCAAATAGTACCACTCCATCCTGTCCTCCTTTCTTCTTGAGCTCATGGTGCTTCCTCCAATCCTTAGAGATATGGGAAGGCCAAATAATATTTTTCTTCACTTTTGTAAAGATATAGATTGGATAAGGGGTACTGAAAAGGAGCTTTCCTAGATCTTAGTCAAGAAGAAATGAGACTCGATGCTTCAGGAAAAAAGATTTCTCTCTGCTGTGTTTGAGACCCTTCATGAACAAAACAAAAATGGAAGTCTGCTGCCACCTTGCTTCAAGGCTAATTTTACAGTGTATCTACAGAGTAGCTCTGGATGAGTACTGGTAACCCAGGTGATTTGCTTCTGAAGAAGCCACAGCAATGACACGGACATGTCATTGTTAGAGAGGTGAACTGGTCTCCTATCCGTGAACAGATAGTGCCTTCCCAGCATCTTCTGCAGCAAAGTTAAATTTCAAATTAACTGATGGAAGAAGTCTGGGATTCTGTTGTTATTTGTTAGAAACAGTGTGAATAGAAAGGGCCATTCTCCTTGGACTGTCTTTTGATCTGTGCTGACCAATGTTTGGTCCCTGAAGTCTGATGAAACAAGCAGCCAGTGCCAGTCTGCCAGTGTTTTATGTGTTCCTTGCTAAGGTCATAGGATCACGTTGAAAGGAAGGCAGGAGTACAGAAGAGTACTGGCTGAGAGGGAGTTTAATCCTGTGTATAAACAAGCTTGATCTAAGCCTCACTTTCCTTTCTCATTAGCGTGGTCTTGCCCATGAGCAGAAGTTAGAAATAGAAGAGGCAGAGAAATCTGCCATGAGAAGAACTTCCTTACCTGTAGGGAGAGAGTCACGGTGATACAAGCAAGCAGGGAACCCATGATCCAATATCCTCCTCTTATGAGCGTTTTCCTGCCAAGTCGCTCAATGATGGAGCTCTGAAGGGCAGAAATCACACTGGTATCAGGGCCAGAGAGCACGTTGTGACCCACTCCCCTGGTAATGTGACTTACACAGACTACAGCAGCTACGAGTTCAGAGAGTCCAACAGAGAGGGTCATATAGGAGACCATCCTTTCATCAAAGCCAGCTGTCTGGAGGACTTCCGAAGTATAAAAATAAATCTGGAAAAAAACACCCATTAAACAGTAAGAGAAGAAAAGAATTGATTTCTTACCTGTACCTGTATGCCACTGCCCTAGCTAGGAGCTGTGAATCAAGGAGCATGCAGCTCAGCTTTGGTGTGATCTAGAATTCTGCACTCTCTTTGGTACTATTTACTTTATTGGCAAGCAAAACTATTGTGATGTTTAATTAATTCATTGATTATTTAATAAAAGATAAAATGCTGGGATAATTGGACCTCCAGCTACAATTACTACAATGTAATTAGGTTTGCAGAATAATGATTTAGGTAATTTCAGAAGCAGCCAGGTATATGCTGTCTTCAGAGCCCATCCAGAAATATCCTTGTAGGGTGTTCTCAGGAAAGAAGAGCGTGGGTTATGGAGTCATGATGGGGTAAAACAAACATCTTTTCAAGTATCTTTGGGAGTGTTTGGAGACATGCGGGGATGATAAAGATTCCAGTTTAAGCTGTGTTGGACTGAGCCGTTATTTCCTTTACAGATGTTGCTGCATCGTGATGTTAGAGGTGTAAGAGTCACACAGGCAACTGCAAAGCTGTGCCTTCAGAAGGATCCCAGAAAAGCATTGCTGTGAGGAAGAACAGGAGAAGTGCAAAGCTGCAGAACAGTGAGTGTGTTTGTTGTTAGCTTTGAGGGCAGAGTGGGCAGAGTGGGCAGAGTGGGCAGAGTGGGCAGAGTGGGCAGAGTGCCATCCCGACATCTCAGGCTGCCAAGAGCCCCGGGCAAACTGTAGCAGCTGTAGCCCAGCAGTCACATAAAAACTACACTGCAGATTTTGCCAGCAGAGGGTGGGCTCATTTGTAGAAGTGGGTTTTGGAGCCTGGTAGCAGCTCCCAGAGGTGGCTGTTCAATGAGCCTGACTGCAGAGAGAGGTAACTCCAGCAGGGTCCGGAGCTGGGCAGAGCGATGTCACATGGAGAGGCCGGCCAAGCTTTGCAGGCTGCTGCCGCCCTGTAGAAGGGCTGGCAGACAGCAAGGTGTGTCTGAGAAGCCTGAGGGAAATGGAGGGAGCTCCTGTGAATGATGATGTCCCCCTTAAGGTTGTCAATACGTGTTTTGAGAATTTAAGTGGGAAATACACTCAACTGCATTGATGCCACATAGCTGAATTGTGGCGGTCAGAATAACTATCATGTACAGCTGCCAACGGAAAGCTGGTTCTTTCACTAGTTCCAGGACACTCAAGATCTTGGTGTTTTTCATTGTTGCCTTCTCTTTCATGATGTCATCAATCTCTGCTTGGTGATGGCCTTCACCCCAAAGCTGCCTTATGGCTGTGGAGGAGAAGGAGAGCGAGACCTGCCATGTTAATTCGTCTCTGTTCCCTAAGAAGTTTGTTGAGTAGGTGATTCAAGTATCTGACAGCCCTGTGTGCATGGGCTGGGGCTGTGCTGAAAGGTAGAGATGTCCTACAGGGTCCTCCAGAGCCCTGGTGCCGCCCTGCACAGAGGGACCTGTTGTGACAGAGGGGCCTTAGAGGGGTGCACAGTGACTCCCTCCCTGCCCGTGGGGCCACTTTTGTCCCTTCCTCCTTCTCCTGGGGTGTGAGCGGGGTACACAGCCAACAACCACTGCTGGGGGGTACCCTGCAGAGCCCTGCAGTGCAAGGAGCCATTTTCATGTATCGTTTATTGGTAATCATAGGACTGACAGTACAGGTGATGTCAGCTGAATGCGAAAGGTTTTGCAATACAGAACTGGAGAGAGAAGTAGTTTTGTGTTCTAAATGGAGACTACAACAAAAATATACTTGTAGGCATTCACAGAGCCATGTTGGAAACAAGCAGGGAGAAACTTTGTCCTGCTTACTTTTATCCATATGAGGAAAGCAAGAATCACAAAACAATTGTAAATCAAGTGAGGAACAGGAACCTAGAGCCCTCGGTTACCTTTTTTGCAGCCTTCCTGGTCTCCTTTGTGCATGAGGAGATATGGTGGGGACTCGGGGAAGAAGGGAAGCGTGATCAGCTGGACCAGCGCTGGAAATCCACAGGAAGCCATTAGCATGGGCCACAGGGACTTGCTGCCCAGCAGCTCCCTGGCAGGGATAAAACATGTGTATAGAGTAAGAGTTCATTGCATTGGTTTTGAGGAGAGAAAGGAATGGATGGAAAAGCAGAGGAAGGAGCAAAAGGTAGAAGGGATCCAGAAATGGATTGTGTGGGTAATCAATTGCATTATTATACCTTTGTCCTGAAATTTGCCCTACGGCTTTTCCCAATGACCAAAAGAAAGAGGAAGTAGAGTTTGCAAATCCACGTAGCTTCTTAGGGGAAATTTCTCCAACATATTGATGATGTAGAGGAACACAAAGGCCTTGAGGTGAGGAGAGAATTATGGGAGAGAAGAAAGAAGATATTCATACCCATTGGAAATAAAACTGGATGTAAATAATTAAGCATTACCAAATATAGCTGCCTGAAGCACCGAGTTGTTTCTCATACCTCAACCCACATATGAGATTTTTCATTACTAGGTTTTCTAACTCTTTCTCCCAAAGTATTTGAGCCTTTTTGCAAAGTGCAGTTTCCTGATCTTAACAAACGTACACTTTTCCCTTTAAAATGTAGCTTCATCACAAAATCTCCTGTGAGCCTTAGCATATTTTAAAGGGCACAGACTATGCAAGTGCTGAAAAACAGAACACCTTGTAGTAATATTTAAAATGCTTATAGTCAACCGACATAATCTCAGCCTTTTCTGACATAATGCTATCGAAGAGCTGAATGGTAGATCCATGGCAGATTAACATATACATGGCCACGGTTAATGTTGATTTGCACATGATTTAGAGTGAGACAAAAGTATTTCTGTTTTGCTATCAGCAATAATTTTTATGATTTCAGGCAGAGTTGATGTTCCCAGCTGTATATGAAGTACTTAATGACTCAGACATGCTGCATATTAGTCTGGGAACAAGAGCTTTTTCCAGATTTGGTGGTCACAGCCCCTTTTATAGGTTTTGAAAGCAATATGTTCTTCTCTTGGTTTTCTCTGATGAGAAAACAATTTCTTTTGATTGCAGTCTCTTTAGCAAAAATCAGGTCTTTGCATGAGGCACGATACAGGTTCTAGACCAGAGCAGGACCTCTGTGGGTGAGTTCTTAAACTACAGCTGTAGTCCTTCGATACAACTGTATGTCAGAGAAGCAATGTAGAAAATCTAGATATTTGAAAAATAGGCATTAACTTCTAAGTTAACACTTTAGTAAGTTAAAATAGGCATCCCTGTGAATATCCAAACAATGGAAAAACAAGTTTTGTGCAGGGGAAAAATACAAGGAATACTGATACCAGCACAGGAGGTGGTCTACTTGCTAGGAGTTATTTTGCTTGATTATGCCCAGACCTTTGTACTAATCCGAAGGCCTTATGGTTTGGAATACTCCCCCTTATCAAAATACTAGCTTTAAACCATATAATTTTCAGTACTGCCAACCAAAATTAAGATAATATTATACATATTTTTCCTTCAGGAAAACGATTTGTTTCATATTGTGTCATAACGCTCCTGACAGCTCTGAATATTTATATACTTGGCAAAGCTGAATTTCATTGGGTATAAGTGAAATTAGTGATAATTATGGTCTTTATTGCTGTGTGTTAGAGAAAATCTTCTGGCAAAATGTCACTGACTTTAATATTTTATTTCCTTAGTGGAGGGTTATTATTTACTATGGATAAAGATGTAAAATCTTGTGAGACCCTGCTGACCTGTGGGAGAAATCACTCACCTGCACTTACTCCACACATGAAGCGCCCAATTAGAATCATTTCAAAGGACTGGGCTATTTTACTGCAGCCCATGATAGATGCTGCCACTATCATGATCAGGTTGTTGCACAAGAGACATTTCTTTCTGTAAGGAAGTGAAAAGATTTTTTGTAAATCAGAAGGCAAAATGGCACTTAAGCTCCTGCCATGCAGGAATTCGTGGGTGAAATTGCCTTGCTCATTTTGTGAAATGACACATATGTGCTCCAGGATAAAATAAGCCCTTCCATGCCTGTTGGCACTGGATACTCTGGACTCGTGGTGTACCTCGGCACATGGTTAGACCTGGGAGTTTGGGAACACTTCTGGGTGGTGCAGCAGAGAAAAGTCTTAAAGCTTTTCTGCGCTTGAATATCCACTATGAAACACATTGTTGTAGCACCTAGAAGGGCCTCAATGCTTCTATATTTTGAGTAGGACTTTCAAGAACCCATTCTGTCTTCAGCCAGGCTGCCTTTCCTCTTTGCTGAGACTAACCCAATCCGAGTAACCGTGCCTGGTGTGACAGGCTGGCAGCACAGCCGATCAGTCCATGCCACAGGACAAGGGCAGGCAGCAGGAAAACCAGCTGACCCCACAGCTAACCCGGCTGTGTTACAGCCATGACGGAGTCTAAAACTCTGTCTCACATTTAAAACCTCAACTGTTGTTTCCTCGAGCTAAGATTCCGTTGACAAATTGTCTTTGAACATACATACTTGCCATATTTGACAGTGAGGTATCTACTTCCTGAAGAACCCAGGACACCTCCTATACCAAAGATGGACACAGTGATAGACCACAGGAACAGGAGGTTATCCTGCTGGATGGGGTAGCCATATCTCTCCAGCCAAGTTTCATTAATAAAAGCCTTTACATGCTGAGACAGAAAAAGAATTTTCATTAACAATACCTGTGACAGCAGTGCATGTATTTTATTATGCTTACAACATAATTTTGCTGCTTCAGCTAAAGTTACTATTTCATATAGACTTTAAAAGTGCACATTTTAGCTAACAGACATAGCGTAATAGAGTGTGCTATGTTTGTTTTCTCATTAAAGGGAGTTCAATCTTTGGGTTTTTATCCTTGAGGAAGTGAGGCATGGACTGGTACTAAAGAACAGTGTAAACACCCTTGCAAAGTTCTGCAAATAAGTTATGGGTTTTCTCTCACATGCCTGCCAAGAATGCCGGGCTACACCGCACATCTTTAGTGCAGTTCCTAAGTACTTTTTCAATCAGAATTTAGTGCTCTAAAGCCAGAAAATAACACTTTTCCCATAGGGTGATCCCTCCAAAAGAATGATGTCTTCCATTCAGACCTCAGTATCTTTAATGGAAGTTTTGCATGTGATCAGTGGAGAGAGGCAGGCATTCTCCTAGAGCATGGCTCAGTTGACTTACTATTTGTCTGTGAGGATGGGTAACTATAAAAATATCAACCGAAGCCGCTGAGACACTCAAGTGTGCTGAAGGTTTTTAGGGGAGACAGGTACCACCCTAGTCAGTGTGTGTCTTCTGAGGAACAGTCCTATAAATAACAACATGCAGATCTCTCTTTTTTTTCTGTTTTCAACACTTTGACATGTTTTACTTTTCATGACAGCATAGCATAGCAATTGGGAAATGAGAGAATACTGTGATTAAACCCTTTCTGACTGCCAGAGGAGAGCATCAGCATCCCCAAGCAGCAGTGTAGGCTCAGTGCCCTCAGTGCGCCAAGTGCATCTTTGCCTACCTGAGACATGTAGGTGAGGGAAGCAATCTGAAAGCCAATTTGGAATGTTCCACCGATCCCCAGGACAATGATCATTCGAAAAAGCCCCTGGTACTGCACCTGCAGACGTAAAACAAAACCTTCTTAAGCTTGTAGCCACATCAAACTCTTCTTGCAATGTATCTTTCATTCTCCAGCAACATCTCATTTGTTCAAGGGATTTGCAGGTAGGAATGTCCCCTCTGCTTGCCCCAGTGTGAGGAATACATCCTCCTGTGACTTCCCTACATCCAGCTCAAGGAAATGCAGCTCCCACAAACATCCTTGTTAAGGTGCCACAGCTGCTGATATCCAGTCCTGTTCCCTGCCTTTCAAAACCTCTGCCTGCCATGTTGCCTCTTGCACTAAAAAATTAGGGATGTATTTAACTAAGTTCTTTTTTTCGGCAGGTAAGCAAAGCAAATTATGTTTGAAGGTAAGCAAATATTTTCAAGTAACTGAAAACATTTAAGAAACATTAACATATTGACAAAGATGGATGACAGAGCATACGAAGTGCAAACATCTGCAATACCTAAAAACGGTGGGCAGAACCACTTCCGAGAATCTTTTAGTGAATAGGAGCCTCCTTGTTTTTACTGATAGATCGACTTGGTTTTCTTTGAAACACCAGTAGCACACGAAAATGTCACAAATGCAAATACCCCATGCAGGACTTACCAGGTCTGATAGGAAGCCGGTCATCTCTGTCTGGGGGCTGGTTGTCCAGTGTGTGATGTGTCTTTGTCATCACAGGTTTCTGTGTCTCTGTCTCCTGTCTGCTGGTATGGCAGTGGGCATTTGGCTTCAGGGATCCGAGTTAAATTTTTACTATTCCATCTTCACTCACTTATATTTACTTCAACTGGCCAAAGTTAACACTGCCAGATTAAATATTTCAGGAAATAATTACATCTAGTCCAGTCTCCAGGGGGAAAGCTTCAAAAACAGAGGAAGTTTGCATATGGGGACTAGAGCGAGGGCTTTGGAAAGGGAAAGAAGAAGAGTTTGGGCAAAAAATCCAAACAGTTTTCCAGAAACAGTAAAATACTTTACTCCTACAGGACAGACCAGCAGATATGTCTGACATAATCTGCAGAAAGCAAAGGCAGCTGGTACAAGGTTTAGGTACTGTTATTTATAAACAAGTAACGTATGTGGTGTTCTGTTTCAGATTCATTGGTATAGTAAATATTGTTATTAGAAGAAAAACAAGCAAGTTTCAAAGCCTGATTCTGCTGTTCTGGCCTTATGTATCAGTTAGACTGTACTGAGGATTTGGTGTTTATGGGGAGATTTGTCAGCCAGGTGTGCTGAAAAAGCAGTAAGAGATAGTGTGCCCTGGCAGAGGCTTTCAGAATAGAGCATCTGGTCCTAAAGGCTCCTCTTGAAAGAGCCAGTAACCAAGACCCACTTTCTCATGAGAGTTATCAAAAGAGGTAAATATTCCTTAATGAGTTATGAGGGGACAACTGGGATCTTACTCCCTCAGGTTTGTCACAGAGCAGCTTCAAAACCAGTGTTGCAGGCATGAAAAAGTCACCTCTGGTTCCCAGAGGCTCCTCTCTTGTGAGGGGAAGCTCAAACTGTAGCTCTGTGCGGCTTCTGCTCGAGCCAGCACTTGGAAGAAAGAAGTTGGTCTGCCTGAGGCTTTCCTGTGTGGTTGGTGCCCTGTGCTATTCCTGCCTTCAAAGTCTTCTGCTCACTCTCACTCGTGCCAGGGGACTGTGCCCTGCGCCCAGGGCCTGGCGTGGGGGCACGTGGGGCGATGGGGTTATACTGAAGCCCACAGTAAATGCTCAAGCTCACTCTTGGGATTGCACTTTCAGTTCATAAAACACCGAATGCAATTATTTACAGAGGGGTTCACTGCAAATACTGTGAGTCTAAAGAAATGAGAAAAAAATACGTGTTAATAATAAAACCTTGGTTACTTGTGTAATTCCAACTATTGCCTATATAACTGCATAGCAAATGCTGTTTATCCTGGCTTGCAATGACTTTTAGAATGATTTGGCAATTTTTGTAAGTATTTTCTCTTGAATGTCAGCATTGTAACTAGTTGCATAGCTATTGACTATTTATTGTTTCCAAATGTTAATGTTTCCTTTCTGGAAACATGTTTCCTACATGTTTTTTCTCATATTGTGTCAAGGTGTAGTAGGGTGGCTACTCCATAAGCACTCTTACACTCCTTGAAAATAATTACTTAGGATGCCAAATAGCAGTAAATTCCACCATCTCACAGTGAAATTTTTCTTATATTCTGGGGGATTTCTGATGATTCTGAGCTGTACCTGACTGTTTTACCTTATTAGCAATTTTAGGAGAATTTAATTCCAGGAGTTTACTGCTTGATTTTTGCCAAGCCAGTGTTGAGCTCATGACGATCCCAGGAAAGATAAGGAAGCAGAAAGAGATGAGGTTTTCCTGGAAATAAATCAGAGAAAAATAATTTTATTTTATTCTTTTGCTTCTCTTTTTACAAGACTTGGAACATGATGACAAAATTATGACAATGATGGCAAAGTTTCACTTTGTAGCTGTCTAGACCCAGTCTTTAGGTGTGAAACAGCAACAGAAATAAAAGAGTTAAAATAGTCAGAATTTCCTTCTTTCCTGAAGGCAAGGTAGGCAGGGTGAGTAGTCAAAATAATTTGAGATGTTGCTTGCAGAAGTATGAAAGAGAGGCCTTGGCGTGGGATTAAAACGACTCACAAACATTAATATTGTCAGGTTAATCATATACCGTCTGGTTTATCAGTAACTGCAAGAGATGCAGCAAGAGTGAGCATTTGGGAGAACAGGCCTCCTGAGGTCTGGTACATTGGATCAGTGCAGTTTGGGAGGATGAATCCTTGAGATGGAAAAATTCATTAAGCCATGAAGTAGAAGAGGTGCCCAGCAAGGCAATGTGTGAGGGATTGACTTCTTGCAGGAGACACTGGAGCTATATCAGAGTCAGCATGGCTGGACTTCATAGAGAGGGACCGAGGATCCAAGGCTCCCGTTCTAAACCAGACATGGTGCTGTGTGACAGGGATGAACAGTCCCTCTGCGGTGTTCCAGCTGCGCTGCTGCTGAGGCCAATTCCTGCAAAAGGACCAGTAAAGACGAAGTGACACTGACCAAGGTTACAAGATAAAATTCTCTCTTCTGTATGTGCAGAGAGGCTGAGAATCCTGAAAAGAAGCTATGAAAGAGAGAAAAAGGAGAGTCAAATCAGAGACAACGAACTGAGAAATGAAAGTGGAAGTTACCACAGCAAAATACACTATTGATCTGGTGCAGTGCCCACAGTGAACACTGATCCTAATGTCTATTTTTCTATCTGTCTGTTGAGTTAGTGACTCCATGGCTTTAACGCCTGTTCAGCACAGTTTTGAAGTGCTAGCACTTGAAATTGCACCTGATTGTGAAACCTGTGCAAGCTCGGAAAGAGCAGCACGGAAGAAGATAAATGTTACATTTGTGTTCCATTTGACCTCATGCTGCCCATATTTTCGAACAGGACACTCAGGCACTAGTAATTCCCCTTTACAACATTGTTAGGAAAGCTGCAAGCTGCACTGCCATAGAAGGGGAGGAGGAAAAGAGCATGGTGGCAAAAAGAAGCATAAAATTTCATCCTGGATGCAGGCAGCACCTTGTTGGAATCAATGAGGTGTGAGGGCACAGAACTGTTGTGGGCAGGTTAACATATGCAAACAAGTCTGTTCCTTATTGCAAAATAAATGTCCATAATCCAAAACTTTTCTTCTTAAATGACATGATGCATTTATGTAGCACTTTGCCAGGTCAGTGAAGATCTGTTAAGTCAGTAGATGTTAAATGCCAGTTTTCCAAAAAAGAGTGACAGGTGGATGGGTGAAAAATATCCCAAACCAAATCAGTAGCCAATTGATGTCCAGGAGTAAATCTCATGACTGCTTGACTCCCACCAAGACACAATGTGTTTTGCAGTGTCTGCAAGCTTGAACTGAAGAATTTGCTTCTACACACCTAAGAGTTGTTTTGTGTGGAGATGAGCAGATAACCAACTGCATTAGTGCCGGAGAATCACAGAGTTCTGATCACAATAACCAAAATGTGCAGGAGCCAGTGCAGAATTTGGTCTACCATCACTTCCTGCACACTCGGGATTTTGCCATTTTCCATTGCTGCTTTTTGTTTTAGCAGATGGTCCATTTCTGCTTGGTGCCTTTCCTCAACACACAGTTCCTTCACAGCTGTGCAGAACAAAGAGGAAGGCTTAATACCACTGTACTGTTCATGCAGCATAATATTTGTACATGCAGATCTTTCAGATTATTAAACCCCAAGGTTTCATGACATTAACAAGCATGGTATGAGAACACAAGAGACATACATTTATATCCTGTGTTCACAGTCTTGCAGACATAAGATCCTATCTCATAGTTGTTAGTATGTAAACCTTAATTAATACTGTACAGTTGTAAAAACATCAGCATAGCCTCTGACATCTCTCTTTCCCTGTCTCACATGGCTCTTGTTACAGCACCTGGGAAGTACCTTTTGAGAACCTGAACAGAGAAAATATGATTGTAAGGACTGGCAGCCTATTGCACCAATAATGTAGCACATTGGCTCATTAAAGGGCTTTGTATTTCTATGCATGTGTGTTTTCATGGAGGATTGCAAAGACTTACTGTATCTGGACAGATTTGTTGGAAAGAATTTTTTATGCAGTTTTCTGACAAGATAAGATAGCTTCCAGTAGGCTGTCTGCTGTTTCAGTTGGGTGGTTATGGTACACAAATTACCTCATTTAACATTATCTTGCATGATATCTTTGAAAGTCTTGACTGCCCATGTTAACCTGTGTTAAGTGGACAGACTGATGTGTTTGTTACCTGGGCATGCCCACTCAAAGGTAGCTATAATCGAGCCCTTATTCTTTTCTTCTGCAAAGAAGGGTGGGTGAAAAGGGCTGGGAATGAAAACACAGTGGAAACAACTCGCAATTTGTTTTGGGAAGAATCCTTTATGTTTTGGCCCCACTATCAATGACTTTGGAAGATGCTGTATCTGCTTTTCTTACCATAGTTGAGTATTTGTTCATAGAGATTTGAAAGTGAGGGATCCACCAATTCCCAATAGATTACATCCAACCACTGGTACTGAACCTGTGAGGAATTGTACAAGCTCATCGCAAAAGAAGCTGGTGATGTCATAGTCCCTGCATTTCTAAAATATCAACTTGTTTGATGATGCTTAAATAATCTCAGCAGAACATGCAAAGTTTCATTGCACAAAAAGTTCAGCCAGATAAAGGTTCTGGATTTTCAGCTTTGCTACTCTTCTTCACGTTAGTTAGCTAACCAATCCACAAAAGTTTTATTTTCAAATGCACCATTTCGTATCTCTACCAGGCTACCAGCCAGGAGAGCTTAATAGTATCACACTTAGGTATGGAAATACATGGGAGCAGGTGAAAATGGTACAGAAATACCTCATCATTTAAGAGCTAGAGGAATTTTTAACTTTTTTTTTAATTAGTTTTTCTACCCAGCTGGAACTTCCTTCAAAGTATCCATGATGATTTAGTCCAGAAAGTTAATTCTGTGTCTTTTGATTTTCTTTTTAATTTTATATGTTACCTCTAATTTTTGCAGCAACAAAATTAGAAGGATTATCCCCTGCCCACCCTATTATTTTGAAAATAGTTTGGTAAATATGTGTCGTATTTTCTTTAGGAATGATGATTGCAACAGACCACCTCACAGTTCTTCTGAAAGCCTAATGCTAACAGCTGGTGCTGCCAGCTGCAGTACTCATCACTTCTGGAAGGAACCTCATTTTGAAAGGGTGGCTGATCCCAGGTAGACAGAACTCTGTCAGACTGTGGAAGTGTTTTCTCTCATGCCCCTTCTGTACCTTCTGCTTAAGTAACCACTTGACTCTGAGGCTGAGGTTAATGTTTACTTCGTATGATTTCTGTTGATTTATGTTTTTTGTAGCAACTGGACAGCACTTAGAATGGATGGATTAAATATTTCAATGCCTCAACAGGAGAGGGCTCTCTGAATGGGAACATTCTGTAGCATGAGTGCTCCCTATTTTGATACAGGAAATGATCCCAGATTGAATATAAAATCTAACCCAGGTTTCAGTTCCTGGAACACACACCAGCCCCTTAATATCAGAGCTTCTCCTATGGTTATTCCTTCAGAAGTAGCAAGTACCTTATTTGAAATTTTTAAATAGAAAAATCCCTAAAACTCAACACTAATTTAGTGCTCTAGGACAATGATAATCAATATAAATGGTTAAACTGCAAAAAGAAAGGACTTATGGTCCTGCCGAACAGGAGGCTTAGAATCCCCTTTGGGATTGTGACAGAAAGAGGAAAAATAATTGATCATCCTATATGAGTTTTTGGGGGGAAGTGAATGGATGATGCAGTGGTCAGCTGGGTTAACAGCCCTTTAATAACACAGCACAGGGGTGCTGAGGAGCACAGCAGTGGTGAAGTGTAGGATTGTGAGCTGATGTGCAGCAGCAAAGTACAGTGTGTCCTAGGGCAGTACACAGCCAGCAGGTATCGGCCATCACAGCTTCTCCTTTTTTTTTTTAATATCAATTAATTATGTGTAAAATGGGCTGATTTTCAAAGTCTCTACTTTCTCAGTACTCTCTCAAAGGCTCTTACTCCCTCTCTGCAGGGCTCTGGTCCTCCAGCTCTCAGCACTGCCTGTTTGTTTGTTAACCCTTGTGCCATCAATGAGGTACCAGAAAACATTACAGAAACTTCCTCCTGATTTTGCTGCAACCAATATGCACGGAGAGTGCAGCCAGTTTGCTCCAGGGAATGCAAGTGAGAGTTTTCTGCACCGATTGCCCAGGGATTGGGGCTGATCCCTGACAGTCATTACAGAGACAATCAGGACATACTCGATGTCAGCTCGAGGAAACACAAGCTCTCTTTGTTCTACTTGGTATTTGTTCATGTGCAGTGTTCACAATCAATATTAAGTCCTCAGCAGTGTGATAACATGATGACATGAGATGACATGAACATTGTTTGCAAGAACTATGTCCGTGTTTAATCCTTTCTTCATCCTGCTCTTAATCTAGAGCAGAATTTTCTTATAAAGTAACAAACATATAGACAGATCTTGCTGCTTGAAAATGACAGCAATGCAGAAAGATCTGAAAAACAATTGGTGTGTTATGCCTGAAAATATTTTCCATGTTCCAGTTCTTAGAAATGTCTGTAGTTGCTATTGTTTTCCTGCTACAGGGTTGCTCTAGGAATGAGCCATTGACTCTCACCGTGAAAAGAAAAGATGAGTATAAACCAGGACTACTTGGATTAATGACAAGCTATCTCTGGATTGCTTTTTGGGTTGCATTTCATTGAGAGAAGTCCATCTTAATGTTTAGTTTTCAGTTCGGTTTTGAGACAGGCCCTTTTGTCAGTGGAAGTTCCTGATGGTGGCTTATCAGAGCTTGGTGCAGAATGTCTTTTCTTCAGCAGCATTCACCTCCACGGCCTGATGACGTTTCTTCTTAAACCGGCGTGTTTTGAATTCTTCTGTGATTTCAGAGATTGACTTCCCTTTTGTTTCTGGGAGGAACAGGTAGATAAGAACCGCTGAAATGATCAGGACAGCAATAAAGATGAGGAAGCAAAAAGGACCAAGAAGCATCTGGAGATAAAAATAGAATAAGATGAGTGATTTCTCTGGCAATATTTGCCTCTATAGATTCTTGAAAGTAGTTGATTTGTTCCTGTGAAATGAGGAATAAGGTGATTTTGCAGCAGCAATATTGATTTATCTTCTTGATCTGTTCTTGAGGCAGCAGATGATTTCTGAAGTACTGGGAAATGCTTTGCATAAATGGCCTCCATATGCCAATAGCAACAAGGGATTCACAGTTTTAATCATCTGCAGGTCCCTTCATCCCACTCCCTGTCCAGACCAGTCTAGAAAAAATTGTTCAGTTAAAATTGATAGAGTCAAAGAGAAGGTTTGAATCAAACTACATACTACAGCAAAGGGGAAGATCATTCCAGTGAAAGTGAGGCCCAGCCAGACGATGATTCCACCAATGACAAAAGCAGAGGCTCTTGTTGAGAGGGTGAAGATTTCATTATTAACAGATGAGACGGCTCCAGCTGAGGGAAAAACAACACAAAAAAGCAATAGTTGTTGTAGTTGTCCATTTCCCATAGATGACATCCGAGTTCTGCTACTGTCGGAATTCTGTTATATTTTCCAAACATTTATGGTCCTATTATACAACTCTTACAATACTAGAGGCTGCCATTTGAATTTGGAGAGTGTAGTAACTACAAGTAATGTTTAGTCAGGGAAATTCCAGAGTAAATATTGGTCTTAGGTGAGTGAGATTCTAATAGTAAGTTTGGGTCTGGTGTTACGAATGTATTTTACAGGTAAGTTGAGAAAACACTGGCATTTTATAAGATCCTTCCTCTGCCCATAGGCAAAGACAGGGATTGACCAGCTGAGCCTGTGTGCACTGAATGGCATTCATACCCTCCAAAACAAGCCAGTGAATCGATTAATAAGAATTTGTTTGGCTTGAATCTGTAATTCAGTGAAAGAAAACAGGCTCCTGATTCCTCAGGGTGTGAATGATTTAAAATAACTTGTTAAAGAAATTGCTTCTTGGGTAACTAATTAATCAAAAATTGGAACTCCCTTAATCTCAGTCCAAATTAAGCTGTTGATTTTCAAAGATATATTCACACCTTCTCGTTCTACTTCTATACATTCATGGCCTGTGCTTATCCAGGTGGTCCAAGTTTTTCTGTTGCTTTTATTATTGTACCTACCTGGTCCTATTCCATAAGCAATGATGAATAAAAAGATGAGAACAACGCTGCAGTAACGCATCCAGAGGAACTGATCCTAGACAAAGGCAAAATATTATAGCTGTAGCACAGCTGATCCAAGCATAGGAGCAGCGATGTTTATGAAAAAGCCCATGACACCAAGCTCTGTAATAGATGCTCCCTAGAACTGCTCATCTTTCTGTACCGACCACAGTGGAAGGCCAAAAGCAGCCTGCAGTGTCACACCTACAGAGGTGACCTTGTGTTCAGAAGACATCCTGACCTGCTGTTTAGGACATGAAAGCTCAGGCTGACAATCTGCTGTCCTGCACAAAGAATTCAGATGCAGGTCCACTCCCAGAGAGACGTTTGCTTACACTCAGCAGGAGGCTTGTTTCAAGCAACACCAGTATCAGTGCCATCAGCAAATAACCACCACACAGGAGTATTCGGCGTCCAAACCGGTCAATTATGGAGCTCTGAAGAGCAGAAAAAAATTGCATATCACTGGAAGGATGGCAAAATCCAGCTGTGAGCCATTCAGCAAACAAAGCATTCTCCTTAAGTTTTTTTTAGTTCAGAGAACACAAATCTTACTGGTACCAAGGTTGTTATTTTATTGAATTCCTTCTAGCCTCTCTAATACTATGAAGTAAAATCACTGCCCAGCGTTGCAGCTACTTTTTCATAAACACTGTAATCAATGGAAGCATGTTACAACTCCATTTGAATATATAGACACACAAATATATGGAAATGAGCACACATATTTATGTTTGAATGACATTTCATAAGGGATTCTTATAGGAAATTAAGAAGAATGAAGTTGGGAAAAAAGACGTAAAAGCTGGGACAAAATTTGGAGTGGGTGGTAACAACCACTGGAAAATTTATGCAGTACCACAGAAAAATACTTTGGTTCTTATGGAGAAAATTAATTTGTTTTAAGGAAAAACTCACATGTACTTCAATTCTTAAAGCCTCAGAAAGCTCTGACTTACACAGAATATGACGGAGATGAGTTCAGAGATTGAAACTCCTAGAGATACGTATGGGATTATGCTTTCGCGCAGGTTGGCAGTCTGAAAAATTTCTGACGTGTAAAAGGTGATCTGGGAAATAAGAAAAACAGTAAAAGTTAAGCACAGTTAATAGATATGATACATGCCTATCCAGCATCACTTAGAACTAGATCTGTCATCACTGCAAAAGCAGCAGTACAGTGTTGGGGCTTAGTGGAGGTGACAGCCCTGCTCAAGATGTGAAAAGACAAAGGGTTAATGGAGATGAAGGAAAGGTGTTTGAAAGTCCAGGGGGGGGAAAAAAAAGAAGAAAAAAAAAGGAGTAGAAAGGAGCATATTGCCTGTAAGACATGGGGAAAAGGTGTTGTTTTGCCAAAAAAGGAGAAGGAAAGGGACAAGATGGGGAATGAAGGCAACGGAGTCCTTGCAGGAACTTAAGCTGAGTTGGATCTCTTGTATTCCCACCTGAGAAGTTCCCCTAATAGTATGAAGAATACTGATGATGATACCACAGACCTCAGGCAGTGGGCTCTGTGTGAGGAGGAATGATGTAGACCCAGAGGAAAGGGACAAGTTGCACTGTGGCACTTCGGTTACTTAACAGCAGATTTAAGCATGGAAATGGGGCATACTCAACTGCACTCAGGCCACAGAGCTGGAGACTCAGCAAAACGAGGAGCATGGTTATGAGCTGTGGGTACACAGATGGTTCTCTCAGCACCTCCAGGACGCTCATGATTTTGGTGCCTTTTGTGACAGCCTTTTCCTTCATCAAGTCCTCAAATTCTGTGTGATAGTTCCCTTCTCCCCAGAGTTGCTTCATGGCTACAGAAGAGACAGAATGAAGTGTACTCCTCCATCACCTGATCCACTCAGAGATCTGTGTTTTTCAACTTTTATTGACACTAAACATTTGCAGTTCAGTCCATGCTTTGATTAATCAGTTACTGAGCAAAGGACTGGAAGGAACATTGCTTGCTGGAACATGATGAGATTTTCCTGGAAAATGGTTTTCAGCTTGCTGTAGTATTTAAATATTTCTGATGACTCTGCTTCATCTGGAGAACTTTAATCATGTAATTATCAAGAAATCTGTAGCTGGCTAATAGAAAAGCTGATTCCCTCTGTTAGACTCACTTTCTCAAGAGTTATGGTTTAACAAACTAAGGATCTGAAGTTCTATTTTACCTTTCAAGCATCCTGCCTTGTCTCCTTTCTGCAGCAAGAGATAGGGAGGGGACTCAGGAAAGAATGGTAAAAAGAGCAGTTGAATCAATGCCACCAACCCAGAGAAGGACAACAGCACATTCCATGTGTCTTCAGTTCCTAAAAGATCTCTATGAAAGCGTGTTAGAGTCTGTTTATAGTCCAGTAAAATTACAGTTTATAACTAATTTGGCATTTTCTAAATCCTAGACTAACTGACGAGACACAAAATGCACATAGTCCTTGAAAAATTAAATTGAAATAGAAGATGTCTATGTTAGGAAAGGAATATAGACTACTACTTTATTTATTCTGTAAGACTGAGATTTTTCATTATAATTTGAATAGTTTCTAGAGATCAGTGAAGTTTGAATATTCCCACAACAGCCCCCTGAACCAAGACTGTAAGTCTGCGTGAGGCTATCAAGAAATAAGCAGATATTTAAGATCTCAGAAATTTACTAAGAGTATTTGCATACAATCTTTTCTTATGAACTTCAGCAGGGGGACTGCAGCTCCAGAGATGGATCTGTCCTTTCTCAAGAGAAGGACATTTCTCTCCCCACTGACTGACACAGAAACCTTAGTGACTGCTACGGGGTAGGTGCCTCCTTTTTGGTTGCTGTAGTTAAGCAAAGTAAAACCCCACCTTTAGTGCGTATCTGTTTCTAGGACTGGGAGAACAACACTTCCCTGCTATACAGGAAAAAAAAGAACTAGAAAATTGGATGAGAAGGAGTAGCACAAGTACCGTAATCCAAGAACTCTTGCTACAGTTTTTCCCAGTGCAAAAAACACTGAGGTGGTCACATTTATAAATCCACGCAGCTTCTTGGGTGAGATCTCTCCAGCATACTGAACGTGGGTACTCAGATGTATTCCTAAAGGGAGAAAGAGGAGAATGCTAAAAGTGTAGAAAGAAAGAGAGAGGGTCCTTTTTTTACTTCCAGTTCAGCTGCAGGTCACTCTGTCCTCTCTCTTCTGAACTGTTTCCCATGTATCCTCCACAATAATAAGCTGAAAATGTACCTTTTACTTTAAGCAAGATGATTAGCTAATCCATCAGATTTCTTTCTCTCTCTACCAGACCTCTTGAAGGCAAAGGACAGCTCATCTTACCTTTCCCAGTCTGTTCCTTGTTCCACTAGGATACTGTGCATGCCTGGGTACTCCCAGCGGGGAGAGTTCTGTATCCACCCCAAAAAAGTCACATTGACAAGGAGTAGTGGGGAGTCCTACCGGCACCGATGCCCTCGAGGAAACGCCCAACCAGGATCATCTCAAAGGACTTGGCTGTCCTGCTGAAGCCCGTGTGCAGCGTGGCTATTATTAGGATCACGTCGTTGAGCAACAGGCATTTCTTCCTGCAACAGCAAACAACACCTGGGTATGAGCCAGGTTTTAGTTTTTCATCCTGACTGATGTCTGCCTGTTCTCCTCTGGATTTACAGACCCAGCCTATGGTCATGTTTAAATCCATTCCTTGCAGGACAACCAAATCTGATTCTGAAAAGGCGTGATGTCTTTGCAGAGGAGTGAAAGGGAGAAGCTACATTCCTCATAAAGCTGTGACAAGGGAATCAGAAACAGTCGCACGTTCCCATCTCTCCACATACTCGTGTGTAGTTTTATGTGCTGAGTAAATTCTGCAACAGCAGGGGGCAGTGAGATTCTAATATCCCTTCTATTAGGTGACTAATTAATTCCTTCCCCTGCTGCAACCCTGAGTAGAGAGCTGTTGGGAGTTATACTTACTTCCCAAATTTTGCAGTCAGGTACCCACTGCACAGACAGCCCATCATGCCGCCCACACAGTACAGGGATACGATGACGGACCACAGCAACGTGAGGGTCTCCTGGTGCAGCACAGAACCGTACCGCTCCAGCCACGTTTCATTGATAAACTTCTGAATGTACTGGGACAGAAAAAGAGATTTTCATTCCACTGAGGCACTGATCACGATAGTTCTTCATAGTGTTTACAACTTTGAAAGAATTAGATTATTGGCATTACAGAAAGCATGGCTAAAGGACACTTGTTTGGGATTGATATTTCCTCTCATACAGCCCAATAGTGTAATACAATCTTTCAAAAATTAATTATAATGTTTAGTGTGTTGAATCCTTGCTCTCCTGCACTAAATATAGGGGCCTTTTATTCATTATAGCGAAATGCAAATGTTCTTGTTGTAGGTAGAAGATATAAAGAGAAAAGGGCTGAGCTGAAAGTTGAGGCTCCGTCAGCTAGTTTTTAATCTTTTTCCTCCATGACGTAAACTTTAGGAAGGTATCTCAATATGTTGTTTCCACACAATTCTTTGTGGAGTAGTTTTTGGAGCACAGCTCCTAGCAATCATGGAAAGAGCTGGGAATAAACTGGCATAGCAACACCTAAGAGCTTTTGTAGAGTATTTTTAAAGTGTAAGACCTGGTCCCACAAGGAACACTTAGAGATATGATTTTATGAAGGCTTTGCTTACCGGAGAAGTATAATTGATCACAGACATTTGAAAACCAGTGAGGTGGGTTCCACCAATTCCCAGCACCACGATCATTAGCAACAGCTTCCGGTATTGGACCTGCCAAAGACAGTGAAACACATCCTAAGTTCCTGATGCCACCATGGTTTTCAGACCAGATAATTTATGGGATCTTGTATCTCCACGTTCTTATTATTAAGAAACCTTTAAAATGCAAAACCCCATTTTTAATTGTTCAGTAATTAAAACAAAATTAATGAGAAGTTGTTAAAATGCAAATTTGCCCATTCCGTTATGTTCCTGTCCTGGTCATTAGTAGCCTGAAAAGATGCAGTGCCTAATTCTATTAGTTCTGATAACCATGGGAAAAAAAGTCGTAAAAGCCTTGTTCAGGTAGTTTGTGTTTACTTTTGTGCTAGAAAGACGCTACAACTTTCTTGAATCCCTTTTTTGCTTTCAGCTTTGCCTCCTCGAAGAGATTGTTCACCACTTTCCTGAGATTAATCCCCTCTTAAAACTTTTTTTTTTTTATATTTCACCTTTATTATCTCCATAGGGAATGCCATTTTTAGAGTCCCTACCTGACTGAATCCTATTTGAAATGCTGTGTTTCCGTGACGTACACTGGATTTTAGAGCACCCCTCACAAGCACATACGTTTTCAGGTATTTAGTCAGGTCACACTTTAAACAGACAAGTATCCTCAAATACCCTTGGGAGTATTTGAGGGCAGTAGAGTGGAGTGGGAGGTTTTTTGCTCTGTTTTGTCTTTTTCACTGCTACTATTTTCTTTATCTTCATCAAAATGCCCATTCTGTCTCGGTTTCCCAAGTCCTTTTTTAAACCTCTCACTCTTTTGTAGTTCTGATGTATTTTCTGGAGATGCCTGAGGTGGTATTGCCAAACCACTGGTGTCCCAAGCACATGCTCTGTTGCTCATTTTTATTACAAGGACTGTTTGATTCCATTTGCTGTAATCCTTAAGACCATGTTGCTGTCAATGACTAGGGCTAGAACACAAGAAGTTGGATACTCACCAGGTCTGAAAGGAAACCAGACATTTTCCCTTGAAAACCTGCCCTCTCTGAGAGCTCCTGTCAAGTCTGTCAGATGAGAGAGGTGGTTTCCACACTGAGACTGTAAGAGTTTGGGATCATAGCACAGAAGTTAAATTCTAACTCTGTGGCTTTTAGCAAATTGTGTCCTCCTCTGACACTGGTCAGGGCCTCTTTTTGCTGGTTTAATTATTCTAAGACCCAAATACAACAAGCTGATTACAACATTGGTAAATGTTTATCCTTGAATTGGGAGTGCTCCCCTTTACTCACACTGCCAGAACACCGGCATGATCCTGTTCTGTGACGAATCATACAGTGGTAACATCTTCCCTTCAGGGGAGCAGAGTCACTCTCCTCCTCTTTAACAAGGAGCTTAGGCAGGGAGTTCTTTCCTTCTCTCCACTCCACCACAGAGATAAGGCCCTTAGAGTTGTAGCTGAGCTGTAATGCCTCTTTCTTGCGTTCTGTAAGATTTTCAATTGCTTGAAGTGATTTGAACAATTTCCCAGTTGCAGGACATGATGTATTGGAACACTGGTATATTGGGTCCTCGCTAACACCCAGAGGGTCGCACTCTTTCCAGAACCACTCAGGAGCCTCACTCTTGCCTCTCCGTAACAGTGGAACTGACCCACTGGGGGCCAGAGTGGGATGTCATATCTCAGTTTCCAGACCTCTTCGTGCTGTACTGCCCCTTGAAGTCTGTTTTTATTTTTTCTTTTCCATCCCAAAGGGGTTTTGCCAGATTCAGAGCAAACCCCTTTTCAGGCACCTCATAGAGGGACTGTGGGCAGGGAGATGATGAATCTGGATGAAATAGAGGGGAAAAGAGGATATTTAATTTGAGCTGAGGGTGGGAAGCCTGTTTTTTGGAAGGACACACATGGCAGCTCTGGGTCTTTCTGGAGAAGTTTTTAAACACTGTGGCCAGATTTTAACACCTAGTTAATCAGACAGTCCCTGCAGAGCCCTGTTCTTCTTCCTGCTGTTGTCTGTGTCTCTCCTAGAGTACTCATACTGCTCTCTTATTTTCATCCGGCTTCACATTTTTGTCCAGTGCTGTACTTTGGAAAAAGAAAGCCTTAAATGCTTAATATAGTTCTTATTTATTTTCCTGAAGAAGAGGACAGAACAAATCTTTTCACCTAGGATTTGAACACTACAATAAATGTGTTCCAGACCCAGTCTGGAGCTCACCCAATACCCTTAGCTTGGAGGGATTTTGTCTTCAAAGGTGCCCTGTGTAGCACTTGTGCGATCCTGGATCCTACATGGCAGATTCACAAGTACTTCTTTAACCTTTATTCCCAATCCATGCTAGTTTATGGCAGTGTTAATGATTTACCACACTTTCCCTCTTTTGGACAGTATTTACTAGTAGGAGGGAAGAAGTAAGAGTGTTGGGCAAGATCATCCTGTAGAAAGACATGTGGAAGGAAATGAGTTTTTAATGTCTCCTAAGAGAGTAAAAAATTCTTCCCTGGGAACCAGTAAGGTTTAGAAAGACCAGACCAAATAAAGACTTTTAAAATAATCAAGGTCTTACCTAATTCTTTTCAAAATACTCTAAACATTTCTTCTCTTCTTCCCCCCTCCCCCCCCCCCCGCCCCCGCATTTTTGACCAGAAGAAGGAATGTATGTCGGTTCTTAATGTTGTACCTTGCAATCCATAACCTCAAGCCTTGAAACTATAGATTTTACCTAGCTTTTTTGGTACTATGATGATTGTCATAGGAAGGATGGCTGTGCTTGGGAAGTCCCCTGCTCCTGGTATTAGCTTTTGGCACTCTACAAATGCTGTCAGAGGATGGTGTGAAGATAAAATAGCCGGAGCCTTAGGGCTGTGAAAGAAACTGCTGCTCAATATTCAAGTCCTTTTGCAAATTTTATTGTGCAGGACCTGCATCAGTCAGTAGTGAAGATCTCATTTCCAGAACAAGACAGACGCAGTGTTCCTTGACCCCAGTAACACAGTCCCAGAAAATGGGCTCTCCTCAGTCCCTGGCTCTTCATTCAATGAAAACCAAATCCAGGCATAATCAGTAGGGTGTGTTTTCCTAGTCACTGCTTTTTATTTCCTTTTATTTCCTCAGTAAACTGCAAAGCATGAAGACCAAAAATGTGTCATGTCATGTAGCAACGACTACAAAAAGTGAAGCCCTTTTTACCATGTTTTATGATGAAAATGTGGAGTATTCACAGACCTGGAGAGAGAATCAAACTCTCAGACACACAGATTGGGTTCCACAGGAGAGGTACCACTCTCTTTTGTCTCATTGGTATCAGTTACTCTTAGGAGCTCAATCCCACTGAAACCCAGTGTTCTGCAGGCTGAAGACACACTGCGCAATCATTGCTGTTGAAGAAGGAGAACCTGCCCACTGTGGCTTTGCCCACTCACAATTCCCTGCAGTACTGCTTTCTTCTCTCGTGTATTCTTTCAGTGCTGGCATATCACTTTTTTTTTTTCCCAAATGAAGAGGTGGAAACGTTGCATATCGATTCTATCTACTGATAGGCAAGATGCTGTTCTTCCACTGGATTAAAGAGCTGAACACTTCTTTTCCTCTGGACTGAAGCTTCTTCTCTGGGAAAGCTCATCAGCATTGACTTGTTAACAGCAGATAATTTCAACATCAAAGCTCTGTCTTCTTTTGCTCTCACCTTTGTAAACTTGCTGTATCTCTGGACCTTCCATACTCATGTTCTCCAACTGTGGAGTCCTGGTTTTTGCCAAGAAAAACAGCAGATCCTGTGCTTTCAGTTTACAAACTGCTAACTTGGAAGGACTGACACAATTTCTTTATATGCTGTGTTCAATTTTTTTTGTGCAGAGGAATTAATTCAGCTCATGTTTCAGGAGCTGGAGAGGACCACAAAGTTCATCCTGCACCCTGCACTGCAGGTGATTATTTTTAAAATACACACTTGTGGTATTTGTGAGTAATGGATTCTCTCTTGCTTAATGAGGTTTCTGGACACTACAGTAATAAAGCAGCAAAATACAGAGTGGAGGGTTTGTTGTTAAAGCCTAGTAACAGTCATCACTGAGCGGTTGCTCTGCTGTAGGACTGTCTGTCTCTTCTTTCCACGGTGGTTCAGGCGGTTGAACTCCTCCATGACCTGCAGCATGGTCTTTCCTTTGGTTTCTGGCAGCACCAGGAAGACAAAGATAGCCATGGACAGACAGTATGTCAGGAAAATGATGAAACAGAAATTACCAAGGCCTTCCTACAGGAAGACAAAGAGGCAAAATGTGTTCATAAAAATTTAACTCAATTTCTTTCTCTTATGATATAAAGTTTCTGGGTTTGTATTTACTATAAAACTTGGTCAGGGACAAAAATACTGTACTTTACTTACCACAATGAAAGGGAAGACAAGTCCAAGGATGAAGAGTTGGATCCAGTTTGAAATACCATTAAAAACAACAGCAGCTGGTCTGTATGACTGAATAAAAATTTCTGTGATCAAGGGACATAACACACCAGCTGAAAAAAATGTTGAAGAAAAGAGGGAAACTTAGAAATTTTGCAAGATGCTTCTGTACCTCACACTTCATATTGCTGCATAGGTTCATGGCTTTACCTGACCTGGAAGCGTTTGAGGTGCTGCCTGGCTCTTCAGGAGGAAGGATGTAGGAATGTAATAGGAAATGAAGTTTTATCTCCTACCGTAGTATGGAGGGAAACATCTGCACCTGCACTGAATCAGGAGTAGGGATTCATGGGATTTATGCTAACTGTGGAACAGCTATGCCTGACACCTCTCCTAAAGGCTGCAGTGAGGAAGGAATGAGTACCTGAAACCATTCTAGTAGAAAATACCAACCTGGCCCAATGCCAAAGCTCGTGATGAAAATAAAGATGAGTGCAGCAGAGCAGTATGGTACCCAGAAAAAGGAATCCTGTGGTAGGAAATGAAAAGCAAACAAAATGAGAAATTATAATTTTGTTTATCTAGCTCCATTAGAAACATTAATCACTGCTAAGTACAGCAGTGTTAAATATAAATCTATTTACTTTACGTCCAGAAATTTCACAAGGGGATAGTCTTGGCAGAGATCTTGGTTGTATAAGTCTATTGTCTTTAACCTGTATGTACATGGCTGGGAACAGACCTCTGTTAATATGATGGTTATCCACAGAAATGCTTCTACTTGGACTAAAAAGTGGTTCTGGGGAAGGGAAATAGTAATGATATCTGCCATACAATAAAATACGAAGACAGGACACAGTTTTAATGCATCAGTGAGGTCTTACCTGTAGGAAGAGTGTGACTGTGAGGAGCCCTAAAGCCAAGGCCATCACAGTGTAGTTTGTCCACAGCAGTGTCTTCCTCCCTGCACGCTCAATGAGGATACCCTGCAACCAGGAGGACGCGCTGCCAGCTCCAAAGGACAGACCTAAGGCAGGCACTGGTGAGCTGCTCCAGTAGCTGCCATCCCTGGGCTGTGATTTTGAGAAAAACACTCTCCTCTCTTCCCAGAAATTGCATATAAATGCCCATGTTTGCAAGGTGTGTGGAAATGATTTTGTATGATTGCTTCTACAGTTGATTTGTTGCAAAAATGTTATTCCTGAAACTCTGCTTACAGTATTTCTAAAGATTAAAATGAACCACATTTTACAGCAGAACAAAATTCAGCTGAAAAGCCACTTACACACAGAACTGTGGAGAGGATCTCAGTGGTCCCAAGCCCCAGTGAGACATAGTGGATTTGAGCAGGGGGGATTCCAACTTTTGTAAAGATATTGTATGCATAAAAGTAAACCTGGAAAGAATAGAAATTTTTGCTCATGTTTACACTAATGTCTGGGGATTTTTTGACAGGAAACAAGTTTTGATCCCCTTCCATTCTCGTGTCGTAACAGGGTAATCCATAGAGATGCCTTCAGATCACACTTGCTAAAACACAGTATCAACTTATCTCGGGTGCCAAACTTCCATGGGAAAAGATTCCAACGAACAGTAACAACAGATCCCTCCTTACAGCCACTGTTTCAGTCAGCATTTCACAACTCGTTGCAGAGCTCACTTTTGGAGGAGCCTGTGAGCAGAGCAGAGAGCAGAGCTGAGCACACACGTACCACATTGTTCCCAATGAGCTGCGTGCACGAGGCCACGAGGAACAGAGTGATGAGCTGCCAGCGCACAGCTTTGTCACGGAGCAGGTCACAAACACTCTTGGCCTTCTCCCCACGGATGGCTTCTTGCTCTGACATCATGTCATCTATTTCGGCCATGTGGTCCCCGTCTCCCCAGAGCTGCTTCACAGCTGGAAGGAGAGGAGGAGAGGTGACTCCTGGTCCAAGCCCACCAGCACAGACATGAATCTGAGGATTATTTCCGGCTTTGCAGAGTGTCTTATCTGAACTTTGGGCTCTTTTCTTGTGTGAAATTCCTAGAGATCTGGGCTCAGATTAGACACAGATCCAGATCATTGTTATCTATTTTTACCCATACATCTTAATTGTGACCTCATCTTTGGCCAACAGCTGCCTATAGCCTTTCAATGTAAACCATACCTAAATTCTTACCAATCCTTCCCCAAATACCCTCTAATAGACGTGCTGCTCTAGTACACACTCCAAAACACAGACAACATAAAATGATTCCTACATATAAAACAGTAAGTCTGCACCCAAGGAGTTCTCTCTTTTGGTAGTTAAAACCCCACAGTGGCTGTTTCTCTGTTTCTGTCAGTAGTTGCTGTTAGGGTTACTGAAAAATTGGAATGCTTACGGATATGGCATGACAATAAAGAGCCTCCCTTTCTTACACAGAGCCAGAAGGTAGCATGTCCACACCCTGTCTGTTCAGGGTAGAATCTGTATTGTTGGAAATACAAGCTCTATGTGGTCACATCCCATGGACAACCCTGGCAGAGAGTAAGGGAAATACTGGTGCCAAGAGAGCACTAATATTCAAACGGAAGAGGCTGATCTTCATTAAAGCTGAAGGTTGTTTCACAGCCAAAAGACCAAAAGTGTTTTTCCCACCTGTACCTCTCTTTCAGGCTCATATGGGGCTTTACTGTGTTTTCCACTATTTGCTAAAATGAATGCTTTGTGGCCCATTTCCTTACCTTTGATGCATCCCTCCTTGTCCTTTTTGTCAATGAGGAGGTAGCGGGGAGAGTCTGGGAAGAAGGGGAGGGTGAGAAGCTGAACGAGAGCAGGAACTGCATTGGCTGCCATGAGAACAGGCCAGAGAGCCTCTGCTCCAAGAACTTCTCTGAAACAAAACCAGCAGAGTGAGAGAGGCTGAGGAATTGTGTGCTGGCCATGTGAGCACACGCAGACACATGGTTATCCCTCAGCCCTGCAGCATGTGTCATGGCAGCTCCCACCAAAGGGTCTCCAGCACATCTCAGCCCAGAAAAGTTAAAATCTCAAGAGGAAGTGGAAGGGCAGAGCAGAAGGCCATTGCCTGAAGCCCATGAGTAACACAGTGTTGGCTCCTGTTGCTCAGAGGCAAGTGCAGCAAGGCCACCTGCATCCTCCTGCAGCGGCCCACAGGGACCAACAGTGTCCCAGCGCAAGTGCTGAAGGAAGAACTTGCAGGGGCTGATCCCTCTGCTTCTGATCCGAAGAGGCCCACATTACAATTAGGGATAGACCTACGGGTTATCAGCCTGGTACTGACTGCCCCAAATAGCAGTTCCTGGGTTTCCTGCAGCTTCGAGATCAGTGTGGCCAGAATGATGCGTGCCCTGGGAATGGGACAGACCACCTTTGGCACATGGCAGGAAAGAAGAGGCAGTGCTGGGGGGATAAATCCACCATAGGGGTCTGGTTTTGTGTGTGTGTTTGATGAGTGGGTATGCCAGTTTGTGTGAATTTTCAAGAAAGTTTGGATGGATCTGATATTCCCCATTCTTTCTGAAGAAAATAGAAAGTAAAGGTCAGTTCATAAAAAGATTGATTTCTTTCAAACCCATTGAAATCTGTTAAAGGTCTTTTTATTACCTGTATTTTGATCTGTTTCTGTTAGAAAGGAACTTAATCTTCAGGATTAAATATTTTATATGATTCCTGTTTCCCATTCACTAAAGTCAGGGATTTGGGCTAATTCCATCTGATTACCCTGCAAACGTGTCTGACAACAGTTACTGATTTGCCTGTCCGTGGGCTTGCGTTGATATATGCACATATTTTAATAATAGAATAAATTGAGTCTGTTTCAGACCCTCTTACCTGAGACCCAGAGCAAATCCTACGAATTTTCCAAAGGCAATGGCTGTAGAAGCTGTCATGGCAATCAGCCCACGGCGCTTCCGTGGGGCACATTCCCCAGCATAAATGAAATGGATATTCAGAGCCAAGCCTGCAGTGACAAAGGACTGTTAGGGCAATGCAAACCCGCATAGGTCTGGTGTTTTGGAGGGGACTATTATGGACAAAGCCTATAGGGGTTGGCTTTGAGATACCTTTTAACTGTGCCGAGAATGTGTGTGCCTGACATGAAGCATGTGCCCCATGCCATGGCCTTGTGTCTTTGCTAAATATTTCACTAGGCAAGAAACCACCCCTGGGAAATCTGTCCTTCAACAGGCTGGCCTTCTCTTTTATTATTTCCTACAGCCGCATGTACAGGACTGTAGTTACTCCCTTTAGTCTCAGATGATGTATTTCAGTGTCTATTCAGGATGTTATGTGCCTTATTTTGTGCTTGAAACCAAGCAGTTAACTAATTCTATACATTCCATTTGCATTTCAGTGAATGAATTAATTTTTATCCTCTCTTAATTTTTATTTTTTTTTGTTGCTGGTTAGTATTATCTTTATCCAGCTTCTCAGGGATGGAAAACACTGGGAGAATGTAACCATTTGGAAATTAGAATTGCCCAGTTTGAAAACCATTTCCTTGTTTGTAATATGGAGGGCAGCATCAACTACAGTGAGAAGCAACGGGAACAACAGAGGTCAGTTCTCTATTGAGTGAGCATGTTCCCCTGAAATTTTGCATGTTTTGGCTTTTTCAAGAGGCAGTACTTTTTATATGGATTGGATGTAAAGATAGAAGAAAGAGAAATGGAGATGTCAGACATTACTAATTTAATTATGTTTGTGGTTTCTTATTTAATGAAAAATAAGCAATCATGGCCTCTTCAGGGCTTAGTAAAAATCTATGGTCTGTGAACTGATAAATCCTTGTGACCCTGAGTCACTGCTCTTCCAACTATTTAATACCATAGGTAGGAATGCTAATTTACCTCCACACACTCCAGAAAACAACCTTCCAGCGATGATCATCTCAAAAGACCCGCATAGCCGGCTGAGTCCCATCAGAGCTGCGCTCAGCAGAGCAGGGATATTGGCAAACAGCATGGCCTTTTTCCTGGAATTCACTTAAATTAATGTGAGCATAAATATTGTCCATGTGTCATTCACAGCCTGACAGAAGTAACACAAATTGTACCATGGTTACAGACTCTGTGCCAACTTCTGAGATCAGCTACAGTGAAGTAAATGGGAAACGGGAATGGGAAAACTGCCACAGATTGATAAGTTAGTTCAAGCTTTTGACGCCTCTAGTAGAGCCTCTGGTGCAGCCAATATCTACCCTGAAGAACAAGCTTTGTGAGTGATTGTCTGTGAAATTCACTTTAAAATGCATGCACTCCTTGTGTGATTTCCCTGGACCGGATTCACTTTGAACTTGCGTTGATATATGCACATATGGGGTATGATTTGCTTTGTGATCAAATTTAGATTGTGTAATGATCCTTCATTGGAAGCAGCCCTGGGCTGCTCACAGTGCTGCTTTACAAGCACTTTATAAGCGGTCACTTATTCTTGCAGTTGTGGGTGTGAACAGAAGGACTAATGTAGTCACTGTTCCTACCTTCCAAATCTAACAGCCAAGTATCCAGCAGTGGAGGAGCCCAGGAGCCCCCCGATGCTGTAAACGGACACAATGAAGGACCACATCAGAGTGATCAGGTCCTCACTGGGAGAGGAGCCGTATCTCTTCAGCCAGGTCTCATGGATGAAACTCTTGATGTACTTGAAAAAAAAAGCAGAAACCAATGGACTCAGTCAACATGCTTTTCGCGTAATTGTACCTCTTTTCTAATTCTCCTACTGGCCCTTTGGATACATTTCTATGGATACCTTGGTTGAAATCTTAGCCCTGATGAAATCAATGGCAATTTTGCATGGCAGTCAGGTCTTCCGTTTCTCTGCTAAAACCTGATGGTTTTGCTACCTGATCTTTCCCTCCATTCCTGCTTGTGTGTCTGTCTCTCTCGTCCACCTGCTGCATCTGATGCCCTGGGTGAAATCCAGGTTTGACTTCAACTGACTCAAGTGAGAGCAGGTTCTGTCCCTTGATACGGCCTGTCGTGAGGTCTCTCTGGCCTGCTGTTCACAACCTCCATGGCACCCTCACTCTTGGTGAGGGTTCACAATGTGGTAATAGTATGAGCTCAGTGTCCTTGGTACCATTTAGGATGACAAACACCTTCCCTAATTTTCCTTTTCCAGCTGCAGGTATCAGTGCTGAACTCAGCTCTAGAGCTACAGTCCTGCCCTGTCCTATTGCACCTTACAGTCACTTAGACATGGTGTGTGTGGCCACGCACATGTACAAGAGGCTCCCTGAGCACTGGAAAGAGGAGAATGCCCTGTGAGCAATTCAACTCAGTAAGGGGGAAATGGCTGAGTTTATGAATATCATTCATTCTCCCCTTTCCCAGGTCTGCCACATTAGATTGAGGTTAAAACCCCATGAAACACAAGAGCAATAGTAGCTACTCTTAGAACTAAGAAACCACAGTAAGTCTAGCTTTGAGAGCAGAATTTAAAAAGTTAGTGATTGCATATAGATTGCATATAGAACAGTGAAATCCATGTAGCTCACTCTTTGAGCTCTCCACACTTACCTCAGCAGGAGAATTGATAATGGAGATCTGCAACCCATACTGGAAAGCTCCACCAATGCCCAGGACCAAAGCCAGCAGAAAGAGGTTGTAGCTCATTTTCTGTCAGGAAATAAAAGCAGCAAACAAAGCTGGTACAGCTATTCAGACATGCCCCCAATGCCCTGTGTTTTCCTCAGGAGCCAGAGCAATGCCATGCACCTGCCTCCCTCGAGACCAAGGAGTTGGCACTAGGAAACCACAGCTACTAAAGCACAGGACAGTGAGGCATCTGAGGAGAGACAAAGCTCACAGCTGTGTCTCAGAACCCAGTTACACACTTCAGTGCTTCTGCCTTCGGCTTTGGCCATCATAATCTGCACTGTCATAGGTAAATAGTTGTGGGAGCATGGTGCAATGTGCGAGTGAACAATTCCATTTGTCCTTTCCTCTCCTTGTTTCCCACTTGTTAGCTCACGTAAGTGAATATTTTGCTCTGTGACTTGGCTGAGACTGCATAAACATTTGGGGATTGAAGGGTATTCCTGGTTTCATGGTTTATTCACCCTTTCTTAGAACTATCTGATAGGAGGCTTAAGAATATAGGACTGCAATATATGCACACCTCAACCCCTCCCACTCCCGCTCCTCCTGTTCCTTACTGTCCGAGGGATACTCTGGCCAGCAATGATGGTGTGATGCTGCACCTCTGTCTCTAGAACAGATCACATTCAAACAATCCCTGCCAAACATTTACAAGCTGATTTCCACTCAGGTGAATGCCATTGCTTGAGTGGGCATCAGATTTCTCCATGTTGACTCTAAAGGCATCAGCTCTGAATAAATTTGGTATTTGGCACAATCATATATTAAATGACAACAATCTCCTGTTTGTCAAAGCACTAGGAAGAAATGAGATTCACATCTTCTGCTACTAGATATCCCTACCATCCTTTGTGCTACCAAAAGTGCCACATATCAGCATGAAACTTCCCATCAGCAAGAAAATACGTCAGCCCTGTTCGAAGTGCAAAGTTTATATCACTCCTGCAGCAAATTTCTTTCCACTCTAATTGATTTTAAATTAGAGAAGACTTTTTAAACTTAATATTCGTACTAGAACTGCTCTTAAAAAAATTATTTTTGTTTTTTTTTCTTTTCTAGTTATCTCTTCCTATACTTCCTTGATTGGAAAGAATCGTTTTCTATCCTTTGGTATTTATATCTTTCAGATACTTTGTTCATAACTTTTTTACTGTGGAGGACTTTTTCAGTCTTCCAGCTCTTCTCCATCTACCCAGCCATTAGCTTTATTTTGTTGCTGTGCTCTGAACTCCTTGGGCTAGTCTTCCCCTGTTATGTATCAGACATTAAATATAAATTTACTCTTAAATCCAGTTTTCTTCGCTTTTTAAAAGTAATTTCTGGCATGAAATTTGATCTTTTTCTGATATGACCTCATACAATTATTTTAAATGCATCTAATTGAGATTTTTTTTTTTCCGTACTGGATTTATGCAACAGGTCTTTTAAATAGCAGAAAGGAAAAAAAATTATGTACTGCAAAAATTCTATTTGGGGAAAAAAAAGATAAACATATACCAACTTGCATGCAAAGGTAGTCATTCCCTCTTGCAGGCTAGGTCTTCCCTGATGCTTTCTTTGGTTACTTCGAAAAAAGTCGCTCTATATATAGAGAGAAAGAGGAGCCTGAGATAATATTTCAACATGTCACTCCATTCTTTCTCAGTGCCCCCATTCCCTTAGGTTTGTCATGAGGTTCTTGCTGTTTGGTTTGTCATTATTTTGTTGGTTACTGATGAAGCTGCGGGCAGCTTTGGCGAGCTGTGCGCTCCTGCCAGGTCTCTGGGTGCGCTCTGGCAGCAGCTGATGGATAGGAAGAGCTGCAGGAGATGAGTAAAGGACAACAAAAAAGGCAAAGTGGAAGCCAAAGTCCAGGGACTGGCACAAACTGGACTGGACTGGTCTGGACTCCCCAAGTCACAGGTTGGGTAATCAGTTATCACATTTAAAAGAAAGGTTCCTGACTGCTACCTTGAGTCTCAATACAGCAAAGCCTTCTGAAGCCTGACTCGGCCAAGCCTGACTCAGCCAAGCCTGACTCTGCCTGTGCATCCTACTCTTGAACTGTGGGATCAGTCGACTCTTTAAGAGTAATGATCATTGCCTGAAAGTTCAAGTCTGTGTCCCTATAATATATGTCAGGTGCTAAGAAAGTTGAATATCAGTTTTAAATCCTGAACTTCAAAATAAATGCATTACATCTTTACTTTTATCCATAATTCTCAAAGGGCCTCTTTATCTAGCAGTCTCCAAGCTGGTTCTGTTAAAAGGCTTTTATAAGTTATTCAAACAGCTTAGGGGGGAATTCCATCTCCTGGTGAGAGGCTGCACTTGGCGATTCCACAGGCCAGGATGCTGAGTGCCTTTGGTGCCTGGAAGAATCCCAGCCTCAAGTTTTTTTGTGAGGGTTTGAAGTGAGAGGTGGCTTGTGAAGAGGAGCAGTGTTTGAGGGCAGAAGCAGTAACTATTTTCCTCTGATGTTGATGGTTATTAATAAATCCATGATTACTTGATTTGCAAACAGTAATATGAACCATAATGAGTCTCTGAGGTTCGCTTTTCCACGTGTTTTTGTTTAACACTTCACATGATAAGAAAATCTGAGCAAGTGTCACATATCTTTTCAGTCAAAGGTGTTTGAATTCAGTATCAATTAACCAACTTGTTAAATGCTTCAATTAAAATTTAACAAATTAGACCAACTGAAATGTAACCATTGTTTGCATTTGCTTAATCAGTCTAAAGATTCCTGATTTCAGGAAGTTTGAATTAGTGCTTTCTGCCACATGTACTCACAGGACTGGCTCTGAAACTCAGGAAGTCAATTAAATGTGTATAATTTCTGAACAGGCATGTTTCATATTGGCAGGTGCAGATGGTCTCTGTCCTGCCAGGGCTCTGGGGAAAAGCACACTGCTGACTCATGGGAGTAGCCACAGAGGTGGCCAAGGGGAGGACCTCTGGACACTGGAGGGCTTCTCCCTTCTCTGACCAGTATGTCCCAGCAGTGTGTGCCAGGCCTCACTCCCTGCCCAGGCAGTCTCTTCAGTCCATCCCTGCTTCCTATCCTGCATCCTCACTACTGCCTTGTCTTCTCTGCTTCACTTCTGTCTTCTGTTTTTCATCTCGTCCTCACCAAAGGAATGACAGAATATTTTGCAACTATCATAATGGTACTGTCACTTTGACTTTGTGTTTTACTCTCTCCATCTGCCCCTCTCTGCTCTGTTCAGACTATAGAAATGATAAGTATCTCCAGTTCCCGGCTCCCAGTCCTGCTCTTGATTGTCTTCTCTCAAAATCCTGCATACTTCAAAACCTCAGTGTTTTCCAAGAGGAGAGATACCTGCTCTTATCCATGTCTATATATTAATGATTTCTAAAATAGCAGCAACCACAAAGGAACAAAAGTTTGCTTTTTATTTTTTGTGTGTTATAAACTTTAGGTAGTGAAAGAGAGTTCTTGCACAGACTCCACTTCTGAGAAATAGATCTGCTGTCCACACATGCCCAGTAATGACAGTAATACACTCTGGAAATGTTTACAGTCTTGTCATTCAAAAGTTCTGTATTTTCCTAAAAAAATGTAGTTAAAAAATATGCTGAGAGAAACTGTAGCAACTTCTTTTGAAATGTATGTGTTCTTTGCTGCAACCATCAGCAGTGCTGTGACTTTCATACCAAAAAAGTCAAAATAAAAGAGACTGGAAGAAACCTTACCAGTCATGCCAATGCCTGTGAAAGGCCATATTAAATGAGGAGTGTTGCCCTCTTCTGTACCAGGTTAACTAAAAAGAATCACTATCACATCTAGGTCTTTTCTAGTGTGCTCTGTGGAGACAACAGGAACCTGCTGCAGAGAATGTCCAGGTGTGATCTAAACCTCCACACCCAAAGTAAACTGCAGCATGTGAGCTCCTCACCACCCTTACCATTAGCAGAGCGTAGGTGCAAGACTCTACAAGGTGCACCAGCAGTGTCTGTGAGAGCAGTACAAACTGGACTGGGGAACTTGTGCTTTACAACATAGGACTGGAAGACAACAAACAAGCCATGAAGAAAACCAGCCCAGAATAAATATTCAGCAAAACAATGCCCAAAAGTCTGTTGTATAATAAGCCACTTAGCGAGTACTAGAAGCTTTCTTTTTAATCCATCTGTCACATGCTTTTATAGCTGAAAATAATTAACTGCTCACTATTGCTCAACAAGTAGGGGTCTATTTGAAATCACTTAATAACAGAAACAACGGGAGCACCAAGACAAGGTACCGAAAATTTCATCTGGTGTCTGAAAACTGAATTTAATCGGATTAATTTCTGTATTAGAGAGCCCAGATTCAGGGGCAAGGAAAGAAAGGCTTCTGAGATGGAAGTTACTGTTTGGGTAGAGAAGAGGTTCTGAGGAAATTTGCTAAAACATTACATGGTGTTGTTTGATGATAAAAAGGAATCATTCTGTCACTGAATTCTAAAATATGCATGTGTTACTCAGTACTAAAAACTGAGAACCGACTATCAAGCTTTTGTTTGGATTTATCAGTTCAAGTATGTGTTTTCAAGGTGAACTTCAGGACCTAAGAGTAATGCGTTGTCCCTAACCCTACTTTTCTCTTGGTGTCCCTACAAGGGAACACACACCACTGCTGAATTCATTGCATCATTCCCCCAGGTACCATCTTCCTTTCTTCTGCTACAGTGTGGTGATTTTGATCTCTTCAGGGCCTTTGTAAAAACCTGCACGGGTCTTAGTTTTGAAGTTCCGTTTCTTGAACTCCTCCGAGATTTCCAGGAAGGACTTTCCCTTTGTCTCAGGAAGGAAAAACCCAACGTAGAGTGCAGTGCAGACACAGACCACAAGGAATGGGATGTAGCAGAAATGTGCTAGACTTTTCTGAGGAGGAGGAAAAAAACAAGACAGTGTTGGTGACATTCTGTGTGGTGATAAATAGGCCACTAATCCCTGTTCCTGCATGGACTAAGGTCGGCCAGGGGAGTATTTCTGTGCACCCTGGTGAGGGTCTCACATGCCTGGAGGCAACAGCTCCCCTGAAGAGGTTGGGAGATTTGAAATAGCAAGAACAGTATTTGAAAATACCTTCTTCTCTCTTTTTCTCTCTATATAATTATATAGAATAGAAACCTTTAGTAGGAAATAAGACAGGAATGTATATTGTGGAGTTCAGCTCCCTTTTGCTTCAGGAATCACCTTAGGGAATGGTTCCAGGGTCCGGACAAAGGAAATTGAATCCCAGGTGGGGACAGAGGAAGAATATTGGTCATCTACGCTCCAAATTAATCTGCTCCCAACCTCAAATCAGAATTCACATAGGGAACACGGAGAAAGTTTCGTTTAGAGGAGTTCTGGCCACTTTTCTCAGAAAGATACTTTTCACAGCAGTGCTATCCTGCTGCTTGGAATATTCTCTCTTCCTGGTCACTACCAGAGCTTCTTTCTTGTATAGAGCACTAAAGAGCTTCAGGTGATTGCTTTGCCTTTGGAACGCACCACAATGAATGGAAAGGCTGTTCCAACCAGAAATAGGTTGAACCAGAGCAGGGAGCCACAGATCATGTAAGCAGCTGGCCGGGACATTTGATCAAAAACCTCTGTGGGCAGAACTCCTGTTACACCAGCTGGGAAAAGAAATGGTAAGAAAGTCAGTGATATTGTTGACATGACATTAAAAATAAGAGAACACATCTTAACAAGAAAATACACCATGAAGTATAAGGGAACAATAAATTATTATTCAGCAAATTATTCTCACTAGTCAACAATGCCAGAAGAAGTGGTAATAGAGATTAACTACAGAGGGGAATTTTTAGGTTAAATATTAAGGACTGGCTAATTATTCAAACTTTCTCATGTTAGAATGAACTGCCAGGAAAAATTTTGTAATCCACATTATTCTTACCAGGACCAAACCGTGAGAAAGGCTTATAATTAATTCAGCCCCATGGCACTGCAGGACAAGAAATTGTTGCCAACTTGTGTGGCTTGTGACCCTGGCAACTTGGTTCTATTCTTACCTGCCTTCCTTCAAACTCATGTAAGCAAACAGAGCTTCACATCTACTCACATACTAACCAAACATCCACACACAGACAGTCTGTGTATCGCCCCCACAACCACAGAAACTATGGATTCTGACAAGGAAATGCATGTTAGTAGGACAACAAATAGATGTGGAAATTGTGCTTCCAGGTATCTGCAAGTAAATAATCAAATGATGTAACCACCAATCTCTTGGGTTAAACTGAAGCATTGGAAATGCTGGTTTGCAGCCCTTATGGACTGAGAAGCAAATCAAAAACCTTGGCATCTGTTTAACACAAGAATCACCCCCAAGTGCCTTGGCCTTACAGCCAAGATGGCTGTGAGGAGGAACAGCACAGAGGAGAGCACAGAATGACCCTGCACAACACTGACTTCCAGGGGCATGCAATGCAAGCCCCTGAGAAACAGCTGAACACTGCTGGCAGAAACTGCCTCATTCCTTTGAGCGTGCTCTGGCTAAAGAGGGTCTGAGAGTTTCCATAAGCTGCTTGCACACATCTCCAAGCCCCTGCAGTACCCAAAAGTTTCAGTGAAAACACTGAGGGAACTGACCTGGTCCGATTCCAAAGCTCAGGATATAGGCGAAAATGCAGGCCATGCTGAGATAAGGCATCCAGCTAATCTGAGTCTACAGCCACAGAGACCAATGGAAAACCAGTGAGGGCACTTACGCTTATTTGCCACCACTGAACACCCCAGTCACATAAAAGGCAAAGCCCAACTCCATTCCAATTAAAAAATTAAGTAAAGTTTGCTACCTGCTGGCTCAGAGCGACCATGAAGACAATGGCCCATCCTGCCATGAAGATGTAGCCCCCCAGCAGCAGCGGCCTCCGACCAGCGTAGTCTATAATCATGTTCTGCACGAAGTAACACAGTGAAATAAAGCAAGATATTTGACCTGTGTTTATAGTTCCTGCCTGTTCCCTCTTCCTGTTTCAATACTCCCTGCCTAGTTCACTCTACCGCTACTTTAAGGATGTTGTCTGCTTCTTAGCAAAAAAAAAAAAAAAAAAAGAAAATTCAAAAGAAAGGTCTGGTGGCAGGAGTCGGGCAAGAAGGGTGTTCAGGAACAAAGAAAATGTCCCAGCTGCAGCCTAAACTCTGCCACTGTCCATATGGACACAAAGCATGAGAGTTACATTTTTTAGAGATTTTAGACAGTGATGACAATGTTAATGTCTGACCAAATAATTCTGCATTAACCTGTCTGGCTGTGGGTGCTGACAAATGGCCTGGCTGCTGTGCCTAAAGGGCTTCCTTGGCATAAAAACCAATGTAAATCCAAAATTAGCTATTAACAGCCTCCACACTGTCAGCAGAGGCTGCATGCAGAGTGCATTAAGAGTCTCACACAGGTGACGGATGTGATCAGTTCACAGCTTCCTGTGCCGATTACAACATATGGGATTTTGTCCTGAGGAATTCCAGCCTCTTTGAACACATAAGCTGCATAAAAATACATCTGTGGAGAGAAGAGAGGAGAAAGCTGTAGGAGAAAACATCTGAAAATACATCCCACTGTTCTTCCTGAAGAACCACACAGAGAGTGACTAACGTGCTGTCACACAGGCTATTTTGACAGCACCTTTCTGAATCTTCCATAATGCACAGGTGTACTTTGGGAACCAAACATCTGAGGTTTGAAGGTCTCCACAGGCAGGAAGACCACTGTTTGTTCTTTTCTAGCAAGCAGGATGTTAAACCCAAGAGCTCTCACCCACATCCCACAGCACAGTGCTGCTGTGGCTCTTACCGAGTCGTTCCCGCAGAGCTGCATGGCACTGCTCAGTACAACGATGCTCACCAGCTGCCACCTCAGAGACGGATTTTGGAAGAGCTCCCACGGGTTCTTTGCTCTCTGACCTTTAACAGCAGCCTGTTCAGCCAGCATCTCTTCCAGCTCTGCACTCAGGTCACTGGTGCCTCTGAGCTTCTGCAGTGCTGCAAGGACAAGGGAGCCTCTTATCCCTGAGCTTTACCTTTGGTTTGTCATTCTGCGGAGTCTGTGATCATGCTGTGACCTTCACAGAGATGGCCATTTGCGGTGCAGCCACTTGAAGGATTTGGGGGAAAGGGAGTGCAAATTCCTCCCCATTGTTTGATAACCCATCAGTGCCATTTCAGCAGCTGTGCCTCTGACTCAGATCCCAAGTGACTTCCCTGGGAATTGCAGGCTATTAAGATGTTCTTGGTACACAGCACATATTTCCCAGAAAGTAATTCCAGCCACTCCTCATATGAGGATTTGTATGCCACAAATCTAAGCAAATCCTTTAATATAAATTGGCTTCAGATTTGATCCCGAGCTCTTCAACCAGCGTTTATTTCTCTTCATAGTTGCAAAACATATTTGCCACTGTGAACACAAGTCTCACCTTTTGACCCTCCTATCACAGTAAAAAGGTCTATTGTAGGAAGATGTCTTTCAATTACTTCAATAGATCAAATATATTTAAGATTATAGGATGTTCTTTAGTTAATTTTAGTTAATTATGTATGTTAAGGGTAGGCAATCTGCCCAGTCAGTAGATGCTCAGTGAGGAGCCCAGCCATCCTAAACTCACCAGAGATGCAGGATTCTTTGTCTCCACGGTCAATCAAGAGGTATCTGGGACTTTCAGGGAACCAAGGCAGAGCTGTGAGCTGGATCAGGGCAGGTACCACATTGCTTGCTAAAAGGAATGGCCAGCTCTCCTCCCTGCCTAAGAGCTCCCTAGAGAAAGAAATAAACCGAACAAACTAAATTTCCACAGTATATTTAGCAACCTGACAAAAGCCCAGCACCCTCTGCTGCACGAGGGCACTGAGAATGAATGGAAAGAAAGGGGTAATAAAGAGGAAAAAAAAAGAAAAAGAAAGATTTAATAAGTGGGCTTTTTGCTTTCCATTACCTGAGTCCAACCACCTGTCCCAGCACCAACCCCAGGGCTGTAAATGATGCAGAAGTCAAGGCCACAGCTCCTCTGAGCTTCTTTGGGGCACTTTCTGCCAAATACATGGGCTGAATGTTCATGCTCACACCTGGGCAAGGCAGACAAACAGTGACCTCAGCTCGTGGGCAGAGCAGGCAAAGACAAATGCAGTCAGCCACCTCTGGAAGTTGGCAGCTGCACTTTTCTGCTGTGGGCTGTGTAATGACCCATCTACCAGTGCTTGTTATTTCCCCAAACCTTTGATTTCATGGCTATTCTTTGCATAGGCTGCTAAACTCCCGTTTCTGGACTCATCGGGACTAGAGGATAATGAAGCTGAAACCTGTCAGGGCCTCCGTCCTCTGGTCTTTTCAGCACCAAATCCAAGGTGGTAAGCAATGCTTCCCTCTGCTTCCCCATTTTGATCCTACTTTAAGACACTTACATCAATCATTATTTCCTTGGATAAACTTCTGCAAAAGCTTTAATGTTGGTGCTCGTGCTGGTGAGGGACTGACATTCTTACCAGCAGATAGGGATCAATTTTAAGCTCAGATTCTCCCTGTGCACACAGATACATGTATTACACAAAACCTCTGCCTGCACATGTTTTTTTTTAAAAAAAGGCCTCAGAAGCAATATGTAAAATCTGTATATACAACTTCTTTGTCTGGTCTGCCTAGAGGATTAATTGGTTTCATATCTTGCATCATCCCTATTTAAATATCTTCTATTTCTAATTGTTACCTCTTATCATACCCTTTGTCCTGCTATGTTTCTCATGTTGCCATACCTGCATTCATGCCAGTAAAAAATCTGCTGAGCATAATCATTTCAAAGGATTTTGCCATTCGACTGAATCCTGACAAGGCTGCAGCTATGATCACAAAGACATTGTTCAGCAGCAGGGACATCTTCCTTCCGAGAGAAAAGACAGTTGTGAGCATTCATGTATCAGGTTTAGGTATCGAATAAAACATCTCACGTTGCAGATCCCACCTGCCACATCTGGAAGCTCAAGGTGGGCTCAGCCCCAGCACAGAACATCCTGATTACCCAAAGTCCTACGGGAGGGGTCTGTGTGCCACAAGGTGTCCCTGCAGCGCTGCCTTTGGGCACACTGAGGGCACCACCAGGATGCCCAAATTCAGCACCCTCCTGCTCACACGCAGTTTCCATTTGAATGGAGAGGAGTATTCCTTCAGTAAGCCATGTGCACTGTGGTCTGAAAACGCTAATTTGTTGAAACAGGCATTTTTTCGTGTAATAGTATTATTGTTGTGTAGCTTTGTCAGAAAGTTTTCATGTGTTCCAGGAGAAATTTCTGTTGAAAACCAGGAAAAAAAAAAAAAGAGAGAGAGCTCTACTGACTCATAACAGCCAGTAATTCTCTCTAGTCCCGGCTCACTGCCTTGCCCATCAGTCTTTTTGAATCTTATTTATGATGGGATATGATTTTATTCCAAAGCAGTACAGGGTGAAGTCTCTAAAATTTCAATTGGATAAAAAAACTGTATCCTTTCCAGATATTCATAACCATGAAACAAGTAAGCCATGGGAGACAGTCCTTCACAGTGGTGCCTGCTTCATCATACCAGAGGAACAAAGCAAAGTCATAGCACATAGAGGAAAATTTTGGGGTCAAGAGAGAAGGAAGGAAAATCTAACTACCTATTAGTTTATGTTAGCAACACTAAATGTTCTGGGCTTTTTTCTGAAGAGAACTGGAGATAGAGCTGTGTATGAAAGATAGGTGAGGTAAGATAGATACTTTTTAGAGACTCCAGAGAAGAGAAAAAAACCCTCCAACTGTGGGAATTTAATGAATACTTCCTAAAATATATCAGACAAAAAGGTGACCTGTGAGACAGGAGGACCTGGGATGCACAACCACCCTCTGTTTTTCCAGTGTCATTCCTACCAATCCCCACAGTTTATTCTGGAGAAAAATACCTGGTCTGACCCATTATGATTTCCTATTTAAAAGGATGGCAGAAAACTGGCACAAAAGTGATGGTGATTATGTAGGTGGCTACTGTGATACAGAGGTGAGCTGAAATCCTTGTAGCACCTCAGCTGGGCTGGAATATGATGAGAAGGTAATGTGGGGGAAAAAAATGTTCCCCATTGGGTTTTGAGATATGAAACACTGTCATATCAGGTAGTTTCTCCCTGCCAACTCGGAATGTTTAAGGCAGACTGGTCTGTGAGAGAAAACACGTTTTCATTATTTTTAACTACAGTGAGTATTGTGCTGTAGGGCTCCTAATTCCTCTACAACTAATGGAAGCTGCAAAGCTCAAATTAAACTGCAGCACCCTCTTACCTTCCCAACATGATGGCCATGGGGCCAGCAACCACCGCCCCGGTGAGGCCTCCCAGGGGATATGCAGAGACGGTGAAGGACCAGAGCAGCAGGATCACGTTGCTCTCCAGGGGAACCCCCGTGCGCTCCAGCCAGGTTGTGTTCATGAACGTCTGGATGTACTGAGGGAGAGGGACAGGGCAGCATAACCACGACATGGAGGTGAAGGACACTGAGAAATATAACGTCTTCCTTATTAACACATCTATTTATTCTGTGTTTATGCTTCCCATCTCCTACTAGATGAGTTTTTAACAGAGAGTTTAGAGTGTAAAATTGTTGCCGTTGAAAAGTTGGAGTTGGTTCCTATCTGTATGCAGCTACCTTGGATAATTTAAAAATTAATTTCCTGGGTCCAACTTTGAATATAGGGACAAAAATCAGTTTCAAAGGGTGCAGGTTAGAAAATTTTAGAATTACATTTGCTAAACGAGTTGAAACAAAGATTTTGAATAAATTCTTGTCACACTACATCCTGCTCAAGGTTGGCTCTTGACAACAAAGTCCTGTACTCCAGATGTGAATTGTACAGAGGGAACAACACATCTTTCCCTTCTGTCCCTCAGCAGCAGTTCATAATCCAACAGAGCCACTAAGGAAGGGTCTGTCTTGGGAGGAGGCCCTCGAACAGGTGTCCTTTGGGACTAGCAGCACTTACTGAAGCTGGAGCATTGATGATGGAGATGTTGTAACCGTACTGGAAAGTGCCTCCAATCCCAGCAGCACATATGGTCAGGATCAGGATCTTGTTCTGCAGCTGAAGAAGAGGGAGAGAAAATGGATGGCTTCCTTGCACAGAATAAAATGACCCCACAAAATTCACACTTTGAGCTGGGAGATTTTTCTCATGGCCGTGTATATCCAGTGCATTTGTGGTTCGGTGGCATGCTATTTCTTCTACCTTTTCATGATAATAACACATATTTTAGATTAAAATAGGATGCCTTTCCTATGATTCTGTACATTTCATACAAATCAGACAATGTGTCTCAGTTGAACTTTCTTATTGCACAGTTATTTCTACATATTCTTGTGTTTAGCAGACTACAATTGTATTGTGATATAGGTGAAATATGATGCAGACAGTGGGTCCTATGCCATGTTCTGGTCTCCTTGAGGACATTTCTTCATCAGTATTGTCCATGGCTTATATTGCCAACCAACACTGCTGCTGTGCCTTGGGAAGCACAGGCAGGAGAATGGGGCTGCCTCATGCAGCATCATGGGATCAGGCGTTGGTGTAAAAGTGAGGTCTCCTGACTTTTGGAAGGGTGTGGAACAAGCTATCCTGGTCCAGCATGGCAGCTGACAGCTGACTGGCAGGGTGATGATAAAAACATGCATCTTATTTCCACTATTTTGTGCCTGTGCCTTTGGTTTCCCCATCTGTAGGTGAGATCCTGTGACAGATGAGCTGTGCCCTGAGGGTGTCCTTGGACTAGGAGCACTGTCCCATGTCTCAAGACCACTCTGAGCATGCTGGGGGCCCCTGGCCTTTAGCCTGACACCTCCAGTTCTGTGTGGCCCGGGGCCAGGACGGCCTTTGCCAGCCCCTGCTTCAAAACCCCTCCCACTAGGAAAGCTCTAGTGTAAGATGAAGAGCCCATGCTCAGGCTTGGCTGTTTGCCAGTCACTGCAGGGCACCTCAGGCCAGATTGTGTTTTGCTACATGAATATGACCCCATTGACCCTGAGAACTTGAATAACCCAAAGCTGGGGAGCTCTTTCTGCTCTACCTGCTCATTTTCTTCTTACAGAGCCCTTTACCAAAGAAAAAGAAAATTTGATCTAGTCTCACAATAGCTCTAAAACTACAAATTCAAATAATCTTAGATTTTTCCTTTCCTCAAAGTTTTTCTTGTAAATAACTTCCATACCAGCCTGAGACAGGACATTCTCCCAGGACAGAAATAAAGCCAGACTGTTCCAGCCCTGCAGCAAGAAGAGGCTGAGCTCTCTCCTGTCCCCATTAGAAGCGGCTACATTTCACTTTGCACTTTTCATGGCTCCACCACTTCCCTGTCTTGTTACTGAGACCTGAGCTAAGGACTGTGCTCCTGATAGCTCTGTTCTTCCTAGTTATTCTAGTTCTCCAGGTGAGAGAGATTTCCTCTCCCTACAATAGCACATTTCTTCTTTTAACTCCCAATGCCTAGGACTCTACCACTCCTCCTGCTCATTTCCCTGCTTTCATTATAGTGTACATCCCCTATAGGTCCTGTACCACAGAGCTCTTTTGTGGCCATGAGCTAAAGCAAAATGTTTTGTTTCTTCCTCCAGGAGCCACCAAACAGTTCTGTGCTCAGGGCTGAGCTGTATTAATAGAGTGACCTTCCCAAGCCTTCCTTAACGCCCAGCTTCTGCAGTATTTTCCCAGCCACAGCAATGGTGTGCAGCTGCCAGGAGAGCCATTCGTCTGTCAGTTTTATCCCAAGGACTGTGATGAGTTGGAAAAATAATTCTACAAGAACCTGATCATATTTACACAGCTTCATAAAAATTCGAATTTAAAAAAAAAAAATCTGTCAACAATAATAGTAAAATAGATGTTTTACCAGTCTCTGCAGCTTGTTCATCCTCTTTCGTAGGTTTTCCTCTTTCTGCCAAAGCCTCTGGTACTCTCAGCAGTGCTCTAAAGGATTATTTTAATCTCCACCACAGGAATGTGTATTTAGTCACCCATTACGTTAGGATAAGACACTTGACTTGGCAGGTGTTTTGCCAGCTGATTTACATTCTAAAAACAGGGCTGCATGTTCATTAGCAAGACAGTTCAATTAATTTTGTTCAAAGCACATTCTGGGAAAAGAACGAACTGTTGAAAGACAATTTGGGAAAATGATTCTCCAGGATCCAGAGCCATCTAAATCCTCTTGAAGGCCAGCGTGGTTTGCACAGATTCCCTCTCAGAGCGCCTGGCAGAGTTGCCCAGTATCAACTGTCTCATTAGGTGTGAGCAAAGCAGAAGTGAACCACAATGGTTTCTTTTTTTGACTGTATTTGCCCTAGAACACAATTTAAGATCTGAAAAGCAAACCTTGGTCCTATCAGTGACAGGAATAAGCGAAGCCCAAACCTTTCAAATCCTGGTTATCCAGGGCCTTTCCCTGTAGTCCTGTCTGTGTCCTGGTGCCATGCAGTCAATGCAGGTGTTGCTGACAAGGCTGTGAGGGATGCACAAAAGGCTGTGGTCCTGTCCCTTCCCCATAGCCTGGCATAGAGCAGACAGCCACTCTTACAGCACTAAATCTTGTCGTGTACTGAAGACAGCAAGGCAGCAGTAACAGCAAGGACAGCCTTGCTGCTCTCTATAAAATAGAAAGGCTCTCCCTGGTAGTGAGAAATGGTACAACCTTATGAATCCTAGAGATGAGCCCAGTAGAGATGCAGGCATATTGCACTGTTAGCAGTAACATCAAAGCTACTGCTTCACAGAATACCTGGCCTTTAGGAATAATCATGATATTTTAACATCCTTTCATCCTGCAGATTGCAAGTTGTGAGGACACTGACAGACTTCAAAGTATTCAAAAGAAGTGAAACTTTTCTTAAAATGCTTCTTTGTCCCTACTCAGGTTTTACGAAACCTAAATAGAAATATAAATCTGCTCCACATCACAGAAGTATTTTCTCACAATTGTGTGTGTAGGGATGTGGTGCTGCATCAGCTGCAGCCACTAAGTGGCAGGAGAAGTACAAAATTTGCTGTTACAGGCTCTGAATCCAATATTCCAACACTGTGGCAGGGATTAGATGAACATTTCCAACAGCTTCCCAAACAACAACTTGTTCACTGGGAAACCCAACTGTACAAGCCAACCTACAGTTTAGGCAGCATGTATCAAAAACAGTAACACATTCAAAAAGAAAAGCTCTAGTTTCTTAATGTTGGCTACTCTGTTTCTATATCTAGATCTGTGTGTGCAGCTGGCTAGCTGGAAGTAACAGCTGCCTTGATGACGAGTGGAGGAATAGATTTTTTTTTTTTTCCCTCCTACACAGCATCTACATATGACTTGTGCTTTGGTGTTGAGAAATGTTCACGTTTGTGTTTCCAGCCGGCTTTGTGCAGCACCTTAAGAAAACCATCATTCCAAAAATTCTCAAAATTTCAGAGTTGCAGCTGATGTAGACGAGAAATCGCCAGTCTTGGGGTCTGTACCAGGGTATATCCACTGCACTGTAGTTACTCAAACTCCTGGCTTTGGAGCTCATAACTTCACATAAACCCAGCAGGTTTCCAGCAGTACTGTAGGGATCTACCAGCCTCTTCCCTCGAATGCTTTTTCAATTAACTCAAACCTGTCATAATCAAGGTGAAATACGATGCCACGAGCAAGGGAGAGTAGTTATTTGGAGAATGTGATGGCAGGTTCTGCCTGTAATTATCTGACTACAGGAATAAGTGGTAATCCTGCCATTAGGAAAGACCATCAACACATGCTCTTTGATCTGTCAGGCACTGAGAGGTTCACAAGTTTCAGAGTGTTTTTACCCCAGAATCATCTGAGCCAACTGCAATTACAGTGCAAGAGGAGAAAAGGGGCCCCATTTCCATCTGTGAGGCTTGGATCTACAGGATGAATTCTCTCTACCAACGCTACACTGTAAATTGCAGAAGAGATTTGGAGCTGCCCCCTAGCTGGTTATTGGCTATCTCCCAAGGTCTAGCTGGATATTTCTGTAAACCCTTATCACTTTCCTTCAAGGACCATCACTGTGAGATACAAAATAACTCTGTTTGCTTGCCCTGACTCTTGCAGGACTGCTTAGAACAAAGAAGACAAATAATATGATCCACAAACAAGCAGCTTTCCCAAGTAACATGCAGCAGGTTTGCTGGGTTTGTGGTGACAGCAATGTTTATGGAACTTGGTTGTTAAAATTGATTTTCTTTGTAGGAAATGAGTGCCCTCCTGTGACACCATTATTCTCAGCCCCAGCAGTTCATCAGTGTTCTTTATAAAAAACCCACAATTTATGTCAGTTCAAGACACTGTGTAAGAACTTCAGGAAATGGGCTTCATCACAGAGGTTTCTCAGGGCAGGGACCCAATGCTGACAGAGCTTCTGCTACCACACAGTCACTGGGATGCTTTCCAGACCAGAGGGGATACATGGGATCTGAGTCCTACGAGGACACGAGGGCTCATACAGCCAAGGGACCTAGCTGCTTTTCCTTGCCAGCTAGGATTTTTGGATATCAGATGAATGGCTGTATGTTCTATATGCTGGATCAGCAGTCTGCATTTTCATCCTCCTGATAAGCAGTAGAACTTCCCTGGGAAAACTGAGGAAGCCCAAAATACTGAAAATAATCGAAGTACCCTTGTTTCAGTGCACTGTGAGCTGTAGGTCATGCTGTGGCTGAACTATTTCCTTTCTGTCCTTCTTTTTAGTAGACACTGATGCAGGCAGTTAGGTGAAACTGGGTGACCTGAAGGCCAGAGAGAACAAACTGCCTGGTTGAACAAAACCTCTGTTTCTGTGTGCAAGAGAAGAGCATTTAGAGTCTGCCAAATGGCAGCAAATGTTGCTGAATGTTCCTGTGGGGGAGAGGAAAATGTGTGCGGCAGTGTCAGAGTGTCAGACTCATCCTGCTTTCTTATTTATCACTCATTTCAGATAGAACTTTTGATTTGAGCTGTCCCCTGGCTTACTGAGAGGCACCTGGACTGGGACACATAGTCCTGCCCCTGCTGAAGACCAAACTACAAATACCATTCCTGACTCCTCTTCAGCAGCTGACAGCATGCTCAGTTGATGTGCTGCTATTGTAAGCTGAACATAGACCTCTTTTTATAAGACACAAGGGATTGTTTTTCAGTTCTTTTGTTGATTTGGCCACAGTGCTTATGAAATGCATGTTACAAAATAAAGGCCCTTGAAGGATATTCCCTACTGACAGCTGTGGGAGGTGACCTATGGTGTAGGGGACAGATCACAAGGCAGAAGAATTTAACAAGAATGATTAAACACTGGAAAAAAATAACTGTGCAAAAAGACAGACATTTTCTTGTTTGATGTCTTCAACTCATGATCAGAAGCTGTTTTGGAAGAGGTGCTTTATTGGGATATGTGATCAGGCTCTGCTCAAGGAAATTTAAGTGAGATCTTTTTCATGATATGCCAGATGCAAAGCTGTATTTTTGAACTAAAACCCATAGGAAATAAAAATAACATAAACTGTGATTTACAGCAAACCCTGTGCAAACCACATGTCCTTGGAGGGCTGAGGTCTAAGTGCTATCTTTAGTTTCTTTCTAACAAACAAACAAATTTAAAAATCCATCCAATTCTGTATGATTCACTTTCTCCTGACTTCAGTCACGACACTCTAGAGTTAGCTGATTTGGGACAAGAAATCCCTCAATGAAGGAGAAAGAATTTATATATGACCACTAAACATGGAAAAGTAAACATTTCAAGTGCCTCAGGCAGTTATGATTACAGAGCTTATCTGTGCACAGCAGGTCCTTGGAGCCTTGTCTCCTAAACTAGAGCAGAAACTCTTAGTGACTGTTCCATGGTGGACCTGGAGCTCTTGGCACCTGCTGTCTGTGCCACCGAGTCTGAGAGCTGAAACAACCTTCCAGTGAGGTCCTCCTGGCTGGTGTGGCTCACTTGTAGGGAAGCTCAGTGCTGCTCTTTCTGAATCTGTCCCTAGTGCCAGGGCATCAGTCATGCAGTGACCCCTTCTATACCAGGGCTGCCAGGGGTCTCAGGCCTGGCACGTCCTGGGGAGCACCGTGAGTGAGGCCTTGAACAGAACTGCCATGGTCTCATGTCCTGGTGGGGGGAGTCTCTCAGAGTGGGTTTGTGTGGGATATCTTTGTTTCAAATGAAGAAAAGAAGCAGGGCTCTAAGTAGGGGCATGGAGCATTACTCCAGGCAAGGGGCTTGGTGTTATATGGCCGGGGAATGAACACTCTCCGCTGAGTGTCCTACAGCCCCTCTGGAGGAGCTGCCTATGCGTCATCAGAGCAGGTATGACTTGTCACAGCATGACACACTGCAAAATGCCATCAGATGAAGTTACAAACAAAATGCCAGTGGTGTTAAAGAGCAGAGGGCACCCGTCACTGGCTGGACACTCCACGTGCACGGCTGGGGTCTGGTTTTCCAGCTGCCAGCGGGGTGAGCACCCGACAAGGGCGCCAATGCTTGTTAGGGCCTGTGCTGACACGGCACACAGCTCCTTTCATCCTGTGACCCCAGAGAGTGCTGTGCTGGGCAAAATGGGAGCTGCCACCTTTAAACAAAGCATCTGTTTATTCTTGAAACAATTAGTGATGGCAGTTAGATCTTGAACTCGTTACTGAGCCCAAAACTATTATGATAAAAACAAGTTCCAGATGGGCTCAAAAGGAGTTGTTTTTGTCTTTACTGAATTAGAATGGGTTCCATGTCTCCAAGTTCCTCTGGTATTTATGGACAGGAAACATGAATTACATGCAATAATTTACTACAAACAAAAGAGATGAACACTGCAACAGGCTATTTATCTTTGCTCATGTGCCTGTTTGAGGTTTATGTGCTGTTTAACCCATGGGGAGAGATAATAGCTTTTTTCTTTGTTTTCTAACTCTCTGTTGTTTTGGTTTGTATAAACCGAGACAGGAAGCTATTGAGTTTCTGTGGCAGGTTTCAGTTTACCTGCAACCCCAGGCAAATGCTTGCACGTTCCTAAAAGTCACCCCAGAAACTGGGAAAACAATTACCCCAGAGGTAACAGGAGGGTCCAATACCAGTCTGTCACTATGTATATGCAAAACTGTTCCCTTTCAGAAAATATATATATTTTTAACCTGAAGTCCAAATGAAATCACGGTGGTGAGTGTGCAACATACCCGTTCTTCTTTCCCAGGAATGTTTTTTTGTGAGTTGGTTTGTGGATTGTAAATGTTTATGGTATGACAGGTTACTATCACTAAGCCTGCAAATGCAGGATGGGTAAATACGGCCAGGAAAGGAGCTGCAACCACCACCATCATATTTCAGCTCTTCTTGTGAATGACTTGTGCAAAGACTACAGGCAGGAATCCTTCTAATTAGTTCCCTGGGCAGATCCAAGAACCGCAGACAGAAACCTTTTTCAAAGCCCATCTAAAATGGTCTGAAGTCTGGGCATCAGACATACTTTTTATGGAAACTCTGAGTTTCTGGTGTCTTGGGTTTTGAAAATGATGCTGCACATTGACATGACTTGACCTGCTTCCAAAAGGAAGGAGAACCCAGCAGATGACAGGCAGCAATGGTACGTCACTGCTGCTCAGACCTGTGCTACATCTGCTTTGGGTTCCTGGGCAGGGGCAGCATGACAGGACAAGGTAAGAGGAAATCAGCAAAGAAACTCCTGGGCAGCATTTCTGTTCTGGCAGTACCTTGTTGCAGCTGACACAAAGAGTTTGGGTTTGCTTTTTGGGGGTTTTTAATCAGATTCCATGATTCTATAGAAGGTATCACTACAAAGGTGTGTAATGTAAACTCAAATATGTGGCTGGACTGATGAGAACTTGTGAAAGGACATAATTCAAAAAACCCATAAAATGTGACACAGATTGTAATAAAGACTGAAGCTGCCCTGGGCGTACTGTAATGTGTGAAGTCAGCTTGGCTGAGCTCTGAAGGGAGTGAGATCATGGGCAGAAAGCAGCCTGGGAACCAGGGGTGACACTGGGATTTGTTTGGCCTCTTCCAGCAGGAGCTGGTGAGCTTCCCAGTGCATTTCATCACTTCTCCCCCTTCCCCCACGAACCTTAGAAAAGAGGCCTTAAGTAGAAGCCTGAACAAGTGGAGTTCTCCAGTTTTGACTGCAAACAAGGAAAAGGAAGGAAATTGAGAAACGAACGCCTTTTTTTTTTTAGGTTTTATGCAATGTCTGATTTGCACATAGTCCTCCACAGTGAGTAAAGTGGGATTGTTCATCTGGATTCTCATCTCTGTGGAGCTAGTGAGACTGAGCTCTAGGATGAAGGCCTTCCAGCAGAGAGGCTCTCAGTATTCATCTCCAGCCTTGATCCAATCAAGGGGCAGGAATTCCAGTGCTTGAATTCAGCTTCTGTCTGACATCCTCACTCAGTGAGCACAGATAGGAAACCTCTAATTACTCACCCAAAGAGCAGGATATTTATTAATTTATTCAATTCATTATTCGGCTCTCAGTTCTTCAACTCCACTGCCCACCCTGCTGGGGCTGGGAGCTGATGGCATGCTAGAGGGCTGAGCTGCAGCAGCAGGGCATTTGGGCTGAAGTAGCCACATGAATATGGGCAGCCCTTTGCAGAGCTCCTGGCCCAATGAGTTTCCCTGAAAGCTCGGCTCTCCTCACCTGGTCAGAGCTGTCACATCTATCCCTGCTCCCACAAAAAGCCTGTAACAACACAGTCAAGCTTATTGACACTGCTGCAGTTCAAGTTCCATGTTCCCCCACACTCATCTCCATTCCCAGGATCCCTGTAACACAGCTCTGACCTGAAGGAGTTTCTCCTTTTCCCCAGCACAGCCACACAGAGGTGGCTCTCAGCACAGCAGTGCCTGGGGAGTTCAGGAACCCAGTCCCTGGTCTCACAGGCACCCACGGGACTGTCTTCTTTCCTCTTTCCCCCAATATGTTGCTTTAACCCCATGTCCTGTCATCTTCCAGCTGGGTTTTGTTCTTCATCAAAGGGCTGTCAGAGTGGAGGTGGTGGAAGACACAAAGACTCCCTCCCCCGCCATTAATTTCATTTCCCATTTAAACTGAGGGTTTAAAGGGAAATCTCAGGGCTCATTAAGGCTCTGATGACAGCTTAACTCTCTCCTGCACAAACCCAACAAGAGGCCCACTCCTCGCCTGGAACCAGGGTGGCTGTAACATTAGACCTGACTCCTGAGCAGTGCAGGCAGCTCTGGAAAGCACAGTCAGCACGAGTGGAGGATGTCAGGTTGCTGTCGTGTGTTGGACACAGTCACAGGGGCGGCAGAGACGGCCTCTCCTGAGGGCTGAATCCAAGTGCTTGCTGCCGCTCCCCTGAACATCCCGAGCACCTGCTGGGACCACGCATCCCTTGTGCTCTCAGCGACCTTGTGCGACCTTGACTGGCCGGGGCGGTCTCGGGGAAGCGCCTCACTGCTCCCACCAGGAAGCAGAAGTTCTGGCAGGAATTACTGACAACCCAAATGCCTTTGTGCCTTGGTGATAACCGGACCCTCCCAATGAGCGAAGCAGCCGGCACCGCCGCCCCTTCTACCGGCCCGGCTCCCGCAGCGCGCCCCTCTCCCTCCAAACAGCCGGGTGTGCGGGAACAACCTGCTGGCAGCCCCGGGCTCTCGGGGGGCCGCCGCGGGGGCCGGAGCTGAGCCGGGGCAGGAACCGGGCGGAGGCACCGGCGGGCAGGTCCCTGTGCCGGGACCCGGGGTCTCAGCCTGGGCACTGCCCCCACCGCGCAGCCCCACGAGCCCACCCAGGCCCCAGCGCTTCTCCCTCCTCTGCCGCTGACGACCCGTCCTCAGGACGCCCCCGAGCCGCCCTTCTCGCCCTCGCCGTCACTCAGCCCCCGCCGCCGCCAGAGGGGGGGGCGGGGCACG
>VZRE01007741.1:1030203-1048263 GCA_013396775.1 Cephalopterus ornatus
TGCCTGTCTCCCACAGCAGCTGGAGTTCATCACCCCCTTCCAGCTGTACTTCAACCCCGACCTCATCTTCAGGAAGTTCCAGGTGAGGCCCTGCCCGGGATTTGGGGCCCTCGTACCCCTTCCCGGCGAGGGGTGGGTGTGACAGGCCGGGGCCTGCGTGTCCCGCTCCCCGGGGTGGACAGGGAGTGCTGTGTCATCCCAAGGGGCTCCTTTCCCACTGCTCCAGCCTTCCCCGGTCAGTGGGCTGGGTCACCAACACCGTGACCCTTCTTGTCACAGGCACTTGGATGGAGACAACTTCCAGCCTTTCCCTGCCACACACCATCTTGACATTTCCTTTTTTCCTTTACTCAAAACCCATCTCCTCCTTCTGTGACACTGAGATGTGCAGCAGTTGCTGTTGGGCTGGGTGGGGAAGGCTTTATTGTAGAGGGGCATGAACAGTGATTTACTTTGGCCCTTGGTGGTGAATTGTAGTTCATCCTTTCCAGAAAAGTAGAGAAATCTTTTTTCCCTCTCCTGAGAAGGGGAAACCCTCTGATGTGGCCAGTGAAGGGAGGTGCCAGACGAGGGTGGGGCGGAGCTGTCTGGTGTCCTGGGGTAGTTGTGAGTGGACAGGAGCATGACTGGGCATCCCCCCTGGATAGGGTGATGGTCTGCTCTATGTGTGATGGGGAGAGACCTCTCTGTCCACCTCCTTTTCTCTCTCCTCTTTTTCAGATATGGAGGCTGATCACCAACTTCCTCTTTTTTGGGCCCCTGGGATTCAGTTTCTTTTTCAACATGATATTCCTGTATCCTTTGGTCTCAGTGAAACTTTCTGCTCCCATTTTGGCTTAGATGCAATTCCCCCCCATCCATCTTCCTCCCCAGGCTGACTTGCCTTCACAGCAGTTTGGGGCTGTGGGTTCTTCCCTTGGCTCTTTTGGTCTGAATTGAAGCCATTCCCTTGACAACTGTGCCCCCTTCCTGCCCCTCCATCTCTGCTTGCTGTGGGGCAGCCCTTGCCAAAAGGCTGAGGGATGTGGCAGTGCTGCTGTGGCACATTCTGGAGAGCAGTGCCCATTCCTGGGGCGAGCTCTGGCTGGAGCACAGCAGGTGCTTCTTTCTTTCCCTGGGGTCAGTGGTATGAGGTGAAGCTTGCACTCTTCTGCTTGGGGGCTTGGACACCTGGCTGACAGCTTCCTGGGATGAAATAGCTTGCAGTGGCTTATTCCCCAGAAAGTCACGCTGTGGGGACACAGGGTGGTCAGCTGTTAATTTCCTATACTGCAACCCCTCCCTTCTCTCCTGCTCCCAGGTACAGGTACTGCCGCATGCTCGAAGAGGGTTCCTTCCGTGGAAGGACAGCTGACTTTGTCTTCATGTTCCTCTTCGGAGGGTTTCTCATGACAGTATCCTTTGGAGTTGGTTGAGACTCTGGTGTCTTCTGAGATGCTGTTGATGGCGTAGGGCTTGTCTGCTACCTCTCTACATCCCGCTTGTGTTGTGTGGTGTGCAGCAGGTACCTGCCTGCTGAGCAGCACAGCTGGTTTGTGAACCCTCTTGGTGCCATGGGGCAGAGGGCCCTGTTGTGTCCCAGGCCTGCCAGGCTCATACCCTGTGGTGTGGGAGAGCTGAGCATGTGGTGGAGGGGGAGCTTCTGGCTGTATGGCTCCTTGTCTTGCCTGTGCCTCACCCAGTGTGCTGAGAGGAGAAGCAAAATACAGGGTAAGCTGGCTGTGATTGTGTTGGTGTCTGCAGAAGTGCTGATGCACCTGGCAAGGGGCTGGGCTGCCTCATCCCCAAAGAGGACATGTGGCAGTGTGCTCGGGAACCTCAGCCTGAAAGGAGGCCACATGTTGTGCTCTGAGAACCCGTCCAGCTGTGACAGGGCCACTGTCTGAGCTCTGGTGAGTGGAGCACAGCTACAGTTGCATGAGGTCTGCTCAGGAAAGCAAGTGCAGCTGAAGGCAAGAACACAGGGCCATGAGGACAAGGAGTGGGCTGTCCCCATACTATTGTCAGCACATCAGGCAGCGTGAGCCCAGCACTCTGTCCTTGCAACCTGTCGGTGGCTGGAGACATCATCACGCATCTTAAGAAGTTCTTTTCATGACAAAGTAGTCTGCTGGGGAGAAATAATCTCCCTCCCAAGCATAAACCTCTTCTGAATGTCTTCTGCTGTCTTATGCAGATGGCTCAGAGCAGTGCTCTAACAGCTCTGCATGAAGCTGTGTGAGCTCTCATGGCTCTTGGCCACTCTTGGGCGTTTGGCCAGTCAGTCTCCAGGTGCCTGCAGCACCCACGTGGTTGGCCATAGGTGAATTTGGAGTCCAACTACAACAAGGGCAGGGGAATTTTTTGCCTCTGTCTGTCTCCTTGTGCTCTGGAGAAGAGGACTGCAAATTGCAAGAGCCATCTCACTGCTGAAATTCTTCTGTAGGAGAATTGGACACAAGCTAGTTGTTAATATGTGCCACTGTCTCAAGTGCTGTAAGGCTGTGAAGGCCCTTCTTTGAAGGCCATTTTGATGCTCACTTTGTAAAGGTGAATACATGAGCTCCCTGGTCTCCAGTGGCTGTAGACATCAGTTTAAGGAGTGAGCAATCTGTACATGCCATTTCAGAGTGTCTTGTTCCAGAGTGGCAGGGAGGGTGGTGGTCAGTACATCTCAGGCAGCCCAGGAAAGGTTTGGTGGCATGGACAGTGATCAGCTGCCTCTAGTTTGGGTTTCCTAGTCACAAGGCACCCTGTGCTTCCTGGAGGTGGTGCACAGGGTGGGTAGGTTTTTCCTTGACTCTGTAGTTCCCAGCTATTTGGACTCTTTGCCAGCCTGTTTTTCCTGGGCCAGGCTTTCACCATCATGCTGGTGTATGTGTGGAGTCGCAGGAACCCTTATATCCGCATGAACTTTTTTGGGCTTCTTAACTTCCAGGCCCCCTTCTTGCCCTGGGTCCTGATGGGATTTTCTCTGCTCCTGGGCAACTCCATCATCATTGACTTGCTGGGTAAGTCAGAGTTGGTGTGTGCTGGGAAAAAGGGCACATTGCAGCTCATAGGTGCTACTGGGGCACTGGCACTTTCTCTGGGTTTCACCTTACTGAAGATAGTGGGTTTCCTAAAGTCAGCTCACTAGGGTTGCTGGGTGGCTCTTGCTTGTGACCTACTTTTTGGTGTGTCTTCCCCAGAGGCAGAAGTTGGGTGAGCTCTGCCTGACGCTCCTGCTGTGTCCGGTCTCCTGGGTGTCTGGTGCTGCCTTCAGGCTGATGGGCTCCCTGCCTGCTTGTGTGCTGATCACAGCAAACTGCAGCACCCATGGCTCTGGTGGGAGCTGGGCCTGGGTACACAGCTGGGGGATTCCCAGAGCTTTACCCTGCTTAAGCTCCCAGCAGCTCTGGTTCAGCTGGCACAGGAGTCACAGCTGTGCCTGACCTTGGTGGCTTCTCTCCCCAGGGATTGCAGTGGGTCACATCTATTATTTCTTGGAAGATGTTTTCCCCAACCAGCCTGGAGGAAAGAAGTTGCTGTTAACCCCTGGCTTTCTGTAAGTAAAGCTGAGTCTTTCTGGGCTTTGCTGTGTTGCTTCCCAACCTGGGTCACTTCCATAGCAAACTGTGGTCACATGGGGTGACCACAGGACACAGCTGCATGCCTACAGCACCTCAGCTCCACAGATCATGCCTCTGCTGCATTATTTGCACGTTATATTCATGTGTACACAGAGCCCATACAGCAATTGCTGATACATTCAGCTTTGCTAGTAGAACTCTTCTTACTGCTTGTGGAAATGCTAGATGCTGGTAGGATTTTTTCCTGATGTATTTTTGTAGTTTAAGAAAGCAGAATATGTTCTGCTTTGTGCACTGAAGATCAAATCTGACCTAGAGATCAAGGAAAGAGAGGTACTGTTATTGCTGTGTATTGAGCTGACCAAAAGGACAGTTGGTGGTGGCACAATAGGCCAGTGGCTCTGGCTCACACCCAAACTCCCTGGAGGGGCCAGGGTGTTCCTAGGAGGGCTGGGGGGTTTGTCATCCTCAGCCCACTTTCCTAACCTGCCTGCTTGGTGGGATGGGCATGTCCCTTGCCAGGAAGATGGTATTTGACACACCTGAAGAGGATCCCAACTATAACCCTCTGCCTGAGGATCGTCCAGACCACCAACCCAGAGGCCAAGACCAGAACGAGCAGCAGCATCCACAGTAACACAGGGGACTTGTTCCTGTGGCCAGATTCCTCTCTTCCAGCTGGACTGACGCTGTGGCCCAGAGATCCCACTGGATAACACCAGTTGCCATTCCAACGTGTAACGTGTGTCACTGTCTGTATGGATAACCCATCCTCCCCTTGTACTGAGCGGATCCACAGAGCTTTGCACGTGAGAACTGATGAATGCTTAGAGGTGTTCTAGGGATGGGGACTGAAGCTGTGACGGCTCCTCAGTTGCTCCATGGGGAATAAGTATCAAATGGGGTGTTAAACCAGTTACTCCTCTTTCTGTTAATGACTTGCTGTGTGCCAGGTCACTCTTGCCCTCTGTACAAAGACTAATGCACCTGGCCCTCACTGTTGTGAGACCTCTTTGTGGGCTTTCAATGAAGTAGTACTGTACCATGGTAGAATGCAGCTCAGCCTCTTCCTTTCCTTTACCCCACTCCTTTTTTGGTGGTTGTTTCCAAAGAGTCTTTACATTAAAGTCTTTATTTTTCAGTTGTGTGTCCATTTCTGCCAGGGGCAGAGGCAGCAATTCATCAGGAATTTGCTCAAAACTGCCAGGTTGCTTGGGCTTTTCTTTTCTGGTGGGCAATGCAATCCATCTAGCTGGAAGATGTCCTTTCCCTCTGCTGTCAGCTGGGCTGCAGAGGATGACAAGGGGTGTGGGGGGTGTCTAATGGGAGAAAGGGGTGCCTGGGAAAGGACAGGGGACTGAGCTGGACGCTTGATCCAGGCAGTGACTGGAAGCAGCACTTGACACTGGTAATAAAGACTCTCTGCACCTGCAGTGTAATTCCACTCTTGTTGAATTTTTTAGTTCTGAGACTTAAACATCTGAGTTTCAGGGGAAAACTAAACAAACTAGTCCCTACCCTGACAGTTATGCTAAATAGATTTGATCATTCTTGCTAATGCAGTGCACACTGTGCTTGTACCAGACCTCAAAACCTTTGGAGTAAATCTGCAAATGTATCTTGGTAACGTTGCTTCTGGTTAGACAAACTTGCCAACCACCACCAAACTATGAAGAGAAATGAAACACCCAGCATCCACTTAAGAATTATGCAGGAACCTTGTGGCAAAGGAATATTGAACCACACCTTCTGCACTCTCCTGCTCTGTGACCTTCCCATGAAAACACTATTTTATATCAAAAATAAGTCATCTGAACAAGCTCTTCTGCTGCACTTGTGTTTCCCTCTCAGAAGGGGCTGAAAGACCTGTACAGGTGGTCACTTGTTCTAGAAGACACAGTGGTGCTAAGGGCTAAGGAGTGTCAGACTCAACAGGTACTTGCTGTGTACTTTGCTCACGACCTAATGATACAGAGCTGGTGCCTCAGTCCCTGGGAAGTCTGTCTTTGAAGTCTGCAGAAATGCAAAAGCTGGGCTATGCTTTTAGCTGGGGTACCAGATTAACCCAAGGACTTGTGACTGTAGAGAAAAAAAACTGCTCCTGGCTGTTCCCCAATGGTCCTAATAATGTATGGAGGAAGCTGACTGAAGTTCCCATCTTTCTGGGAATTGGTCCCCTGGACTGTCCTGCCTTGCCCCTGGCTGCTTGGAGGGACAACTCCTACAGCCTCTCTGGCACTGGAGAAGCAGAGTCCTTGTGTGCCCATACCTGGTTGTGAACTTTAGGATTAGGTAACCACAAGCTTCACAGCAATGAAAAAAACTGCATCACAGATCCTAGTTTAAGGCTACAGCAGTTTCACACTTGTTTTAGTCAAATTCCCTAAAGAGGCTGCTGGCAGAAGTCCTTGGTCATATAACAAAGGGGGTGCTGAACTGTTCTCGGGAAGACTGAGAGTTTTTATGTCCGTGAGAAAAAATGTGTTCTATAGGGGAGGCTGAGATGCACCAGGAGTCCCAGGTTTTGTCTTACTTGCTCGAATAACCTTTCAACCTCTCTAATAAGGAGTAATGGATAGAGTGCCACTCTGGCATAGGAGCCTAGGATAAGATTGAATAATATTATATTCCTAAATTGCAAGTTTTTTGTTTCTGCAGACTAACATCTGGAAAAAGTTGCCTCCCACCCAGGAATCAGAATTGGCTCTGTTATTACTCAAGTCTAAACATGATAAATTGAGGCCAAAAAGTGGTTTTGGACTGTGCTAGCAGTGTGGGTGGATCAGCAAGGATCATAAAACCTATGGCTTTATCATAAAGGTCTGAGCATAACTGTCAGGATGCCAGCAAAATCTGCCCTGCTTGCAACACTCATCAGTTCTGGCAGCGAATGGTAGGAACTCCATCAAAGAGCTGGTGCACCTCAACAGCCAGATAGATTCCAATTAGTATTTTAGCAAACTTGGATTCTTTTTTAATCTCACTTCAATGTATTTTGTTTTTAAACTCCCCAGGGAAAGACAGGTTGTTTCTAGGGTTGGAAAATCCTGACACCGCAGTGCTACAGTTGTTCAAGACATCCACTTTGCTCTGGGTGCTCTGTGGGCTGCAACGGGCAGTGACCACAGCAAAGCCCCTGGCTGCAGAGAAGCTGCAGTCTTCGCTTGCTCTACAAGTTCAGAGACTTTAATGTTTTCCAGATGCAATCTTTACAGAAAACAGGGTTCACCCCACACCAGGTGACAGAAATGACTGTTAAAGTCAGTGATTTCAGTTAAACTGTTCTACCTTGTCAAGTAAACCAGCTGAACACCTGACTGAGTTCATTAGAGACTGTGCCAAGTGTGGCAGCAGACCAATCCTTTAGAGTTGTTTGCTGCTTCAAGTCTCATTCTCACCTTCTCCTGTAGCAAAAGGTTTGGGGCTGTTTTACCTGCTAAATAAAGCACTCAGGAAAACTGAACGCATGTCAGTGTTCAGCACTATACCCAAAAGGCCTAGGGCAGCCCTAGGGCTGCTCAGTTACCTGAACAGCACAAAACATGGTGAGATTCACTGTTCATTCAAATTTACTGAACTCAACCTAAGTAATACGCATTCCTTTTATTTAAAAAGTTGTCCTAATAGTGCATGTTTGCACCTATACAAAAGAATCTTTACACTGTCCACACACAGGTATATAAGGGCTCCAGCACCTGCCACGGGTCTGAGCTCGCTCACGCTGCTAACGCAGCATTCTTGGTACGTGGCATTTGGGTGGAGGGGGTGGGGCAGAAGTCAGCAGTACTGGGAACTCTTGGCAAGTGGAATGTGTGTCCCCTTCAGGGACAGAGAGACCCCTGCCAATCCTAGATCCATCTGGGGAGAGGGAATAGGGATAAAGTCTGTAGGAAGAGCACCAGTGTCACAACAGGAAGGTTACCAGGCAGGAGCAGTATTGGCCAAACGTCTCATGCGCCTATGGGAGAGAGAGAGAGAGGTACAGTAAGTGCTGTGTTACAGCCACAGGAGGTCTGACCAAACCCAGCATCTCTGGGGAGGTTGTCACAGCTTTGTGAACTCTGTAGACAGGTTTATTGCCGAGATAGAACTCCTCATTCACCTGGGAGTGCCCCTGTTGATAAGGCTAAGACACTGTTTTCAGTAACAGCTTTTAGAGCAATTTTGCTTATTAACTTGGATTGAAGCAATAGCTACTGTAAACTATTCAGTCAGCCACAGCTGATAAGCAAAATGACTATGCTACTGTTAATCAGCAGTAAAAAAAAGTCCTGGGAAGGAGCTGAGCCAGTATATTTACTGTTTCCACAATGAATCTTTTAGAGAGATGCTAGCCATTAATTTCTATCTGCCGAGACCAATTTCACCAGGTAGGAGCAAGTGCTCTCAACTGTCTGTCAAACATGGCTTAACAGGTCTCTGGTGGGCAGAGCTCCTCCTGGAACCACAAAGTGCTCCCGTGCTGGCAAACAGGCTGGCATCAGTCAGGCTGGAGCTGGGAGCTTGCCCATTCCTACATCAAACAGCACTTTGCCCTACATAAAAGGCAGCCTTGTGGCAGGATTCTAGGCAGCATGACAGTGCACTAAACTCCATTATTTTTGATTAATGCCCTCCTCTGGAAACAAACCCCCTTGGGCAAGCAGAGAGCCCAGGGAAAAGAAAAAAAAAAAAAAGAAAACTTTGCTTAAAGCAGGAGATGGTTAAAGTAGAGTTTTTGCTGTTTGTGGAGCAAGGTGGTAACAATTTAAATGCCCTGAAGCTAAAGGGATATGACTTGCTGTTGTGGTGTGCAGGTCTGACATCCTGCCAGTTGGCTCTCAGTAGAGAAAGACAAACATCAAAGCTTTTAACTTCTCTCCTAGGGACAGGCCAAGAGAACTGTCTGAAGTAGTGGCAGCACCTTGTGTTTCTGTCCTGGTCTCTGATCTTCTTCTCCATCTCGGCATCTGTTAGGGTTTCCAGGAGAGGGCACCACTGGTCAGCGTCCCCCGTGTTGCGAATTGCGATCTCCACAGTCGGCAAAGGGTTCTCGCTGCAGGGCAGGGCAGAGGGCAACAAAGCAACACCCATCAGAACCCTCCTCTGGGTCCCCAGCCCAGATACAAGCATGAGGACAACAGACCCTCATTTACAGCGTTTCAGGATTCAGCACTCATTCTTAGCTCTGCTTAGCACAGCATGGCTCCCTGAAGCTCACCACAGGCTCCTGGTTACAACCTTGCTGTGCCTGAAGTTTTTGGGAGAGGAACTACTGCCACCTCCGTGGGGTTTGTGCTGGAACTGGGGCTGATTCAGTTCTCCCCCACAAGCAGCCATTGCATCCCTGGCTGGCAGCATCCAACCCCTACAGGCACAGGTCGTACCATGTCATTAGTGCTGGGAGTGCTTCTCCCACCACAGCAGCAGGGCTGGGACTGTTCACAGGGCTCCTTGTCTAGCCTTCTGCAGCTCTGATTTCCTAGCTGTAGTTTGCCTAACAGACCCCTGACAGCTCTTCCCTGGCAAAAGTCTGGCTTTCTGGGAGCCTGATAGTGGAACAAGCATTGTTCTCCCAGTTGCCATGGAAAGGGTAGTCTTTTAGGACCTGCTGTTAACCAGAGGCTGTGGCTACTCCCTATACAAGCAATGAATCACTAGGCTGTGTCCCAGATCACAAGATCTGCTCCTCAGAGATCTCTCTGCCCTGACCAGCTGTACTATCACACGCACAAAAATATTTATTGCTTCACTAGCTGCTTTTCAGTAAAAGTCAACAGGAACTGACCAGGAGTAGCTTCCCAAATATTGACAGAGGAGCCGGAAACCCAGCATAAATATAGAGGAGCCTCGGAATGTAAATGTTTGCTTTGAATTCTCGAAAGTGCAGCCTGAGCTGCAGAAGTGAGTGTGTGAGAGGAGCCCTGGACAGGTGTGCACACACATCCGGCCCCCTCCCCAGGGACATGCCTCCCTACACAGGATTTCAGCACTCATGGGCAGCTCTCTCAATTCCCCCAGGAAGGAACTGAAATGGTAATTGTCATGGGAACACACAACATCTGCATCAAAGCTAATAATCTAAAATAACAACTCTTCAAAGTGATGCTACAATGAAAAATTCATCCAGAGTCTTTGGTATCCGATCTGGGGAGGAAACTTTAGTCAAATCTACTTTCAGTACTGCTGACATCCACTAAACAACACTCAAACCCAGGAACTCCATCTCAGCCCCAGACTGCTACACATTCCAGGCAAAATCCTAGATATTAACCGGGGTGTTTTTTCTACTTGATTGCATGGTCTCTATCATGTAAGTCTCTCACGTACTATGCTTAACACTGAGCACCCACAAGAATTACACAGGGGTGGAAAGCTGGCTTCATGTGCATAACCATGTGCAAGGCAATTCAGATACATTTCTTTAGCAAAGAATCAGAGATAAACTGAAAAATCCTCCCTCGTCTCCCAACCTCCACAGTAAGACAGTTCTTCCTCCCGTTACTTCCTGATGAAGAGGACAGTGCTGCTGGCAGAATGGCTGAAAGGCAGGAGTCCGAGGAGAGCAAGGCACTCCCTCTGCTGGGGTCCTGGCCTCTGGCAGTAGTGTCAGGGGCACGCCAACAGGGTAGGGAAACACCATCCTTTGGAAAGGTGACTCCTCAGGCACGTGGGTTTGGTGTGTGAGAGAATTTGTGCCATCATTCAGGTCCCAAAGGCAAAACTCTGGCTATGAAGTGCTGTGTGCTGCCACCAGAAACATTGAGAACTGAGGTGGGAACATCGTAACACACCATCTCCCCAAAAATCCCACAGGCAGCAGTTACCTGTCTGCCTCCAGTCCTGCCCTCCCACTGGGCTTTTGGGCTCTCCTTGTTTTGCACAGAGCAGGCCAGCTGGAAGAACTGCCCTGGCTTTCATCAACTAAAAGACAGTTTTACCTTTCCCTCCGATGATTAAGAGGCACGTGACTTCTCAAACCCCCAGTCCCTTGAGATATTAAGGTTCTTTTGATACATCTGAAGCAGACCCTTTCCTTACATCAATGGAATGATGTTGGAGCAACCACCACTCCTGTGGTTTGGGAATTCAGGAACTAACCAACCACAGAACCCAAATATCATTAATCACTGCAAGGTTTCAAAAGTACTACTTTGCTGGAAGAAAAAAGGGAAGAGGAGGACATGTTTGTACTATGACAAAAAACAAGGTTTCAATTAGATGTTTTTTCTCTCTGAACAGCTCACATCTATGTACTTTGTTCTGTTTGGGTTCCTTTCTTAGTTTTTTATTCTCCCCCTTGCAATACTGCCACAGTCTAAAGACAGCCCAAAATCTGCCTTTTTGAACTACCCCTAAAAGGAAGCACTCTTCAGTAACCATGGCTGTGTTTTTAGAGAGAATAGTTTGAAGTTGGCACTAACATGATACATCTGAGAGAGCCTGGGCATCACTGACTCAAATTTTACTTGCTTCAAGTTCCAAAGACTGATAGGAAGCAAAGGGAGAAATGACCCCTCCCAGCAACACTAACACATACACAAGGTTAATTTCTTAACTTGGACATCTGCAGTCCGTGGAAAGGCACGGGCAGGAGGAACAGACACTACACTCTCTGCTACTGCAGGCCACAATGCAGACAGTGCTGGCAGCATGACAGGTTCTCATCTACCACCCTGCAAGTTCCCAGCATTTCTCAGGAATGCACACCAACTGCTCTGTTGTTGTTGGATGTGGTACCAAGCTGGACCTGCAAATATCAGTCAGCTGTTGTGGCTGGAAAGGTAGAAGCCATCTCACCACCTCATGTGAGGAGAAGGGACATCAGCAGGATGGATACACAAAGTAACAGATTCAGTAGAAGAGTTTAATTCACATGTGCTAAATGGTCCCTTTCCATTTTCTAATATGAATCACTCTGGAGATCACTTTAGAACCAAGTAGTTGCTGTGGAAGATTGTCAGGATAAAAGTTACATCCAGAGGAAGCAGAGTGAGACTAGTGGAAGAGCAACTAGTCCAGAGCAGATCAGAGCCTGTTTTCCACAGAAGGTTTATCTGTTTTCCACATGGAACCTTTAGACAGAGGAGGAGGAAGGAGCAGAGCTCATGGCAGCAGCCAGCTGTCCCACAGCTTCCAGATCCTCCATCTTACCCCCTCTCTAATTTTTCAGTGCCCTCTCCCTGAGGTTTCCCTTTGCTGCCACACAAAACTGGTGTCAACAGTACCATTCCCTCACCTCTGCAAATACAGCCTTTACTGAACTCAGTAAGCTTCCTTGACTGTCACCATGACCCAAGGTCACAAAACCTCAGAGTGCATATGAAGGGATGGTTACAGCCTGCAGACTCAGCACCCTGCTGTGGATAACATCAGTACAGGAACTCCCCACAGAACTCTGCACGGCACAACTGGAAACCATTATCAGTAGGAGACAAGTTACAAAGCTGACTAATCAAACCTGACACTGCTGCTTTCCAGCTGTGAGAAGGGCCAACTCTAACATCAGCCAGAGTAGAGAGCTACAGTTTCCATCAGTCTGAGTTAACACTGAAGCTTGAGACAGTGGATGGCCCAAGGCAGGCAAAGCCAATAAAACAAAAATATATCCAGGGTTTGCCATTAGTTTTTACATTAGAAAAGGAAGACACAAGGTATTCAGTCCCTGCTAAGCAGCCTTTCATTCTGCAGCAGAAGCTGACATTCATCACTATTTGGTCCTGAAATGTATTAGACCCAATAGGAAAAGATACAAGCCATAAGGACCAATTTCAAAGGGAACCTTCTGCATCAGGGTCAGCTGTTCTAAGATCCATTGATGCAGATGCCCATGAAGAACAAACACACCCCCAGAGCTGTAGGAGGAAGGTGACAGTTCAGTACCTGAAGGCGTATGTCTTCTGATGCCAGCTCAGCTGGCCCCGGATGCTGTAGGCAATAGTAGTGACAAACTCCCCACCTAGGCCAAGCTCTGAGCACAGCTTCAAGGCAAACTTCTCTGGTGAATTCTCCTTCTCTGACATGTCCCACTCAAACTGGTCTACAAGGGAGATGTTCCCTACGTGGATATTCAGCTGGAGATAAGGAAAGAAAGAGGTTATTTTTTTTCCACTCTCACAATGGTTTGTCAGAGTAACTGAACTGAGGAGGCAGAGGCTGGAGAAGAGAAGCAGAGCACTAACTCCCAGTTTATTCATCTGCAGAGTTCCTCAACTGAATTCTTAATTCCAGTGGCATGAAGGCAACTTAACTGTGCTCACCAAGGTTCAGTTCTTCCAAAAGAAGATGACAATTCTTTAACTGAACTATTTAATCATCTCAGGGGCTGGCACATGAACATTTTAATAATCTGCCACCTTGGTTCTGTTCTTAATACATGGGACAAAACACAGTCTGAGAGCTCCTTTGCAGTCTTACTCCCCCATAGGCAGAGAAACCCAAATGGTTCAGCTCTTGGTCTACTGTATTACCTTAATAATAACTCGTTGGTCTGACTGATCTTCCAGGATACTGTCAGTTGGGTACGACTCGATCTGTTGTCGGATGGCAGACGCAATAGCAGGGACAAAGGTCAGAGGATTCAAATCCAGGTCATCACAAAGAATCTCAGAGAACATTTCTGGAGTCATTAGCTTTTCTGATACAGAAGAAGAATCAACACTGTTAGCCTTCTTAGAAATCAATATCTGATACTTAAAGAATACATAAAACTAATCCCACAGTGTGAGAAAGGGAATCCCAAATGCATCACCCTTTTGCTTTTAGAAGGGTGTTTTATATCAGCTTTTTAAGGACATGCACACTGACACAGGGACTTACAGCCTTCTTTACCTGCATGGAGACAGATGGCTATGGTCTAACAAGCCCATTAACCTCAGCTAACAGAGTAGTCTCAGACCACTGAGCTGATGAACTGGCTCAGGAGAACATGCCAGTTAAACTCTTTGGACCACAAGAGTCCAGGAATGACTGCAACCCATGGCAGAACATTTGCTAAGAGACATGAGCCCTGAATAACAGTCCAGAGTAGAGAAGCTTTAAAGCTTTGTGTATATGGGGCAAGGACATGCACACTCGTGCTTGTTCTCTCTTCACATTTGGTGATGGATACAACTATATCTCTCCAGCCTCAGGAAACTCTCTTTGCTACATACCATTCATGTTCCACGTAAATGCATCTCTGAGTTTCTGCCCATCAATTTCCATATCAAGCCTGATTGGAACCAGAACCTCTGGCTGGGATGCATTCTCATGGATCACTGCTGGGTCATGGTCATCAAAGCTAAAAGGAAGAGCAACAGCAGAGTATATGCAACTAGCACATGACACATCTGGCATCCATAGAGGGGAGGCATTGTTTGTTGGAAGCAATCCCCACACTCCAACTGCCTAATGAGTCTATAGACAGACTCCTCAATGCAAACTTACAGAGCTAAAAGTAACCAATACCAGTTTATCACCTTTTAGTACATCTTTCATAACACATTCTTGCAAGTAAAACAAGGAAACTTTCCAGGATTACATTTATCTTGGTTGCCTCAAGTTTTAGAATGGAAAAAAATTAGTCATGAGCCCCAGCAGCACTTTCCACTGAATAAAGTAGATCAAAGTTATGGACTATGATGGTGAGAGGTAGCTTGTCCTTCACAGAGACAGTCCTCAAATGACAACTGCCCAGCAAATCAGCAGGAAGTAGAAGGAACTCATCAGGAAAAGAATGAACCATATTCCTGAGAAAAGTAAAGCTTCCTCTCTGAGCCCTGGCTGGGTGCTGTAAGGAAGAGCTTCAAGGCACACAATTTAAGTAAGAGCCTCCAAACTGGCAACCTGCAGGTCATTTGTCAATTAAGACATGAATCACAATGTTACACTAACTCATCAGCATCACCCTGGCAGCTTATCACTTTGGTAACTGTTTCCACTTTTCAGAAGCAGGAAGCTGTCTTACCATAGAGGGAACGTTCTCTTCTTATCCCGGCCCATGCGATTCCTGTTAATGGTTGTTGAGCACGGCACTGCATCCAGGTGGTGAGAGCTGTTGGGCAGGGTTGGCACCCACTGGTTGTTCCTCTTTGCCTTCTGTTCTCTGAGGAAGGAGAATGGATGTTAAACTGCAGACCCTGAGCACCACTGCTATTATGTGAGGAATGGTGTAACTTTAAACTTAGAGGTCCTATCATGAAATCCTGCTCTTTTATTCCGGAACCATCAACATTACTGTTCCAAGAACTCATGTTCCACACCAGCCTCTGGGAAGCCCATTCTCCAGCTCACATCAGATATGGATCCAGGTGCAACATTATAAATACTAGGTTCATATTTGGATTTTCTATCTACACTTTATAAAAGGACTGCTGAGAAATGCGAGGTCTCCAGAAGGCAGTACAGGGAGCGTGTTCTGCAAAACATCTGTTACAGATGGAATGCAGTAATTGCAAAAAAAGTTGTATCATCAAACACTTATGTTTTATTTCCTGTCGTATGTGGGCAGTAACCCAATCCTCAGGCTCTGGAGATCTCCATTTGCCCAACACTGCAAACTGTTTAATCAGACTGGCAAACAACCCCTGCACAATGGCCTGTGCTTCCTGCCCAAGCTGACATCTTCCAAGCAGCTCCATTCTGAGCTTGGCCCCCACCAACCCTGGTTACCTGAGGTAGGTAGGAGGTTCTGTGCTGATAGACACTGCTTTATACTTCTCATCGTTTCCATCCAAGATCTCTTCCACTTCAGAGGCCTTTAACAGAGTCACGCTCGTGGCTAATGTTGTATAGCCGTGATCTATTACCAGGAAAGAGGCCAATAATTAACACGAAAAAGGGCTACATAGCACTGTAACACTAACAGGCTACATAGTGACAATCCCTCTCTGACACTGCAGGAGAAACTAGAATAGGCTACCAAGTGCTACAAGCGTCCTTTGGGCTTCATCTCTCTTCTCTTAGACATTTGCAAAGCCCAGAAAATAATAAATCCTCAGTGGATGTAAAGGTTGGAAATAGAGAGGCAATGATCAATAGAAAAGCTGTTAAGGCTCGGAAAAGGGGGAGAAACCTCAGGACAGCTCTTGCCAAATGACAGAGACCATCTGCACCAGAGTCCTGCTAATGCTCTGAGAAAGAGGAGTTAGGCATGGGATCAGGATGCACAATTAGGGCGACCACAGGGAGAGATCAGAGGAAGAGGACTAGACATTAATATTATTGTAATAGCAGCAAAGGTCACTGTGGACATTCTTCCTCTAGCACAGCTAAGAATAACACACAGATAAGACTTACATCTTCGGGGACTGTGAGACCGCTGATTTTCTGTTGGGGGGGAAAAAAAAGAAAGCAAGAGATCAGCAGGATACTTGGGGGGAGGAGACGTAAGTCCACAGTAAATCATGATTTTTTTTTAATGCTTTAGTCTACAGAGCATACATTAAGTCATACTCCTCAGAAATTTAACTGCTTGCTATTAGTCCCCTAACAAAAATAATACCAATATTCTCCCTGTAGCACTCACATCAGTAGCAATGCACCACGAATTCTGGCAGCCATAAACATTAAGCCCTTGCAGGAGCAAAGTTAAGCAAAGATGCACATTTTCAATAGGGCATCCTTGCAACACTCCTGCCTATTTGACAAAAGAGGTAATGATGCCCCTCTTTGTCTATAAAACTCTTCTGAAATACAGTATCATTATATTATTATTATATAGCATCACTGGAGACATATGTGGCTTGTGCTTTGTGACAAATGCAGGCAACCCCAGGAATGCCACGATGGGTGTTTCCATTTCAGAACACTTTCGATCAGGTGGTATTTGTTGCCAGGCTGAACCAGGAGCCACCAGTGCCACCACTGCAGGGGGTTCCATCACCGGGGCGGCCTGAGCAATTCACACAGCCCTCGAGGTGCACAAGCCTCTGAATCACCAGGGACAGTTTGTCAAGGCCAAATTTTGGATAAACACTACTGGGAATGTTTACTCATCTTCTCACCATGTGAAGAAGCCACAATCTTCTTCCTTTCTTCCACTGTGGCTAGTCGCCTCCAGAGTGAGGGGTATCTCTTATACAGGGAACCGCGAAACATGCGCAGGTAGTTTCCCACCTACAAGAAGAGAAGTGGAAATGTGGCCTTGTACTCCATTTAGGAGATTTTTAGCAGAAGCTGAAACAAATTCATCTCTTTGTAACAATAGGAGGGACCTCCTAAGAGAGTTCTTGGATTTTTGGTTGGCTTTTTTTTGTTTGTTTGGTGTTTTTTTTTTTTTGTGATAGACTGACTGTGCTGGGTTTGGCATCAAATAGCACCACAATTTTTCTGGCAACATAGAAAACAAAATTTTTATCATCGTTTATTTCACTAAGTAAAAAAACCTGTCATCCATTGGCAATAATCCATTTAATAGGAAAACACTCCATTCATTTTATTGTATTTTTGAACAACCTACCCTACCCTTTCTTTACTTCAATTTCCACATCAATGCAGAGTGCTCAGTCAGAACTAAACCAAAGCAGATACCCAGCTCTCTGACATGTTATAATTTTTACTTTGAACCTCTGAGCCATTTTGACATTGCTTGAATACAGCAAATGCCCAGAGACTTGTATTTTGTTTTAAACCCTCTGAACACGCAAAATGTGATTGCTGCCAATAGTCCTTTTTCAAATTTACTTACCATCTGTAAAGCAGTTCCGTTCTTCCTGGCATAAGATCCTCACCTGTGCTGAAGGCTACAGCAGGCCTTGCTGAACAACAGAACTATTTCTAGATTCTGAAATCAAATTTTTAGACTGATAGTACTGGCAGACTCCCACACAATGAGGTTTCTATTCCTTGTTTGACAAGACTCTTTTGATCTTAATTTTTAATTATGTCTTTCACTCTACAAGTGCTCATCAACAGACAGAAATTAACAGTAGGTTAAAAAGGCAACCCTTTTCCTCTTCGATGTGCCTGATGTGACAATCTCACAGCTCAGCTGACTGCAATTACAGTTCTTCTTTCAACTTTGCATTTCACAAGAGACAGCAAGGGGTCTTCAGTCCCTGCTCACCCTATACAGATGACAATTTAATTTATCCAGTATTTCCTCTTTTGCATCAAGGTGGAGGCTACAACATTTTTTTCCTGTTTCCAACCGTGACCATTTCCATGGTGCCGAAGGACCAGTACTTCGTGCTTCAAAAAGGCTTGTCTTCAGTGGGGCCGAACATCTTCTCAGCCCGGGAGAACCGTCTCAGCACAGACACTGGGGGGCTAAAGCGCTGCACGCCGGCGTTTGTCGGCCAGACCCGCCCGCACAAGCCAGAAGGAGCCGCGCTGGCCAATTCTGGTGCTGTTTCTGACCCCAAAGGGCCACGTGTGGGATTCATTACCTGGCGCGAAATAACGTGAAATAACCCAAATCCCTGAACAAGAAATCCGAGCGGGGCCTCAGGCGGGGACCCGCTCCCCGCGTACTCGAGCGTGTCCCGGGGGCGCCCTCACTGGGAGCACCGGTCCGCCCGGTCCCCCCGCACGGCCGAGGGGGCCCGCG
>VZRE01007741.1:1048834-1067509 GCA_013396775.1 Cephalopterus ornatus
CCAGCCGCGCACCCGGGCTGCGCTGGGCGGGGAAATGAAGAGGGAAGAGGGTGGCCGCAGCCCGGTGGGGTTTGGCTGGGCAGGCCCGAGGCGGGTGTGTGCGGTGCCAGTCCGGGGACAGCGGTACGGGAGCGGTCAGTGCGTCCTGAGCGACCCGGGGTGGGAACCTCGCCCGGGTGAGCGCGGGGCAGTGTCCAGCACTGGCACCCGGCACCGTGGAGGGAAGGGAGGGAGGGAGGGAAGGGGCCCCTTGTCTATATACAAATCGGTACAAAAGCCTAAGGCGTACGAGTGCTACAACGTCAAACCGGGAGTAGGGCTGCGGCAGGGCCCTGGCAGTCCCCGCGGCTGCCCCGGCCAAGGGACCCTGGCAGCAGCCACAGGTCGCACCCTCCGCGGGGACAGTCGGTGTCCTTCAGAGCCCCTGGCTGGGGCAGGGGCAGCCTTCCTCCCTGGCCAGCATCTGGAGCACCAAAGGGCTGCTGTAGTGAGCCGTGTAAACATAGAAAATGCCATCGGATCAGTTCTGCGGGACGGGGTCCAGGTTAATTACGGGAGTATGATCCCACTCCAGGCTGGCCTGGTGGCTTTTGGGATGCTATTGATAGAAGAGAGTGGCCACTGTTTTGCCTGCAAAGAACATGGCAGCTGCTTTTACGTTGATAGCAACTGAAGCTGGGGCTGCTGGAACTGGAGAGGAGCAAACTTTGTCACTTGTTGTGACAGGCACATGTTGTGTCAGATGCTGAGCCTGGAAGGAAGCCAGGAATGGCAGAGAGAAACCTCTGTGTGGCTGCTGGAGGTAAGGGTGATAAAAGGGGAGCATGGAGGACACAAACATCCCCCTCATCTGAAGGAGTTGGAGGAAGGTGTACAGCTGAAGAAGTCCTGGCTGATCTGGCGTGGGTAGCCCTCCAGCACTTTCACCTGGACTGGATCAAACTTCCAGTAATCTTGGCCTCTCAGGAAATAAGCAAAACCTGTGGATGAGAGAGGAAGGGTTAGAAGAGACAAGGTACATGTGGCTCTGAGCTCTTTCCCAGTTTCATCCAGCTGTCACTCTACAGCATGTACACTACTCAAAAGAGAGCCAGAAGAAGCAGGAGATGCTGCTATCAAGATTTCACTTGAAACCAGGCTTGTGTCTTTCAATTTTCTTTCACACTGTGTTAGTTTTGATGGAAGAGTAAACAGGATGGATTTTATTTTATTTTCCTGGTGGGTTTAAATGTGCTGTACCCATGTAGTGACCCAGCCCTGAGAGGGCAGAGGATGTCCAGGACCTGAACAGGGACAGGGAGCTTGTGAAGACCTGCTGCAGAGCATCTGTTACTGTGGGGAAGCTATCCTGGAGTTTGGGTTTTGGAAGCAGTGGGGAGTTGTTTCGCTGTATCCTTTGGGAGGAAAGAGGCACTCACCACAACTTCATCCCAAGCACCCTGGCTATCCCCAGTGTTACTGTGGCACTGCCATACTGTCTTCAGCATGGGGCACCTCGGGGAGGTTTGGGCAATACTAAAAGCAGCCTGTTTGTTGTTCAGCTGCCCAGGCTGAAGTGTGGGCAGTGTTTCTGCTGTCCTCTCATTACTTCCTTCGGCAGGAGCGGTAGGAGGTGGGTGGGACTCTGTGACCATTTCTTGGTCAGATGCTTGACTTCTATCAGACACTTATATGTTGATTGTTGCAATTAATGGTGATGAAACTTGTCACTTTCATGGGAGAAGCCTCGGTTCCCTACCCACTGGAAGGAGCTGCCCCGCTCTGCACTATATGACATGTGCTGTGGGGCTATGGCTGGGAAGTGTCCACTGCTACCACACGTCTAAATCTGCCCAGTTCTTCCAGCTGGACAGTGGTGTCAGCCAGAGTGCCCACCCAGAGCAGGCCATGTCCTGCTGCACTGACCAAGCTCATCCTGAAAAGCCGCGTCGATCTCCTGTGGGACACCGCGCCAGTCGGCCATGGCCCGGGGGTAGATGTTGTCCACCTGGCGCATGTGAGGGTTGAAGCGCCAGTAGTTGCCTCCACTGAAGATGTAGATCTTGTTCTTCTCAGCCCCCCACACCAGAGCTGCCTGCACAGGGGATGCAGGGAGGCCCAGCTCCACAATCGGGGTGGGACCAGATACCCGTCTCTCGCCATCGTAAATCCAGTATTGAGAATCTGGCGAGGAGACAGAAAAGGGAGGCAGGATGTCAGAAACTCTTTGGTGTCTGATAATTTGGCAGTGAACTGTGCAACTGGAGCTGGTGCCTTGGCAGAGCTCCCAGGGGAAGCTTTGCCTGAGAGGCAAACACCCCACCAGTGTCATGGACACTTTCACTGTCATGTGCCTGAAATGCTGTCAATGCAAGGAGTTGACTTCCCACCTCAGTCCAGCCTGGAAGGTGTCAGTGCAGGACAAGGAAGTCCATTTTAGCAGCTGTCTTCTCTCTGTTTGTGGAAGTTATAAAAGACTTGGCTGGAGGGACCAGCCTCTACACTGCAACCTCAGCGCTTGGAAAATGTGGGGGCATGCACAGGCACAAAAGGGGCATGTGCCTAGAAAGGATTGAGCTGCAGAAACCAGGACAAAGTTGCCAAGCTGAAATAGAGACTGGGAGCACAGTTCCAGATTAGATTAAAATGGGAATCTCTGTAATTAGCCTACGGCACGTAATACTTTCCCCTTATCTCATTTTAACTCACGGTAGGAGCCTGCCAATTTCAGCACTGTAAATCCTTGTGTGCAGGTCAGGTGCTAAGTAATGTGTTTATGCAGGAGCTCTGCCTGCAGAGCCATGCGGTGGGATTTTGGTACTTGGTCTCACGGAGTGTAGATGGGGCGTGCGCACCCAGGGCAGCCGAGTTCCCATGTCCTTCTGCATCCCTGCTATTAAAGAGTATTAAAGAAAACAGTGGAGCTGAAATGGGATTTGTTGCTGCCCTTGAACTCCAGAGATGGCCCGGAGGAGGTTTCATTTTTAATCCCTGTGGTGGCTGGAGGTTGCCTGGCTCTGCACACAGGCTTCCTGTAGGCTCATTTAATCATGGGGTACTACAGAAGCTCCACATCCAGGTCTCTGAGGAGCAGAGAAGATGCTGTCTGTCCCCTGAGCAGGGCTCTGGAGACACAAGCACAGGAGTTTCACAACCAGGGAAGCTGCTGGGGCTCTCTTCTGGCACAGTACTTCCCACGACAGCTGGGGAGATTGAGCAAGTGTTTCCTTCTTTCTCCTCTGCCAGCAGCATTGCCAGGTCAGAGGATCATAACAAATGTGTGTGTTCCATGGAAGAATGGGGTATAGTGGCTCTGTCTAAAATAAAAGTGACCCCTTGTTCTCTCTTCTCTCCTCAATATCTGCTAAAAATTTAAATAGAGAAGGAAACAAATAACAAGGATCACTGGATTGCTGGGATTGTCCAGAAGATTTATTCTCCCAGGAACTTGCCGGGTCCTGACTACTCCTAAGTAATTGAGATGCATTTCTGAGCCATCTGATCCCAGTGCAGCTCTTACCTTGGAAAAACCAGATATTGCCCAGAGGGTCCTCGAAGGTGGCATCAACAGAGCTGGGGATCCCCTGCCAGTGACGGGAGGCCAGAGCTGGGTAGCCGTCCTGCAGCTTTCCAGCTCGGAGCCGCCACACGTAGCGGGACTTGAAGAAGAACAGCTCCCCTCGGATGGTGGACGCGGCATCGAAACCCGTGTCACAGGCATTGGGCTGCACGTCCTGCCAAAGCACAGCTTATCTGGGGCTGGGACTACTGGGACTCCCCTCACCCTGGTTGGGTTCAGCAGAGGGGAGGTCCCTGTGTCCAGGCAACTGCCCTGCTTTCAGCCAGTTTTGGTTGGGCATGTTCTGCCCAGAGATCCCCTCCCTGCATATCCCAGGCCAGCTGTGGGGTCTGGGCCTGGGCTCAGACAGACACCAAACCAGGCCTCCTGGTGAGGGCAGTGCCAGCCATGGTGCCAGGGGAGGATGCAGACAGACTGTTGACTCACCTCCACATTGGTGATCTCATTTGTTTCAAGGTCTGGCTGGGGCAGCTCTGCTGGCTGAGTTGGGGTTGGGTCAGGATCCAGTGAGGGTTTCCCATAGAGGTACTGGATACCTTGCTTGTCATCCTCACTCAGGCTGAGGGGGTAACGGAAGATGTAGAAAGGAGACATCAAGGACTTGGAGACAGCTGTGTGCTGCAGGCCCAGGACATGGCCAAACTCATGAGCAGCCACTTGCAGGAGGTCAGTGCCTGCAAAGGGAGAAGATGGGAAATGCTTTTATCTGTTTGTGTGCTCTTGCCTCCTGGGCCTGCTGCTACCAGTTACCAGCCATGGACAGTGCACTGAGGTGTGCTGTAGGAGTCCGACAGGAGGAAAGAGAAATCTGTCTCTGCTGCCATTCTCACAAGCTGTTGTTCCCAGATTTTTCTTGTGTGTGGTTTTTCTAATGAGACAAAGGGCATAATTAAGGGATTCACTGGTTCAGGAGCACCCTGAGTGAATTCATACACTCGGGTATCAGCCTGGGCATGTTGGTAATTCATAATTCTGTTGTCAGAAGCTCCTGCCACCTCACTGTATACCAGGAAAAAATGGGTTTTCCATGCACTTTCAGAAAGGAGAAATTTGCACAGAGGAGGAAGTCTGGCCCACAGACGTGGGTGGTGGGATGTTAAGTTTGGTGTTTGTCCATCAAGCCTTGAAGCAGTTGCTGGCCACAGTTTATCCTGTCCCATTGAGGTCACATCCACCGTGGAAGATACCAGTGTCAGTGAGAGAACTCTCCAGGATTAACACTTGCTAATGGCTGTTGTCACACAGACAGCAGAGGGAGCTCATTTATTGCTTGTGTGGGGACTGTGTCAAGAAGGTGACATTTAGAAATAAATCCATTAAAAAATGATCCAATGTCAAGGCCTGAGACTTCCTCGGCAGGTTCAAGTAGATTTATGGGAGATCACGTTTTAGGAATACATGACCTTGGAGCATCTAGAAAAGGAGAGGGGGGGAAAGTGGAATTCAGTATAGAAAAATATATCATTTGGCATGTTTTGCTTAGCTTTCAGTGGATCGTTTTTGAAGCTGATAATTTTCCCAACGAGTGGAGGCTGTTTGTTGACAAGTCCCAGCATATTCATTCACTTGCCTTCAGCCAGAAATCCTCCACTTGCAGCCCAAGTGATGAGAACAGCAGGGATGTGAGTCAGCCAGCCTCACTGTTCCAAGCAGGATTTCCCTGCTGGCATCAGGGGAGCAGGTCACTTCTCCACACCAGGACCGGGTGGGACAGGGGGATACAACTGGGGGGAACGCCTGGGAAGGGTGGAGGGGAAGGTGAGCCCCTGTCTTCCTCCACCGGTCAGTTTTACATGAAAGCAATGAATTCGCACAGCACTGACCTGATTAAATCAACACATGTAGGTCAGCTGAGAAAGTGGGATTTCTCTGTCAGTGACTTATTACAAACTTTCAGACACTTCTGTTTAGCTTGGCAGGCTCCTCACTTGATGCTTTCCAGTGCTGGCAGCTCAGCTGTGCTCTCAGATTCTCCAGGGGAGGTGCACAGCAGCACGGCTGAAGGAGCTGTGCTGGGGACCATCCCTGCATCCCTCATGGATAGTCTCCACCTGGGGTCCCACTTCCTGCACACCTTAGCCCTCCTCACACTTCTGCTCTCCTGTCTGTAAAATGAGGCTGAGGATTTCCCTCTCTCACTGAAAGCTGAGTCAAGGATTTACCCATGTTTATATCATAAAGCTCTTTTCAGCATATTAAATGGCAATTAGCTCCAAAGAGCTTTTACAACGTCTATGTATGGATAATGTGTGTGTGTGGGAGGAGTGCCATGGAATAGTGCTGGATTCTGTTGGGAACTGGTGTCCCTTTTCAGTTCCTGTTTTGCCTCCAGAACTGTTTTATGGGAGAATGTAGGAAATTCCTCAACGATACAGGCAACCCCAACAGAGGGTGAAAAGTGACAGAGCCTAGCCTTCCCCTAGGAGCAGAATTGCCTCTGCACAGAATTCCAGTGCTCTCTGATTCTTATTTTGGGTTGGCATGAGCAGAGTCAGAGACACAGCAGTCCTGTGCCCCACGCAGTCAAGCTGGCATAGAGCTGACAATGACGTGGGCTTTGGGGGAGCCCACTGGCATGGGCAAAATATTTGGGAAACCCTGGAGAGGCAGAGGGTTAACTTGGGCTTTGTGATTGTCTCTTTGTCCCTGTAGATAAACTGGGAAGGAGGAGGAGGAGCAAACCTGGGTTAATTTTGGTGGGTCTTCCAGAAACTGATGCTTTGGGCACTGTTCCAGATGGTCCCAGGCGGTACTGCAGTATCTCATGAGATACTGTGACACCAGACCCTGAGTGCCCGAGCAAAGAGCTACCAGCTTAGGTCTATTATTAGCAAAAATTAAAAAAAGAGTCTTGACTGGATGTAGTGCTTTTTTATGGTCAGAGCATTCCCAGGCCACGGGGACAGAGCTGGAGCCTGGGTGGTTTCCCTTTATGGACTTGTTTGAGAGCAGATGGTGAACAATGCATGCAGGGACCAGGGCTGAGGCTGTCCCTTGGAAGACAACTGTGTCACCCTGTGCTTGAGCCTCAGTTTTCCTTCATCCTTTCCCTGTTTTATTTGTAATGACTCCTGCCAATGCAGGTTGTGATTCCCAAGTGGGAGGGCATGTGGCTGGGCAGAGGAGCCATCTCTCTTGCTCCCCCCAGACAGGAGGAGCCCACTGGGAAGCCAGGGTCCTGGTGCTGGACAGAGGCTCTGCTGTGGCTAAAAGATGGAAAGACCTGAACAGTAACAGGAGGCTTGTAAGTGGTGGGAGATGACAGTGCACGCCACAAAAATAGTTGTTGCCTCTCAGTTTTACAGGGTCCCTGTTCACACCAGAAGGGAAAAATTTCCAAGCATATTGATAAGCATCCTGGAGCATCCACAGCTCCCCTTGAAACAGAACCGTACCCAGGTTGTTCCCGATCGTCCAGGTCTCATCATAGTCAAAATGGACATCTCCCTCCCGGTGTGTCTTGGGGAAGAATGCGTGTGCCAGGATCCCTCCAGGCCCATCAAAAGGCAAGTTGTCTCCATGCCAGTACCTGGAGGGAAGACACATTGCACCTCAGACAAAGGCCACGTAGCTCCAGTGAACAGTGTTGTAAGGCCAAAGGTGGGACTCACTGCAAAGGGACAGCAGCTCTCACTCCCATACCAAGTTCATCCTACCAGGCCAGATCCACTGCTCGGAGCCCTTCTGATTGCCACAACCCCAGTTCTGCATCAGGGCACTGAGGAAGCAGAGCTCGGTCACACCAAGCCCTGGGGAGTTTGTATGTTTTCTCAGGGATGTTTCTCCTCTGCCCATGTTCAGCTTTCAGCCCAAACCTGACCATAGACCCTAAAGAATTAAGGAGCTGATTGCTCAAGCCAAGATTAAGTCAGCATTGCTGAGTGATGGGGGATGTAGAGGGGCAGCTGGCAGCAAACCCAGCCAAACTCCCAGGTCCTCACTCAAGCCAAGCCGCTGACGACTAATGAAGGAAACCCATGAGAGAGATGCGGCCACTTGAGAGAGCCGAGGGAGGCACAGACAAATACACGGCATGCAAATCTCGTCACTGCTTGGACAGTCTCCACTGCCTTCATTCGTTCTGTGCAAACATGCAGCACAGGGAAGTCTTTGCCCCAGTGCGTATTTTGCCAAAAGGGAATTTCAGGCCAAGAGCCAAGATTCACTTAACCAAGAAACTGTATTTGTCTTTGTGCAGACAGTTACGTTGTTCAGTCAAGGGACAGGATGGAGGACCTGAAGATGGAAAGTCAAAACAAACACTTAAGAAAACAGCCTGTGGGCAGAGAAATGTAAATGTACCAGGAAAATTAATGAATGATCAGTAATGGTGCTGTGCACAGCCAGTGTGGAGCAACTGCACTTACACCAAGCAGCCCACAACTGATAAAAAAACCAAAACAACAAACCCCAAAAGATCCCAGTGTCTGAAAGCAGAAATATGAGCAGTCATTTAAGTGCCTAAGTTGTGTGCTGGCAGCTCTCTGCTCTGGTTAAGGCCTTGCTCCTCTCTCTGGGAAGAGGGTGCTGCTGCCCACCGTGCTCACCTCGTGAAATCAATGACGATGTCAGCCCGTCCCTCCTGCACCTCAGTGAAGGTCAGCGGGGTCACATCGCTCCAGACTTTCAAAGCTTCTTCTATGGTCCTTCTCACTTTAGCTTTTACAAGTTGCCATGGGAACCTGACAATTCTGGAAGGCAACAGACACTGGATGAGCAGCTGCTGTCCTGTGGACACTGCTGTGATGAAGACTCCAGCTCTAGGATCCACATCACTAGGGCTGCCACTCTCAGCACCAGAACATCTCCAATCCATACAAGCACTGCTCCAGCACCCTCTACCAAGCAACATGTGCAGCAGATAAATCCCATCAGTGTTGAAACCCTCTGGCTGCTGGGCCAGAGGTGAGTTCCCTGGAGAGCTTTGCTTTCTGTGTTGTTCTGGAGTAAAGTACCACAGTATTCCTCAGGTCTGTCCCCTACGAGGCCACTGCCACAGAGATTTCAGAGAGTGGTGTGTTGTGATTCCTTCTTCTCAACCTCCGCATTTTTTGGCCCTGGAAACTTGGGCTCACTCAGAGCAGCGGTCATCTCTTCTGCCCTCCTAAAACATGAGCAGACTGAAAGAGAGGTTTCTTTCCCTTCCATTAACAATGTTGCTCTATGTTAGCCTCTGCTCTGCTTCCTTCTTTAACACTGTTGACCAAAAAGGAAAAAAAAGGAAGAAGTCTTTCTGTTATCCACAGTCTCCTAACACTGTGAGGAACTGTCTCCTGCACTGAATTAAACAGAAGATGATTTACATGCTGTCAAGGTCCATATGAGTGTGCTCACTTCTCCACTCATACCCCTGGGGGGCAGCTGGGGAGGCAGCACAACCCTCCCTCTAGCCTGTTGAGTAGATTCACAGTGGAGAACGTGTGGGGTGATTTGGGCAAAACTTTGCACTGAAGCCGTGTTTATGGGAACATCAATAACAGCTGAATAAAAAGATCTTTTTAAAATAAACTGTGAGGTAAGCCCACCACAGGGTGGCTGGGGGGGCAAAGGCGCAGCAGGAGAGGGCTGGTGGTGGGGGCTCAGCGCGGCACATGTCAGGGGTTTGATGCAGGGGGTATGTGCACGGGGGTGTTGGTGCGGGGCTGACCGAGGGCTGGTGCAATGGCTTGTACAGTGTGCTTGGGCAGGGTGGGTGGGCAGCTGTGTTTATGGAGCATGGGAGGGGATGTGGAGGTGCTGGGGATGGCCCTGCTGGTGCTTCGGCATGTGGCTCCCCACAGCTCACATCCCAGTGTGCAGCGCTCCAGGGAACTGAGAGGTTTGGAGAGGGAAAAGCAAACCAGCCTGACTCCCATTTTGGGCCTCTCTTACTTGTAGGTGAGATCGGTCTTGTCCCAGCGTCCGCCGGAGAGGACGAACCGCTTCTGCCGGTTGCGCCCACTCTGTCCGTCCGTCAGCACTGGGAGGTCGGGCACACCGCAGCGCGGGGGGTTCCAGCGTGCCACCTGCTCCTCCGTGCCCACAGGGAAGCCCTTGGCAGGCACACCAGTCCCCACAGCGTTCACCAAAGAGGACAGCCAAGGAGCCTGCTCCTTCCAGGTGTGATGCTTTCGAGACATGTCCTAAAAGGCAAAAGCAAAGCCATGACTTCAGTGTCTGGGAAGACACTACCTGATGCAGAGTCACGGGATATCTACCCACAGCAGTCCTGCAACACTGAGTTCCACCTCTGCCTGGGGCTGTTCCCCTGCTGCTAGGGCACAAATTGCTCCCCATAAACATCCTCTGTCCCCTGGGCTCTGCTGCTGCCAGGCCAGGTCACACCTGGGAGGCACTGTGTCATGCCATGGCGCCTCCTAAGCACTGGGCTATTTTTGGTCCACATTTCCTTGGCAGCTGGCCGGCAGGAAATACTTTGCGAGCTGTGGATGAGAACCAGACCCTTCAAGTATAAAACAAACCACTAGGGAGTAAATTCTCCCCCTTTGCCCCACATCCTTTATTCCTTCCCGGCCCTGGGGAGAGGTGATATTAATGGGAGGAAGCCTTCAGTCCCCAGCACACAGTTGTGCTCCCCGTTGTCACTTCCGTGGTGTCCCCTTGCTGTCCTGGCACTGTGGGCTGGCTCTCAGCATGGCCAGGGGACATGGCAAGCTGCAGAGCAGGACACACAGATTTGGGGGTTGACAGCCCATCCCATGGGGCAGAGAGTAGCAATGACTGTCCCTGCAGCACCTATCACTGCCTGAGGGAGGGACAGGACCATATCCTCTTGCCTCACTGCATCTGTGACTCTGCTTGGGATAAGATCTCCTGGGCTCTCCCACACTTAGTTGGAAAAGCCCTTGATAACATTAATTAATGCTAATTAGCTGACTTCCATTGGTTTCCCACCTGACAGCAGGACTATGTTGCCTCCATGAAACACGACCCAGGTGTGATCTCCTACCTGCTGTGAGGCATGTGGAGTGAGAGGTGTTTGGTCCCTGTCACTGTGCTGCACAGGGCAGGGGGCCAAACACAGATTTTATTTTTTTTTTTGCCTGATTTTGTGCAGACAAATTTAAAGGTGTTTGAGCAACAGGAGGAGCTGAGATGCAGCAGTGGTGCATCTCTACTTGGACAGGCAGGCTCTGTCCCACAGGGCTTCAGAGGGAGGGCCTGGGCTTTAGGGGTGCCCTTCCTTCCCCTGCAAAGAGCTGCCTTCTTCCAGGCCAGCTGTCCTGGCTGCCCTGCCGGGGACACAAAGGTCAGGATGGCACAATGCCAGGGCTGCCATGATGCCGTGTAATCCGCGTGCTGCCACCACTCTGTTCCCTACAATGAGCCCATTCATGCGGGCTGGAATGAAGTGTGAAGACCTTGGCATTAATTCCGCTACCGAGCTCCCAACTCTGCAGTGGCCCTGTGCCTCTGAGCGAGGCACAGATGGACAAAGGAGCCAGGGAGGTCACACAAGGTGCAGTTTAGGTGTCCACATGCCAGTTTAGGTTTTTCATGTGTCTGTGACCACTCTAGCCTGCTGGCCTGTCCTGCCCAGACAGATACCCTTGGAAGTTTGGTACTTGCCAGCCTTTGCCACTGAACCATCCATACAATCCTGGTGTCCCAGTGCACTTTCACACACCTCAGGAACTGCACCATCAACTCATGCAAAGAGAGAAAAAGCCGTTGTACATCCTGAACAGCAAAGCCCAAGTTCCAGCCATGGCACTGAGAAACCTTCCAGTGCTTTAGTGAGAGGAGGGAGTATGGACTTGCTTTTCCCAGGGGAGTCTGCTCCTGCTGAACACTGGAGTCCTGCCAGGTCAGAGGTACCTGTCTCTCTAAGAGGAGCTCTCTAAGAGCCGCCTGGCACCCTGCCTGGGCTGGCAGCTGATGCCTGCAAAGGACAGCTGGCAGGAGGAGCTGATAATGTTCATGTTCTGGCCAACATCTTGCTCCCAGCCCCAGTGACACCGAAGCACATAATGGCAGCTGTGTCACCAGAGCCCAGCCTGGAGGGCTGCCACCACAGGCAGGTCCTGCCACTCGAGGACATGGGGTGATGAATGCATCCGGTTTCCCAGGGCCAGAAGGAACAGGACAGCTGCTCCTAGGCACATGGGGAGAGAGGAGATGGACCCCCGGGAGGGCCCTTGCTATGGAACTGGGAGCACTGTGAAACCCTCAGGAGTTGCCCAGGTAGGTGAGTAGGATGAAGCTCACCCAGATGGACTTACTCCTGTTTTTTTGTCTAGACGATGCTAAGCACACCCCCCTCCTGGGAAGGCCAGTTGCCTTAGAGGCTGGAGGTACTGGCATAAACTGCAGATTATCACTCTCCTCTGAGCAGGAGCAGAGAGAGGAGAAACTACTTGTTTCCTTCTTGCCCCGAGGAATCCCATGTCCAGAGGCAGTTCAGAGGTAGTTTTTCTCTCTCCTCCTTGGTTAGCTCAAGGCCACTGGCATGAACTCCAGCTTTCCAAACCCCACCTTGCCTTAGCCAGGACTCTTCCTGCTCCCTCCTGCCTGCCCTATGCAGAGACCCAGCCCAGGCTGGTCCTGTGAATTGCTCTGGGTGGAGGCAGGGGAGAAGACCTTCCCTGCTGCCCTGAGCTGTGCCCCTGGACAAACAGTAACTCTCTCCCTGTCGTCACTGCACCAACATTAGGACCATGGCAGGAAAGGGCTGGAAAATGCCACTGCAGGCACAGCCAGCAAGGGGAAATGTAACAGGCAGAAACCACTTGCCAAACAATGCTCAGGAGACACTCAGGCTAGAGATCTTGGTCTCCTTGGCTGGACACACCTTGCTGCAGGCGCTTCCTGGGGCTTAGATAACGTGTCCGCTCACTTAAGGTTGTATCCTTCCCACACAGCACTGAGCCCACCCTCTCCTGGGGAGACCTTGCTTTGTTCTCAGAGCTGTGGTACAATGCCCTGCCTGTATCCTTAGGGCTTCACTTTGGGCTGTGCTGCTGCAGAAACTAGTACAGACCTGTAAGGAGAGGGTGAAGAGGGCACTGGCTGCTGGGTATCTATCAGGGCATCCCCACTCCTCCCCTCCCACCAGCAGAGGGGAAGGGATTGCTGAACACAAAAGCAAAGGAAAACCCCTGCAACCCAGGGCAGGGTTCAGCCCAGCTGAGTGCAAAACATATGTGAGCCTCTGGCTGAGTGCATGCAGCCACTTGCGCTGCCCTTCCCAGTGTAACCAGCAGTTGGGGTGGCCACTGTGCATGGGAACAGCCGGTTTGTAGTCAGGGAAGAGGCCAGCGCTTTGCAATAGAGACTGAGCAGCAATATGCCAGCATAGCATGAGCACAGAGGGGCTGCTAGGCCTGAGACCAATGGTGGGGACAGCGGAGGAGCAAAGTTATACACAAAGAGGGCTGTGGTGCAGGCTGGGCACAGCTCCTCACAATAACGTGCCTCTTCCTGCAGCCTTGTGACTGAGAGGTGGAGAGGGAATGGGAGGGAATGGACAGATCCCATGGGAGACCAGAAACCACAGCGGAGGTACAGGCTGCCCACTAAGTTCCTTACAGATTTATCAGTGCTGCAATACAACAGCCATCACTTCTGGGTCTGCTGGGGTCAGATGAACACCAGCCAAGCTTCCCAGGAAGCGTCCCAGCCATCCCAAGGAGCATCTTTAACCTCTTTGTGTTGGGCAGCACTCACCCGCCAGAGCTCCCAGGAGCAGCAGCAGCCAGAGCAGCACAACTACAGTTGAGTATCAGCAACACCCCGTTTGAATAAGCACAAGAGCGAGGCTGGTGCCTGGTACTGACAAACCCACTGCTCTCCTCTGCCTGGGTCCATCCTCCTCTGCCTGCCCTGAACTTAAACTTGTGTCCTCTGTTGTGTACCTAATTACCTGGGCTCCTGTCTGCTTCTGCAGCATGGACATGAAAGAAGACCCCTCTCCCTGTCAGACGGGAGTGAGTAGACAAGTTACAACATGAATCCTATCAGTTTTGGATATTTCCCCTGTCACTGGGGCTGTTTCCTCTTCTGTTGGGGAATGAGCTCATGGCCTTTCTTCCCACCTCCCTGTCCCTTCCATTGTTGCTTTTCCACTTCTCCCTGCTTTCTCCTTCCATTACTCAGAGTGTTTGTCAAGGCCTTGGTGTTTGCTGCCTCTCTGGCTAGTAGCATTATCCTCCTTCCACCTACACGCCTGCACATTGGAGCACTCCTGCCCTTATTTCAGTGCACTGGGAAGGACAGCAGAGATGCTTTTGCCTGCAGCTCTCATGCAAGACAGTTCTCTCACCCCATTTCTGTCCACTGTGGGGTGGCTGTGCCCCTCAAGGGGCTTGCACGCCCTTAACAGCAATGTTCCTGCCTGAGATCAGCACTGTTGTCCTGATGCACAGGGTGCCATGGCTAGCTTTCTATTGAGCCTGCCTCTCAGCCCAGCATGGATTTGCAGGGGTTGGATTTGAAAGTGCAGCTACAGCTGATGATTAGCGGTAAAACTGAAGTCAGGTTGTGTCCCAGAAGCAAACTGGCCTGGAAAGGTGCTAAGGCTGCAGCTGAAATTTCGTGGCAGAAGCACATTACTGTGGTCTGGTCTGACCCTGAGCTAAGTGTGTTCCTGGTCAAGGCACTGTTAGTGGAAACAATGCCTAGGCAAAGCCACCAGATTTATTGATCCTACCTCCTCCAGAACAAGGCAGAGTCTCCCAACCCCTCTAACTATGAATTCTTTCCTTACACAGAATACTTCTGCTACAGGACTGGGTCCTTTCTGCTGGGCTGCAGCCTGTCCCACTGCAGATAGAGTCAGGGAGAACACAAAGACTGAAGCCAAATGGGAGCTGCTGCAGTGCCTGACCATGCACGTACAGTTGGATGTTCCTCTCCACTCACTTCCCATACTCTGCGGCACCATCCAGCACTACCTCCTGGGGCCTGACAGTTTGTTTCCGGATTACTTGGTGGTAGTTGTTGTTGGCAACAAAAAAAGGAAAATGTTTATTTTTCCTAAGCAACGTTGAACATGAAACATTATGGACTGCAAATGTTTATGCCCAGAGACAGAATGAGCAGAACCAGGCCTTAGAGTAACAAGAGAAAGCAAATGAATAAACACTGCACGACTATTTTTATTATCAGGCATTTTAATTATGTGACAATTTGTGAGTCTGTTCCATCAACAACACCAAAACCAAACTGCTGGTGTCACCCAAGCAACAGTTTGCCAGAAACAGGAGTGCTTACAGAGCAAACAATCCCCAGGACGCCAGGATAGCAAAAGGTTTCAAGAGCCCTTAATCTGATGACCTAGAAATCCCCTTGAACCGAAGAAACAGCTCTAGGATGCAGCACACTCCCGTCAGGGGAGGGAGAGGGTTGAGGTATTTTGTTCATTGTGCAGCCACATCCAAGCTGAGGTGAGCCATGAACAACAGCCAGGATATCTCCCACTGGGTTTGACCACCCAGCACAGTGCAGCCCTCTCCAGAGCTTTGGGGAGATGTTTTACCCTCAGAAAGTGTAGGATGCTCAGAGACAAGCACTTTCCCCCTGCCCAATCTCCTGGAGATGTCAGGGGGATTTTCCCCCTCTGCTAATATTCAGAGTCACTTTTGTGAGAAGGTGATGTGTCTCTCCTGCCCAAAGATTACTAAGAGGAAATCTGCTCACCTGTCTGTCCTTGTTGGGACTCATCTGCACCAGGATCTCAGTGAACCTCTAAAAACATGTCTATGACCCTCAGTGAACCCCTGAAGTGCTCTGCTTTTCACTTTGCTGGGCAGCTATGTGCAAACTCGGCAATGCTTCCATTTATATTACAGGCTGAGCCATCCCCAGTGTAAGAATATCTAGGAAGCTTTCATTTACCTGTCTGTATATTTGGGATTAGTAGGAAAGAGCTACTTAGTAGGAAAGAGGATGACCAGCATCTCTGCAGGCCAATTTTCCACAGAACATTCTTTTCAAACAAGTTCTATATGACGCATCCCTTCTTCTGCAGAGCCCCACAAGTTGTGGGGGAAGCAAGGAAAGCGGATCATAAGCTGGAGAGGGCGATCCTCCCCAAGGTTCTTCTCTCCTCTCTGCCCTTTTCTCTCTCCCGGATCCGCTTTGCCAGCTGCACCTCCCAGGTCTTGCCACGCTGCAGGGTGCGTGTGTGTTGCATGTAGAAGCACAAACACAACAAACCCGCTGGAGAATAACTGCTTACATGTGCCTTGAGTCTCTCCCAGAGCAGAAGATAAACATGCCTAAAATTACCCCAACACTGACTGTAGCATTTAAATAGCCAAACCAAGAAGTGCAAATACAATCCTTCCTGCGGGAGCTGCCTGAACCCCGAGCAAGGAAAGCAGCTTTCCCGGCTCCTGGGCTGCGGGGAAGGCACCGCTGTGCTTCCAGCGGGGAACCTGCTGCGTTCGGGGTGAGAGCTGCAGGACACGGATTTAGTTGGCAGCTGGGAGGGTGCCCACCACTTCTCCACGGAGAGAGTGCTTCCCAGCAAATGGACTGACTGATTTCCCAGGGGAGCTGTAAGCAGTGCAGGAATTCAGTGTCTGCGCGTGCACAGCCCCGAGGACTGCAGATCTTTTGTTCTCAAGTTTTACAGTGGACACCAGACACAGCCTTTATTCTGCTCTCAGTTTTCTCTTTCTTTCTTTAGGCATTAATATATAAAAGTGAAGGAAGTCTACAGGGTTTGCCTCAAAGAACACAAGCCCTCCTGCAACTTGCCCTGTAGCCTGGCTTTAAAATGAATCTTGGCACTTGATTCCCTTCCCTCTGAGTTACTGGTGTTGTGACTTGTTATTGGAGCACAAATAGCCATGGTGCAGCACACCGCTGCACCGAGGGCTGTCTTTGCCCACCCCCTCTAGCAGCACAGCTCGAGGAAGTCACCTTTGTCTGTCTTATGGGAGTGTGAATCTCTTTTACCAGCTCAGTCCCTTGGCTCCTTTCTCATTCATCACCCAACAGCAAAAGGTGCCCGGACAGGAAATTAGCTGCTGTCAGACATTAGGGAAACATCCCTTTGTGCAGAGAGACTCGAAGCAGCCAGAGAAGGGAACACGAGGGTAGAGAAAAGCTGAGGCCAGATGCACGCGCACAGGTCCCTGTCAGCTCAGCAATCCCACCTCAGCTGTCCTGCACTGACATGTGTTTCCCAGCCAGGAGAGGAATGGGGTGCACTGCTGTCGACTTACAGCATATGTGAGAGCAACACCCAGATAAAAGTGGCTTTACCTCACAGGCAGTAGAATAACCTTCAGAAGCCTTGACACCAGATAAGGAACCCAAAAGGGCAGCTATTTGGGATGACAGAACTACCATTTGAAACGACGGGAAATCACCAGTCCATTTCCAACCCCAAGCCAATGCAACCACCATTTCTGCAAAGACTGAGTGAAATACATTGACCCAAAACCCCGAGCCCCACATGGCTGGTCAAACACACAAGCACAAGGCATTCCTGAACAAAACATACCTGTAGGAGCATCACCTGGAGTTACTCCAGCCAAGACGAAAGCATCAGCATTCACAATGCAGAGCATTAGCCTAGGATGAGAAAGAGACCAGACTGCCACCTGGGGGGAACCTTCTTCTGGAGCATGGTGGTAGATTAGATTGACCAGAAGCCTGAGCAGACCCAAACCCCTGCATTAACTCTGCGCTCTTCAGCAATTTGGTGTATTCCCCACTTCAAGGGGTACTGGCCAAGGCGGGTGAGCAACCTCTGCAGTCAGTCAGCAGCTGTGAGCACTGGTAAAAGGACAGTGACACCACAGCTGGAGCAGGCCCAAAGTCAGATGGTGTGAAACCCAGGCTGGCTCTCCCTTCCCTGGAGATCCCACACAGGTCCTTGCTGGCAACAAGACCAGGACCAGAGACTGTGCAGGTCTCCCCAGGAGCAGCAGCTTCACAGCTTGCACACATCAGAGCGTGAGGCACCTGCCAGCCCAGCCCACACCCCGCAGGAACCAGCGGTCTCCGGCTTAATGCAGGTGGAGCTCTGCCCTCCCTTGCTGGACTCCAATGGGGTTGAAATCCACAGTGGTGTCATTACTGAAGTGCAGGGTGCCACCACCGAGTGCTTGGCCTCACTTCCTCAGAGGCAGAGCAGAGCCAAGCACAGTGATATTTCGTTTGGAATAACACAGGCACTTCGGGGGCCGAGGCTGCTCTGTGCCAAGTCCCAGCCCACAGCATATTTAGCAGCCAAGTTAGAAAGTACTCAGATGACAGAGCTGATAATAAAACCATCGACAGAACCTGAACTAATCCCCTTGAGCTGCTACCGGGCATTTGCTCTGTTATTATTTTATGGCACACCAGCGAAGCGCATATCTATAATAACTCAATTACACACGCACACAATTCCAGCACAAGGAGTTCTCTGTCTTCTCCCGTCCCCCAAATCCCCCGCACACCGCTGCTCTTCTCTGGCAGCCGCAGTCCCTGCTGCTCGCAGCTCCATCCCAGGTGCTGGGATCGGGCAGGCATGTGCAGGGAGAAAGAGCCTTGCTGCTCCTCTCCTGCCTGCGCCTTTGATTCATCCCTTTAGTCTCCTCTCCCCGGAACACTTCTCAGAACTTCCAGCACAGCTTGCAGGGGTGCTTGAGCAGCACCGAGTGCTCTGCTGCCTGTAAAGCACAGAGGATCCCTTGTCCTCTCCTAAACCTTCCTTATCCCCGTCCCTGTTTTTCTCTCGGGAGCACGCCTGTGGAACCTCCCCTAACATGTCAAGAGGAGCCCGCGGAGCGGGAGCCCCGCCGGGGCAGGGGCAGCAGTCCCGCGGCCGGTGCCTCCCGGCAGCGCTGCCCGTGCCGGCAACCCGAGGGCGGCTCGGGGATGGATGGAAACGGGGCGGGGGGAAGACGGCTCATCCTGTTCAGCGGAGGGTCTGCCGGGGAGATGCTGCCCTCGGGACCGCACCGGAGAGCGGCGCGGGGCACGGAGAGAGGCACCGGGTGGTCCCGACTCACCGGCTTGTGTCGGCGGGCGGGCGCGGCGGGCGCGCAGTGCAGCAGAGCGGCGGCCAGCAAGGCGGCGGCGGCGGGCAGCGGGGCACGGGCCATGCCGGGCGGCGGAGCGGGCTCGGACATGGGGCAGAGGAGGAGGTGGGGGGGTCCTCGCTGAGCCTTTTATCC
>VZRE01007741.1:1067641-1079265 GCA_013396775.1 Cephalopterus ornatus
TGGGGCGGAGCACACGGGACGGGCGGGACCCCCCCTCCCACGCCTCCCCGGCACCGGCCCCCTGGCCTCCGTGCACCCGGGTCCTGTCTGCGTTGGGATGGCTTTAAACGGGTCCGTTTAAAAGGTGTCTTTCACTTCTCCTGCCTAAGGGTACCAAGGACTGAAACCAATCCTCTTAAACCCTCAGTGCCCGTCGAGAACACTCTAGTCCCCAAGGGGAATAGCTCATCTCTGTGTTTAAATGTGTCCGCACCCCTGCTTTGCCTGTGCAGGGCTCTGCTGAAGCCCTTCACTCACCCTTTGCAAGAGGACTTCCCCTGTGTGAGATGCTGAGGGAGGGGAAAGAAGGGAGCGGCTCCCCATTTTGGAGATGCCAAAGTCTCCTCTGTCTGCTCAGCTACCTGGAGGGGGAGGCAGCAATGATCTGGTTTCTTGATTCCTGTTTCTATGGGAGAAGCCCTGGACTGTGTCAGCATCCCCTCAGTAGACTGAGTTTAGCTGCAAATTGTTTCAAGAAATGTATTGCAAATAAGAAAACTTTGATCTCCAGCTGCCTGGGCTGGTGTGCAGGGAGTGGGTAAGGCTTCCTGACATCCCAGACTCTATTACTGCTTTATTTGTCTGTGATCAGTTGTTCATGTTTTGTTTTATGGGAACCATACTGAGGATGTAAATACTGGGTACGGTAAGCAGATGTGAGAAGAAAGAGCCTGGTCTTGGCTGTGTTTGGAAGGTGCTGCAGTGGCTCACAGGCTCTTAGTGAGATGTCCCCACACTGCAGCACCATGTTCAGAGTATCCCCAAGGCCTTATTTCTAAGAGGGGATAGGGAAGGTGGAAAAAACACTTTACACTGTGGAATTTACCCTTCTGCTGTTATTCTGGCTGTGCCCCAGGAATGCAGAGCAGACCCTACTTTCTTGCTTTGCTCTAAGCCAGACAGCTGGGTCCCAGCAAGAAAAGCTTTCCTGCCTTTGTCTCTCTTTTCTTTAGTGTCTTTTCTTTTAATGCTGGTGTCTCTGGGAGCTCAGTGCTTTCCAGTCCATGGCAGTGGAGCCTGCTGCTGCCCTGGGGAAGCAGGGAGAGGCATGGGAGCACCCTGTAAGGCAGCAACAGGCAGTTTGGTTCTTCTTAATAAAGGGAGATTTTTAAAGGGGGTGTTCTGGGAAACTCAGTCCTTGCAGAGATGTGACTGTGTGTGAGAACTGCTGGCTCCTGCCAAGGCACTTAACACAAAAGAAAGTGCATGGTGTGTTTTGGGTTGCAAATATTTCCCAGCTGAGCAAGTAGATGTTTAGCAGCAGGAAAATGGCTCATTGGGTGTTTTGGGAGCTCATGTGCTCACTTTCTGCAGAGGGCCCTGTGCGCAGCCTGCAGTTGTCCTTTCTGCTAGTGCTCCTGTGCTGGGAGCTCTCTCAGCCACTGTGTGTCCTGTCCATTCAGGCCTCATCCCTGCCTCTGTTTGCAGCTTGCTGGATGTGCAGAGCCTGCTGGCAGATGAGCACAGGGCTCCCACCCCAGCCCCAGAGCGCCGACAGTCTGACATCTCTCAGTGCAGGCACTGTCTGCTTGCTTTCCTGCAGCTCCTGCCAGGCTGGAGCCAAATTTGGGCTTCTCAGGATGGCTACAGGAGCTCAGCCTTCATGGCTGAGAGGTCCCAATGGTCACTGATGTTTCTGATACAGCATCCCCATGTGTAGCTCTTTTTGCCCAGCATCTGCTCAGGAACTTCCAGTCCTAGCAAGTGGCAGAGCTGTCGTGGGTTTTCCAAGCCCTTACGACTTACAAGCATTAGCTCTTCTCCCACTCCCCTAAGGCTTTCCAGCAAGGAGGGCCTTGTGAACACATGGGAAGGCAAAGTGGCATCATAGTGTGAGTGCCAACAGGAATCACCAGCTGGGGATAACCTCTCCCAGCAGTCCAGCAGGTGTCAGGCGGAAGACACTGTGCAAGAGGAAGAGAACAGCAGGTCCGATTCTGCTCCGTTGTGAGCAGCAAAGAGGTCAAATAACTCTTTCAGTTCGTGGGCCACTTGGGTGGGAAACTGGTGTAAGGCACTTTGGACTGAGAGGAGGTGGGAAAGAGGTGTCTGATGAGGAGCAAAGGGGAAAGGGGAGGGAAGTGAGAGAGAAACTGAATTTAAATGGATTAAGCCTGTCTGTCCAAAGTCCTTTGTTTCCTGCCACCTCCCTGGTGTGACTTTCACAGCTGTATTCTGTGTGGCTGGGGACCTGGGTTTAGGTTCCCTGCAAAGTCAGCATGGAGCTTTACACCTCCTGGGCATGCCCCTGAGCAGCTGGAAGAAGGTTCAGGAACCAAATCCCCAGGATAGAGAAACCCCTTTGATTTTCCTTCTCTAACGTCTTTCCTCCTCTCTCTGTAGGAGATGGCCTCATGAATTGATGTTTCCAACATCACTGCTCAGTGGGTGACAAATGGGGACACATCCCCACCAGGCAAGTCTCTGTTCTCACCCTCTTGCTTTTGGGATTCGCCTTTTCTTCGGCCCTGGCATCTTGTTTTTCTCTCGGGCAGCCAAAGTGGGTGTTTGTACAGGTGGTGGTAGGTGCCAACAAGACTGGGGGTCATGTGCAGTGAACTGCCCTCATAAACACCACTGATCAGGAGTATTTCCTGAATTACCTCGTTCTCCTCCTCTGCTGGCAGCCCATGGGCATGGGGAGATGGCTAGAAAAGGATGTGGAGTGAGAAGAAACTTGGCCTTTGGGCCTGGACTCACAAGTGGAAAGGTAAAGTAATATGTAGAAGTGTCTGTTCAGCAAAATCCTTTGCTTCAAAGCTCTTTAGGGTTTTTTTAATCTTTAAAATGAAAATGCTGGAATTGTACAGGCTGTTCTGGATCCAAACAGTGCACCTTGAAAACACCAAAGTCTTCCAGACTTCAGCATAACTAGGCCAGTACAACAGTCCCACCATGCATTTCTAGAAAGTTTGGCTTGATCTGCTACTACTTATTTTACATTTATTTTCTTTTGCCTTTAAACCCTCCCTCCCTTGACCTTAATTCTGGGTTGAACACAGCAGTGCAGAGTCTGACAAGGTTGTGATCTGCCTCATGTACTGCCCTTATGAAACCAAGTGGAGCATGTGGAGCAGAGCCCCTGGCTGGGGACACAACTACCTGCGGGGCTGCTGGGCAGGCACTGCTGCCTCCTCCAAACTGGGAACAAGGGTGATGGTGGCAGGACTGTCCAGCACCTCATCTTGCAGAGGTGCACTGCAATTCTGCAGGCATCCAGTGCAGGAGGGAGTTCCTGGGGGAGCACTAAGGCAGCCTCAGCTCACACTGCAGCTCACACGGTGCCCGAGCAGCTGCGGGGTCTTGCGGCTCTTCCTCCCTCCTCTCCTGCCCCAGTGCAGCTGCAGCCAGACCTGGGATTCAGCCCTGGGATTTGGCCCCCGAGAAGCAGCTCCCTGCTGGGCCGTGGTCTCAGCAGGGCAGGGGCAGGCTGCAGCTCGGGAGAGCTCTGCCACAGTGTTTGTTGTCTAATCATCTCCTGCCCCCGTGCCAGGAGCCGAGCGCACACAAACAGTGCCGGGCTCCGGTGAGAAGTGCTGCCTTCGAGATAAGCCAGGCAAGGAAAACACATCCATCTTCGTGTCTCTTGGCCTGAGATGCAGTTTCATCTGCTGGCATTTTCCTGGCGTAGGCTCAGGGCACACCACAATTCACCTGGGGAGCCAGACGCTGGGGAGCCAGCTCCCATTCCTGGCGAGAGGTGTCAGCCCCGACTGGTGCAGGGTGCAACGGCTGCGAGGAGCTGGCGGTTGAGGCCCTCAGCCGTGCTCAGGGAAGGGATCTGACCCCAGGCTGATCCGCTGTGGCAGCCTGGACCTGGCTACATGTCACCAACGGTTTGCTCACCTGAGCAACAGGGCCAGACTCCCTGCCCACACTCCCCGTGCCCGGCCGTGCACCCAGCACCTGGCAGAGCCCAGGTGAAGAGCTCCCAGCCAGCAGCCTGGACAAAGCAATGGCTGGGACATCCAGTGCCGAGCAGAGACGCGACTCCAGTCTGCGGCTGCCTAGTGTCTAATAAGGAGGTTGCTAGTGCCGTCTTGCAGCGCTCCCAACCTGCCAGCTCTGAGCAAAGGAAACGTCCCGGTGAAAAGCCCCCCACCCTTGGCTCTCTCTGATCCCCTCCGAAGCCGTTCTGAGACTGGAATGTCTCCTGGGATGTGATTCCCTCTAGCCTGAGGGGAACTGCGTTAATAAAACCCGGCGTGAGCGGTGGAGGCGATGGGGGAGGAGGCAGGCAGGGTTGGTGAGATGAGGCTTTTATGAACAAGTCGCGGGTCTGCTGGAAATGTCCCATCCTGTCCTCTCTCCCTCCCCCTGTCCCCGGAGTCGAGCTGTGGAATTCAGGGTGTGCATCGAGGCTTTTCTTCACGCACGTTTCTGCCCAGAGCAGCCAAGCCCCTCACCTCCCTCCCTCTCTCCCCCCTCCTCAGTAAACGCTGCTGAATTCAACTCCCGGGAACAGGTACCACTCCCCAGCCCCTCTCGGCACAGCCTCACTACTCCTGGTACCGTCCTGCCCCTCCACATTGCTTGGGCATCTCCCCACGGGGTGCCTGTGACCGGTGGAAGGTGTCGGTCCCCAGGACGTGCAGGACAGCTTGGCCAGGGCCAGCAGTAGGAAGGAGAGAGCGCTACCCACATCTCAGCCGGACAAGGTGGCTGCGCTCGTGGCAGGGAGGCACCTGGGCTGGTTGCTGCCAGGTGAGCAGAACCAGGCAGACCTGGGGCTCTGACTGAACGAAGCCGCATGAAGGCAGTAAGGATGTGAGGCAGGAGAGCAAGTAAACTCAGTCTAGAGGAGATAAACAGGAAGAGAGATCATGGAAGTGTGGGTTTTATTGGTGTGAGTGCTCTTGGCTCCCATTTGGATCAAAGTGCCTCTCACAGTAGTTACTTTGTGCAGCAGTGATTTTGTGAAGCTCTTGTTACTTTGTGCAGCTCTCTGCTATTTCGAGCTCATGCTACCCCTAGGATGCTGTGGGGAAGGATGTGTCCCACACTGCATTGCCACTAATAAATGTCACTGGAATAAATTGGCTACCGGACAGTCACAGAGCTCAGTTGCCAAAGTGTTTTCCCACTTTCTCTTGGGAAGCAATTGCTGAATTCTGAGGCTGCATTATCACAAACTCACTGTGGAAGCCTCGGATCCAGGGAAGCACCAAGAGAGCACACTGAAGGCTCTGAAGAACAGTCTAAAAGAAGCACCATGAGACCTTGCCCAGTGTCCAGCATGCACAGTGTCCAGCCTTTTGAGAAAGCTGAAAGGTTTGCTCACACCACTAATTTTGCAAAGGCCAGGCTGTCCCTACAGAGGAGGATGTTGGCAGTGTTCCTATGGAGGAGCCCATGGATGGACTCTGCATTGAGCTCAGGACTCTATGGTGGAGATGGCAGCTGAAACAAGAGCATTTCAGAAGAAATCATGATGAATCAGAGTGCACAACCAGGCTGCCCTGTGCATTTGCAGGGATTATTGACCATCCATGTGAAAAGGAGACATCACTGCCTTCTACAGAGGAAGGAAAACATGGTCTGCAATACCATCTGAGAAAAGGCGTCAGAAGCTGATGGCTGGACAGCTTCAGTAGCACTAGGAGATCAATGTGATTAAAACTCATGAGGCATTTTGGAGAGCTGAGACAGAGGACCTCAAATCCCAGATGGTCGAAATGTCCTGTAGAGGCTGCAGCATCACACAAGACCTCTCTGGCTGCTGTATAGGCTCTGTCTTTGCTTGGGAAGGGGGAGATGGGGGGAGTTACTGTAATATTCTAGTTCAAAGCAGTAGCTGTTTGTGGGTTGGTGCTAACAGCCTCCTAAAGGTCATGGGTGCCTCTGCCTCACACATAGACCCCATCCTGCTTCTGTAGTTGGGCTCTAGTTGCTTTACTGCAGACGGCCAGGAGGTGTGGCCCCCGGAGCTGCGCATGGGGAGCACTGAGGCAGCTCTCTGGGGATGTTTGCTGTCTGTCTGCAGCAGAGAGGGGGGAACCAGACCAGCCAGGGAGCAGCTGTGCAAGAGTGGAAGGGAATGGCCTCTGGGCAGATGTTTGGGTGAAGAGGAAATGCCGAGCCCCAAGCCTATCAACTGGGACACCTCAGGTAAAGCATCAACAGAGAAAGCAGGGAGCCTGTAGAGGTGTGAGATCCCTCCAGGGCCTGCTCAGCACTGTTATCTCCTGCAAGGGGTGTGAGCTTGCTGTTTTGGGCGCCCTGAAACCACTTGGTGGATCCCAGCCAGAGGAGAGGCAGCCAAGGGCAGGGGCTCATTGCTCAGATCCCCCAGACACACACCAAACAAACCTGTGCTGGCTTTTTAGCTCACTTCTGTGGCTATGAAGAAAACAAAACAAAATCCCAAACAAAATCTCAGGGCTCAGGTTTGCTGTCCTGTAGTGCATTCAGCAGGTGAATTCACAGTAATTGTTGTCCTCACCATCTGAGGATACCCCAGAGGTGTTTTGGTAATTTCTTGACTAGGTCTGTCTGAAGAATTTGGGGACACAAAAGTCCTTCTTTCAGTTACAACTAATGGCATCAGCCTTCAGCTGGGATCAGAACACGCCTCCAAGGACAAGCCCCACTTCTGGATGTGTGAATACAAAGGAAACTGAACTTCTGAGATGTAGCTGCCATGAGGAGATTTGGAAAAGTTCTCTTTCTACCACCTCTCCTTTCCCCATCAGGAGCTGAGGACATTCATATTCCACAATTGGTACCTTCCTCCACCCACAGGCCACCCGGGTGGGTTCAAGTGGCACAGGTAAATGCAGGGATGTACCTGCACCTCCCAGCACCCATGAACTTGGCTGAGAAGCCTCTTCTGATGAGGAAGAGCTCCCCAGAATCTGGAGCACAGCAGGAGCTCAGGTGTGCTCCAGCAGTCAGGCCCTGGGGTTCAAACAGGAAACATTCATGACATGAACAGATTCAGGCCTGGAAGAGTCTTCAGACCAAAAGTGGGCAAGCATGAATGAGTTAAAAGCCTTTCCTTTGCTTGGTGAAATTTATTGAAAACTACATTGTTCATCTGTTGAAACTTCACAGCTGTTGAGATCGCCCTCGGGGCAAACCACATCCAAGAAATGGCATGTGGATCCCGGGAGCACCAGACTTGAAAGCTGAAACGGCACTCAGAGCGCTGCCTCCCCTCCCTTGCAGTCACGTCTGGCCATCTGCAGCTCCTCCACTGAGACGCCGTGGTTTTTCCTTCCTCCCCTTTCTCATCTCCGAGACTCTCGCAACGCAGTCACTTTGTTTCAGGCATTGTATCCTGGCTAAAAAGAGACTGAGACAGCACCAATCTGCATGGGGAGAGTGCACAAGGCCCGTGGCATCCAAAGTGAGACAGGGCTCTGTGCCACGCTGCCGTGGGGGTGCCCTCGAATATCACCTACCTGCGACACTGCTGCTTTATTCTCCCTTGGGGAATGGTGGTGGGGCAGGACTGTGGGAAATGTGCCATTGTGAAAAATCTGTGAATTCCATTTCATGATGGCAACTTGCCTGATTTTTTTAAATTGTCATTTTATTTCTCAGTGGCAACTCTGCTTGCAAGAAACTTTATCGGATTAAAAAAGTAGTGCTTACGTAGTTCCACCTGAGAATTCTACCTGAGAGCTACGTGTGAACCTGGGGACTGAAATGAGCCACTTGGTACAAGCAGAATTAGGACCAGCCAGAGCTCAAAGATCAAAATAAAAGGAGGACACGAGAAACCCACTCACTGCATGCATTCAGACTTAAATGATTCATGGAGCGATTTTGAGTAGCAAACAGATTGGTAAGAAGTGGAGGTTTGGTTTCTCTCTTTCTTGGGGATTGTCCACAAACAAAAATATTGGCTAATTCATCAGACGCTTTCTTCTGCTTTGAATAGTTTGCCCAGATCCCCGAGCAATCATCCCGTGCAATTTGCTGTTAACCTAAATAACTTAAATTCAGGTACACCCAGAGCACTGCCCAGATCTGCCCCTGCATGCACTAATTAGGGTTCTCCAAGTGCAAACCTGCAGCTCGGGAGGCAGGAGGCTCCAGCAGCATCCCCAGATGGATACCTGCTGGTGGTGGCCCATGGTAGGGACTGGGCAGGGACAACCCACAGTGTGGCATGACTGTGTGGAGAGGGCTTTCTGCAGAAATGTGACACTTGTGGGCGTCACCAACCCCTAAGCAAATGCCCCGTGAAACTGCAGCCTGGTAAATACAGACCCGAGCTGTCACCCCATGGAGGGGCAGAGACAGGTAGGAGACACAGGGAGGCCAGTATTGCATTCCTTACCTGTGAAACAACCCCTTGAGATTCAAATGCTTGGGGAATTCCTAGATCTCTTTGTAGCCACATTTCAGTGGTGACAGAGTGAGGATTTAAGTGGGGCAAGCTCTGAAGGGGGAGGTTATGATCTGCTTTTAGAGCAATGGGGAGAAAGCAGTTGGGAAAAAACAAACCTGCTTTTTACAAACCTTGTCCTACCTGCTCCTGCTGCTAACAGGAGCGGAGGTACGGGCCAGCCAGTGAACTAAGTTATTTAGAAATTGCTGGGTTTGAGTCAATCTTTCCAGAAGTATTCAGGAATTCGTTACTATCTTTCAGATTTATATGTCCCTAAATCCAGAGTCAATCTTCAAGTGCAGGCAAGCCCTAACACTTGAACTATGTAAGGAGGGATCTTCTGGAGCAGGCAAAGAGACAGAGGCAGAAAGGAAGCTACTTGATTGAGTCAAAGATCAAATTTAGGCTGAAAAATAGAGGAATTAGGAAGTCTGGCCAGGGAAGAAATGAAAAATGTTGCAGGGATATTTAGATGCAAATAGGGCCCTCCTGCGCAAGGCCCCCAGCGGGAGGATGGCTCCTTGGCAGGGCTCTCACAGGGAGACCTGCCACAGTACTTCCACCTCCGGTGCTGAGGACTCTCCAGCTGGGAGCAGAGGGTTTGGAGTGGGTGGTGTGTGTGCGGGTGGAGTTGTGTACACTCAGCCTCTCAGCCAGCCACAATAAATTATCTCATTAGTAAGCCCAGGGTAGCTGTGCTCCTCAGCACATACCCTGCCTCCCACTGCACAGAAAAACTTTGTGTCTAATTAACCAAATCAAAGGGTCCCCCAGACTCAGCTTAGAGGGACGCGCTCAGCTTGAAACCCGGGCTCCTTCAGCAAGTTGTTCTGCGTGTGGTGGAACTAATGAATCCTGATTTCTTATGGCTGGAGCTCTGGCATTCCTTGCACTCCCTGCAAGTCTACCCTCTCCTCCCCCCGGGGCACATGCTGAGCTTCTTCCTATGGCTAGGGACAACCAAGAAGGGAAAGGAGACCGTGGTGTGGCAGCCCCAGCCCCACACCTGATGACTCGACCATGCTCACATGCTGATGGCAGAGAATTGAGGTATCTCCCTGGGGGTTTCTTGCAGCAAGGGGCTCTCTGAGGTCACCCTTGTCTTCCCTCCTGCCTTTTCTCTCTCCTGTCTTTAAGATCTGTTTGCCCACAAGTACTCGTGGCTCATCGGGACAGGGCTGCACAAGGAAGGGAACCCTCCTCCATGACCTGAGGCTGGGAAAAGGAAGAAGTGCAGATGCTGCTGAGGCAGGGGCTTTCCAGTCGCATTCCTCTGGTTTTACAGTTGCTTGGCCCCCTCTCTGTTAGTGGGAAAAGACAGGCAAATGCCAGATGTAAAATGCTGCTATTCCAGCTGAAAGCAGAATTGCACGGCTCCTGGGGCAGGCGCTGCGGGAGGAAGGATTTGGGGGTGTTACCCCGCAGACGAGGAGACCAAAGTGGTGTTTGTTTGAGGCACAATTCCTTTCTCTCCTCAGGAGCTGCAGCTCCCCCCGCCCGCCCAGCTCCTGTGCAGAGGGGGCGGCTTGCTTTACAAACGCTTTTCTCTTCCCCTCGTGCTGGAAATTTGACTCTACAAAAACACTTACACAGCAGCTAATTGCCAGTCCTGCAGTGACTTAGCTCTCTAATTCCTGCCAGTCAATGAACCAGCCCAAAGAGCTGGTTTTCATAACGTGCTGAATGTATGAACACGGCCCTGGAGACATAACATAGCTGGGATTTTTTTTTTTTCCTGGACAACTTCTGGATCCCTCTCAATTTTGGAAATTCCTTTCACTCCACAGGGCACAAGGGAACATCCAAAGATGGACCTAACAAGAAGGGCCATTCTGGGGAGATGTTGAACAGACACGGACCAACAGAGGCTCCGGAGACCAGCGGGGGTGCCAGGGAAGAGATGATTGTCAGGAAATTGGTTGGAAGGTAAAACTGGCGTCGTCCAGCCTGTCTGTTCGTGATTTGAGGGCTCATCATCATCTTTTCATGGATTCCTACTGCCCAACAATGTCCACGCCTTGCAAAGCGTTCCTTGATCTCCTGGTTTGTATCCAGAGGGCTGCTGCAAAAATTGTTGTGCTGGCCAATGGCTTAGACCACATCATTCCTCTCTGAGCTCCTCCCTGGCACCCTCTTTTCTCTGCCCCAATTGTGGAGTGCTCATATTCCCTCTTCCAGCCCATCATTATCCACCTCTCCTCTACCCATTGTCTCCCATACAACAGAGGCCCTCTCCATGCCCATTCCCAACAAGCCCCTTCATGCTCCTTCCTGCTCTGCTCCACACCTGGGAGGAGCACGCTCTGAGCATTTGCGAAGTCACTACATTGCCCTTCTTGCAGCTCTCCTTTGTCACAACATCTTCATTAACTATCGCAGGGGAGCTGCTGCGCTCAGCTCATCGCCGGCCGGCAGTGCCTCCCTGCTCCCTCCCTTCCTGCCCTGCCTGCTCCCTGCTCATGTTCCTGCCCTTCCTGGAGCGCACAGAGCTCTGTTCCTCCGTGGCTCTGCAGCAGTCATGGCCCTCACCCAGTGGTGGGAGCCCAAAAACGAGCTAAGCCACGTTAGGGCCGGTGACTCCAGAGACGGTGGGTGGCTTTATGGCAGGTGCTGAATTTGGGTACAGTGAGGTACTGGTTCACCCCTGAACCCGTGTTTGTTGTCCCATTTGGACTAGGGCAGCACAGTGGGACAGACTGAAATGCAAAGTCACCTCCACCTTTGGAGTGAGCAGAACCATGGTCAGTGTCTGCTACGGAGGCAGAAGCCGTCACACAAATACAAATCATTCCTGCTCCTCCCTGAAAGGAGGATGGAGCCAGGTGGGGGGGCAGCCTCTTCTTCCAAGTAACAAGCAACACGACAAGAGGAATTGGCCTCAGGTTGTGCCAAGGGAGGTTTCAGCTGGATATGAGGAAAAAAATCCTTCACTCACTGAAAGGGTTGTTCAGCCCTGGCACAGGCTGGGGGCGTTCACAAATCGTGCGGGTGGGGCAGCTGGGGACGCGGGTTATCGGTGGCCTTGGCGGTGCTGAGTGACCACTTGCACTCAGTGATCTCAAAGGCCTTTTAACGATTGACTGACTCAGTGATTCAGCGATTCCATAACCCGACGGCTCGGTGAGTCGATAACCCGAATCCCGCTGCCCCCGGCCGCCCCCCCCCGCTCCCTGAGGGCCGGACGGACCTCGCACGCCCCCTGGCGGCGCACGGGTCTCGCGGGGGCGGGTGGGAGGAGCCCGGGGAC
>VZRE01007741.1:1079686-1095560 GCA_013396775.1 Cephalopterus ornatus
TGGGGGCGGAGGGGAGCGGCGGCCGGCGGGGAAGGGGGGACAGAGCCCGCCTGCCGCGGGGAGGAGGTGCCGGTGCCCCAGGGCCTGCCCCTGACCGGGCCCCTGCCCGCAGCCGCCCGTGCAGCCGCAGTCGCCCTTCGGACCCTGCCACTACGAGATGAAGCAGTTCCTGGAATGTGCCACCGACCAGCGAGACCTGACCTTGTGCGAGGGCTTCAACGAGGCTTTGAAGCAGTGCAAGTATAACAACGGTGAGTGCGTCTCGTCCCTGCAGGAGCGAACTGCTGCCTGGAGAGCACCTGAGAGGGTTTGAAGGTTGCCGAAGTGGTCTTTGGAGGCTATAGTGTTTTTCAGGGCTATAAGTAGGAAGCAGTTCTGCCTCTGCTGTTCCCAGAAGGGAACTGGAAACGGCAGAAGAAATGATCTTGGCCATACTTCTGAAGGTGGGGAAGCTGTAGGTACCCTCTTAGAGGATCCTCTCTTGCTGCCATGGAAAGCCTGCTGTTTTTCCCTAGCTGATTCCCTAATTCCTGCTGCATTTGTTATAAATTCTTATCAGAAGTTAGGTCTTGATCTGGTCATCTGAGATGAGAGAGCTTTTAATTCCAGCTGCTGGAATGTGTACCTAATGCTGAACTTGTGCTTCTTCCCTATAGGTGTTTCTTCTCTCCTGTGAAGAATCTGCCCCCTCACAGGGAAGAGGATCATGGTGTAGAGCCCTACTATCCACAGGGAGCAGAAGGACGAACAGGGAGTGAGCTGGAGGGAGCAGACTGACCAGACAGGAGCATTCTAGTGGTAATTCACTTCTGAACTAGTGGGGAAGGAAAGGAACCATTGGACCCAAGGGTCTTCAGAATTCAGATAGTGCTATATTTATTACAGAGAAATAAAGGAATTTATTTGGACCTATTACTTGTGCACATTCTTTATTTAATTCTCAAGCTAAAATTAAGCTACCAGAATGTTAACAGTATCAGCCACTTAAAGGACAAGGCACAACTGTATTCCCTGCAAACAGGAGGTACAGCCTAGCAAGGACAGAGCCTGCATGACTTGGCAGAGAGATCCAGACCTCAGCTGAGGCTGCGCTGGCTGCCCTCCAGGCAGAGGACAGGCTGGAGAGAGGTAATCCAAGATGTGTCTAGAGTATTTTCAGTAACAAATTACTTTTCTATAGATATCCTCTTCCTGGAGAGCTGTTGTGACTCAGAGCTAAGACAGTGTGACCTGTCTGGCTGTGGGACTTGGGTACAGTTGGCTGATCTTACTTAAAAGCTTTAGCAGGTTATGCAATGTTCTCAAGGTCACTGGGAACAGGTGAAATTGGGAGTTGCCTTCTCCCCTTGGCAGAACAATCTCATGAGTGCTGCCCTCAGACTCACCTCTGGTAGGGCACCCTGTTCTTCACATTGGTGTAAAAGAGAGGCTTCAGGTGGAGCTTTAGTGGCACAGCAGTGAAACCCTGACACTTTCAGATGCTTAACTGATTCATTTTCATGGCAGAATGAGTCTATTAACCTTTTGACCTGTGACTGTTGTACTGGACAAGTTCTCAGTTGGGATCTGTGAAGAAATCCAGGTCTAGATGGTAAATGCTGGCAGCAGATACTGGAGGCTGGTGTTGAAAGTCCTGTCCCTTCTAAATGTCACAATCTAAATTCTTGGTAGATAATGTTCTGAGCTATGTCGGGCCTCATTGGAGTGCCTTGTGCTCTCCTGAGAGACAGCCAAGGGAAAAAGTAGATGCCAGAGATTCAAAGCCAAAGTGCTCTGTGTCCTGAACTCTGTCCCAGTGTGAGCAGGGGAGAACCACTCTGAAGTTGTTTAACTCCTTTTAAGAAATAAATATAACATTGGTGTGTGTTAGTCTGGGTGGAGAAGCTGTTAAGGAGAAGCAGTGGGAGCACCTGCAGCAGGTGTATTCTGTCTTTGACCCATCTTGGCAAAGAGCTGCTTCTGTAGTTGTGGAGATGGGCTGTCTCTGGAACAGCTTTTCCTGGGGACCACAGTGGACAGTCTCTAGAAGGCACTGCCAGTGTGGTGATTGTGTGGAAAGCAGGTCCATCCAGTGATATGGGTGCATGTTCCTCTGGCTGCTGGTGCAGGAGGGTTGAAAGAAGGTGCAGGTTCTTGTCACTGGAGAGTGCAGGCCAATCTATGGGAACATAAGTGACCCCCTTGAAGTAGGCGGATGCTGCTTTGTGCCTGGCTGTGGTGCTGTGTTTGCCTGGTTTGTCAAGATGCAGGTTTGGATGTGGTAGAGTGAACCTCTGAGGAGCAGGGCACCCCAGGAAGAGGATCGCAGTAGAAGGAGGCTTGCTGAACTGGGAATAAGCTGGGCAGGTGGTTGAGTCCTGGTGGTTGTGCTGTGTGTGTGACCAGGAATGGGTCTGTTCCTCATTTAGGGGTTTTCTTGAACTTTGAGCCCCTCTTTCTCTTTGAGGTGGTTTTGTTCCTTAACTGGGTGCTGGTGTGGGGCTGAGCCCTCCTCTGCAAGGATCCCTTCCTCCACTGGTCTCTCTTCTGGGTCTTTGCTGAGAGCTGCTGCAGCCGATCTGTGGAGTGACCAAGCCCCTCCAGAGCTGTGTGTTCTGCTGGGTGGCTCAGTTGCCCCTTGCATGTTGAGCGAGGCGCTGCCACCCTGTGAGACCACAGCCTGGGAGAGACACTTCTGCATTTCCCAGTTTCTCCTATTCTCTCCCTATTTCTTCCAAGAAAATGTCCCCTCTTTGCCGACAGGGCAAGCTGGGCAGGCTTCTGCCTGTTGTGGGGTGGGAGGGCAGCAGGTCCGTGCTGTCACGCTAACTAGGAAGTGTTCTGTGAACCAGCTCTGACTTCTGCTTGTCCCTTCCCTTGCTGCTTAAGTGCACTCACTGCCCACAGCCTCTGATCCCATAAGTGGGATCAGAGGGCAGTCCCATGGGTGCTGAACAAGGGCAGAGGTGGGGAGAGGACTCATGCCTGCATCCCTGGCTCCTCTCTGGGTGTCTAGCTCTTACCTGTTAGGTCGGGGTAGTGTTTCCCCAGGTCCTCTAGCAAGGATTCATATGAGGTGGCTTCAGAGTTTTTGTCTCCTGCCAGCAGAATGGGAGAAACAGATTAATCTCTCTCCTGGCTGCAAACTGAAGGTTTGTAGCTGGGGCAGGTGGTTCAGCCCAGGAAAGGTTCCTTGACCCCAAGAGCAGTCACCTCAGACAAACAAAGGTTCAGCTCTAGGCTCTACATCTGAGCTGCCTTCTGCTTCCTCAGAGCTCCTGTGCTGTGTCCAAGTCACTGCTGAATAAAGCCACTCTAGAAACCCACCCCTCTCCTCCCACCCAGAGCTGTGCTGTCCCAACAAGGAACTTACGGATGACTCTGATGAGGATGTAGTGCTCCCTTTCCCGGAGGTATTTACTGGTGCATTCAGATGCAGGGTTTTCCACTTTGCTCAGGTTCATAAGGGTGCCTCTTTCATCCAGAAGATCAATGCAGTCTGGAGGGAGAGACGTGGTGAAGGAAACCCAGTGTGCCCCTGTGTGGCCAGCATGAGCCTGTGGTGTTTAGAATAATTCCCCTTAGCAACTTATGCTTTGGAGACAAACTGTTGAGGTCTGGAGATTTGCTGCCTCTTTCCCTGTGTTTTGGGATGGTCTGTGACTCCCATGTGACCTGTTTGTTACCCTCTGCTGCTCTCTGTGGGTGAGTGCTGGTCTCTCGGTGGCCCCTGCCCAGGAGTACTCGTACCTTCAGGCCTGCACTGACACTTCCTCTTCAGGTGAGTTGTGAGGATCAGGACACAGCACTGCAGGTTCACCATCACTTGGCAGTTGGCTGCAGACAGAGAATGAGACCTGAGATGTGAGTGTGGTCACGCCAAATCCAGGAGCCCCAGGGACGTGGCAGGAGGCACAGCAGGTGGCTCAGAAGTGCTCGCTGTGTGGCCAGCAAAGGCAGGATCCCCATGTGGCATCACCAGGGCCTTGAGCGGCTCTTTTACAGCCCTGTCTGCTGGTGGTTGGTGCTGGGAGTGCCCCAGGTTAGCGGAGGGAATAAACATTTTAATTTGGAGAAAACAGTTCTGATTGATGAAGTGTCTGTCCTTCAACACAGTTTCATTGAGGGTGAGTAGGAAAAAACAGTGAGCTCTGGTCCTTGCCAGTGCCATTCCACAAACTGGTCCCAGTCACAAGGGGAAAGATTGTGGCTGAGTCACCAGGGGATGTTTTGGCCATGAACTCTCACCAAGTTTGTCACAATTGAGAAATTCCTAGAGCTGACACACGTCAGTGGTCAGACCTGGGGATCCAATTCAAATTGCAGAGGGAGCAAAGGCTTAGGACTATGTGCGTCTGACGCCTTCAGCCACGAGTGTCTGGGGTCAGGCAAAGGCTCTCGGCCAACTGGGTGAGGTCAGGAGAGGGGCTGCTCATTCCCTCCTACCAGCCACGGATACCTGCCCTCTGAAGCTGAGGGTCAGGATTTGAGCCAGGGAACCCTTCCCACTCAGGCCAGGAGCAGAAGAGCTCTTCTGGCAGCTGGCACTTCTGCCCCGTGGCTTTTCTGCTTTGTGTAGGTAAGCAGGGCCTCCCCCTGCAGTGATTCCCCAGAGCTGCCAGGCTGGGAACTTGTCCTTGCCCCTGCCCTCCCTCCCTGTGATTAACTCAGCGCTGCTGGTGTGGTTTTCCTCCACAATTCAGAGTCTAGGCACTATATTTCTTTAAACAGGTGAAGTGCAGGGTGCAGAGCTCTCCTGCATGTTCCCAAACCCCTGGGCACTGCTGTGCATTAGGGTGCCTGGTCCCTCCCTGCCCTTCCTGGGGGTGGTGAATGTGGTCCAGGTGGGTGTCTGGCCCCAGAGCTGAGGCAAGGCTGGAGCTCTCCCCACATACCTCCGTATCTCACTGTGACGAACATGGCCTTCCTCTCCCAGAGCTGTTCTGCTTTGGGTCCCAAGCCTGTGCTGGGGGGCTGCTCGTACCGGATGCCTTCCTGCAGGCAGTGGTGGGAGCTTCTGGAGAGCCCAGGGAAACGGGCTGTGTTTGCCACTGACGCTGTTGTGGTTTCAGTAGCCAGATTTCCCAGCAACGGGGAACGGCCCCTGCAGGTTCCCAAGCCTCCTGCAGCTGCGGGGTGGGAGAAGGCGGGGGAGAGTTGAGGCTGAGCTAAACAACAGCCTGTTGGGAGGGCTGCCTGCTCCATGTGGTCCCAGCTAGTCTGATTTTCAGACTTTTTGCAGTCTTGTGGTGTTTCCTGCCCCTGTTTGTCCTGCAAGTCATCTGGGCTGTGGTGGTGCCACATCTGCCCACCCTGCTCCCAGCTGAGCCCAGCATTGCTGCAAGGGCAGTGTGGCCTCCTCTGCAAGATGATAGGATGCCCCTGGAAAAATCTTCCTGAGGACCCTGCCCGTGCTGGTCGTACTCTGGAGCTCAAGGCAGTGGGGTATTGCAGCCTAGGAGGAGCTGTGAGCAGTTGGAATAAAACTTCCTTTGCATGTGTGAGTTCCTTCTGTTCACTGAGTACCTGTCATTCCTCATGCAGGAGGGAATAAAGCTGGCAGAACAGGGTGAGCACGGGGCTGGGCTCGTAGCTGCTCTTGCGCTGTGCGCAGCCAGTACCTTCCTGCCCCTCTGGGCTGTCAGTGATGCACGTGGCTTATGTGCCAGTTGCATCTTCCATTTGGTGTCCAAATGTTGCTGTGCAATGTTCTGGCAGCAGTGGTTTAGGGTCATTGTAGCATCATCCTCTCTTCCTGTGGAAAAATGTATGGATAAAATCATGTCCTTGGGCTGCTCAGCAGATGGGGAGGACCTTAATGGTGGGAACCAGTAACAGCACTGATGTGCTGCATATCCACTGCTCTGTGGACAAATTTCCTTTCCCTGAAATGCCCTTCCTTGCATGAGGAGGTGATTTCCTTCTGCCCTACTGGGTTTTGTTTCACAGCCTCTGTCTAATCCATGAACCTGATCTGCTTGGAGCATGGGACAAGTGTACATGTGACACTCCTACCTGGACACGTGCAGGGAAATTCATGTTCACTTTGCAGAATTGAGGGAGTGCTGGTGGGCAACAGCTGGAGCTGTGCCTGCAGCATGCTCATACCTTCATGAGCTCAGGGGCCTGGCTGCATGAAACAGAAGCTGCTCATACCTGCAGGGGAAGACTCCACAAGGCCAGGATACACTATGGCCAAAGCTTCAGCCTTGATGGGCTTTGGAGCTGGTCTCAATCAGCAGTGGCTGCCTGCTGTAGGCTGGCTCTAATAAATCTGATAGAGCAGGTCTCCCCAGGTGGGACACAGCCAGGTTTTACTGCATGTGCAGGGACTGCTGTGTGGCACCACATCTCCCTGGCAGGGGTACAACAGCCCTTGCTGCTCTCCTGCAGCCCAGCTGTGCAAGGTGCTGTATGGCCCTGTCAGGCCCAAGAGGCCCCTTGCTGCTGCAGGAGGGGACCTTGCTCTGTCACAGCTGCTCTGAGGGGCCCAGAACGCAGCAGACAGATGACTGTGTGCACTAGAGCTCTTCAGGGTGCCTCCTCACAGCAGGATTCCAGCTTCCTGCATCACAGCCTTGGGTGATGGTGGTGCTTCCTCTCCAGGGTCTGCCTGTGCCAGAGACACAGTGCTGGGTGCTCTAATGAGGCAGCTCATTAGCTTGTCTCAGAGCTCCATTTCCCCTTGCAGCCAGAGCACACACAGGCCAGTCACCTCAGGAACCTCTTGCAAATATCTGGCTTGAGGACACCTCAGAAGCAGGGCTGGGTGCTGCAGAGGGGAGGGAGTGGGCCATCCCTGGGTGGTGATGTGGTGGCACTGGGTGGAGTCTGAGCCTGCTTGTGGAGGGCAGGAGCCACCCACCAGTTATGGGACACTGCCAAGTGCCTGCCGACCATGCTGCTGCCAAGGACAGCCATGGGCTGGTGGCTGTGTGACATGGTGTCTCTGGGCCCTGTGATGGGTATCACAGACGGGAGGGGCTTCACGCCTGCTGAGCTGGTGGCCTTTGGCTGTAACGGTCTGCTGTCCTTCCGCACAGCACCAGCCGTGCTGCAGCCACCTCTCACTGCAATGTTCCCTCGGGAGATGCCTTTCTGACCGGTGGCTTTGGCAGCCACCCCACCGTGTTTGCCCATGGCTGCTGTTCCTGAGCTGGCCCTGGCAAAGAGGCAGCGCCATCAGCAGCTCCCAGGCTGTAGTGCAGGCTGAGAAATCACAGCGATGGAGCTGCAGGGGGAAGGGAGCAGCAACTTTCCTTGCGTTGCTTCTGCAATGATATGGCTGCCAGGGAACTGTGGTACAGCTTGTCTTTCATTCTCCCAGGTGGCAGCAGGGCCAGCTGGCCCCCAGCCTGTTGCCTCCACAGGGCATCCTTGGCATGGTGTGGATCAGGTTCCTGGCCTCCTGTGCATCTGATGGCAGAAGCCTGAGGCAAACAGTGTGAGACCCCAGGGAAACGCCTATGCTCTCCCCATCAGCGAGGAGAGGTGGCCAGTGAAGCCTTCCTAGTGCCCAGGACAGAGGGTGGTGGGTTTGGCTGTGGGTGCAGCTGGAGGAAATGGCCTGGCCTGGGGTAAAGGAGGTTGCAGTGCTCAGCTCTCTCCCCCTCCCTGAAGCCCAGCTGCAGCAGAGTGAGCAGCCCTGGGGAGCTGAGTCCCTGAGCCCCCTGTGTCATTTACATACACCCCACCGGCGCCATCAGCACAGTGACCTGGGTTCCTGTAGCACCACAGACCCTCTCTGAAACAGCCTCCCTTCCTCTGCTTCCTGCCATGGCCCTGGGCTTCCTGGTCCTGCTCCTGCTGGGGACAGTGGGAACAGGTAAGGGTGAGGTGGCCGAGTTATCTGCTGTCTGGGGGGACACTGCAGGGTGGTGAGCAGGATGGGCTGTCCAAGGGGATGTCACTCTGAGCAGAGCATTTTGCTCCAGGGCTGTGTGGGGTGATAAGCAGGATGGTGGTTGGGTAATGGGGTTGCCTCAAAGGGCCTGAGGGACATTTTGGGCTGAGGGTGATGGGGGGCACGGCTCAGCCCATCAGTAACTGCATCCTTGCTGCGCGCAGCTTGCAGGGCTCAGCCCGTGCTGACCCAGCCCTCCTCCCTGTTTGTGCTGCCTGGGCAGACGGCCCGGCTCTTCTGCACCCTGAGCCCCCAGTACAACATCACCGAGTTCGGCATCTCCTGGTTCCAAGAGCGGCCGGGGCACGCCCTGAGGTATCTGCTCTATTACAACTCCGAGCGAGAAATGCACAAGCCTGACGAGACTCCCGACCGCTTCTCTGCTACCAAGAACCTCGCCAGCAACACCTGCATCCTCACCATCACCTCTGCCCGCCAGGAGGACAATGGCACCTACTACTGCGCCCTGACACCTTCCTTCAAGTGGTTTTAGAAACAGGGAACAAAAGCTCTCTGTGCCCTTTCTGCGACTCTGATGCAAAGCCCTCAGAAGGGAGAGCAGCAGCCCTGGGAGGGATGGAAAAAGACCTCCTCGCATGCTTGAGCAGGCCCAGCAGCGCTGCCTTGTGCTGGGAAGTGCAGCAACCTCCTCTTCGACCCCAAACCTCCCCCATGGAGCACTGGGGAGCCCGACACGGTGCGAGACCTGCCAGGGACTCCTGTTGCAGCAGGAGGTGGATGGACAGCTCCGCTGTGGCCCGGCTTTCTGGGCTCCTCCAGCACTCAGCAGCCTTGATCTGGCTTGGGCTTCTGCAGTTTGGCCCATCCGGTAATAAAGGTTAATCCTTACCCACAGGGCTCGTGTTGTGTGTGTGGTCGGCCCCGCGGGGTGGCCCCGGGGGACCTGAGTCGGGAGGGCGAACTGTGGCCCTTGGTGGGATCCCTTGGGCTGGATGGAGCTCTCGCCCATTCCTTTGGGCTGGATGGAGCTCTCGCCCATTCCTTTGGGCTGGATGGAGCCCTCGCCCATTCCTTTGGGCTAGATGGAGCCCTCGCCCATTCCTTTGGGCTGGATGGAGCTCTCGCCCATTCCTTTGGGCTGGATGAGCTCTCACCCGCCCCTGGGGCAGCCCCTCATCCCCGGGGAGCCAGAGACCCCCACCCACCCTGTCCCTGTCTCCTTCCCCTCACTACCCACCACGGCTCCTGAGGGGAAAGGGACACGTGTAACCCACGGGCACCTGTGGGTCCTTTACAAGGACGTTTTCACACAGAAAGATGAAGGATTTTCCCACAAAACCCCAAAGAATTTAGCGCCAACACGGGGTGGCCGCACTGCGCATGCTCACGCGCACAGCGGCGGGCGTTAGGACCCTGCGGCAGGCGCTGGTGTCACGTGGGCGCTGCTGGAGCTGCCATTGGCTCAGGGGAGCACAAAACCAGGCGGGTTACTTCCTGGTTACCTCAGTGCGCGTCAGGGCAGCGGGGCGGAATGGTGAGAGGAGGGTGGGGGACCCGCGCTGTTTCCCTGCCCGTGGGTTCAGCCTGGGGCGGCGGTGGTACCCCCCGCCTCAGCCTCTCCCGGGCAGCGCGTTTCCCCGCTCCGGCTGCGTGCGGAGCGAGGGCTCCTGGCGCTGCCCCGCTGGGCTGGGCTGTCTGTGCGGGGTGGCCCGGGCGAGCGCAGGGGTGTTTTATCAGAGCTGACTGGAAAAGGAGCGCAGCAGGGTTTTGTGGTATTCTGTTTTTGTGCTGTTCTGTTAAGTAAGCTGGGTTAAGGCTCTCTCTTTCCCCCCGGTGCGCGCGGAGTTGGTGTTGGTGCTGGGGGACCTTCACATCCCGCACCGGTGCAGTGCTCTGCCCGTGAAGTTCAAGGAGCTGCTGGTTCCAGGAAGGATTCAGCACATCCTGTGTACGGGAAACCTGTGCACCAAGGAGAGCTATGACTACCTCAGGACCCTGGCTGGGGACATCCACGTCGTCAGCGGGGACTCGGAGGTAACATCAGTCCCTCAGCCTGCCTTCCTGCGCTGGTTTTCTCCCCGAGTCCTGGGGAGTCCCTCAGCACTGACCAGTTCCTGAGCTGTAATTCACCTGAATAAAGAGTAGGAATGAGTAAGAATGAAGAAACAAAATTATTTTCTAGACCTTTCTGGTTGTACCTGCAACAGGAGAGGGCCTGGGTGTGAGGGGGTAATACATGCCCCTGGTTCGTATGAACGCGGGCACAAGTCTGTGATTGCTGAGGCCACAGTGCCCCAGCTGGCCGTGTAGCTGCAGGAATTCTCTGAGTGTGATTATTTAAAGTTAGGTACCCAGTTAGGGTCTCCTGCTGTCTGTGCAGATTCTTTACTCTGAAGTTGCCCTTGCTGGGGTGTGGTACAAGCATCCACTGGGGGTCTGCACGTTGAGAGAGACCTTGTGTGCCTGAATAGTGAAGGGCAGGTTCACGTCTTGGAAGCTTCATTGCGTAAATGAGGGGTCCTTGACTGATTTATTGTCTGTACATTTCTCCTCAGAGCCTGAATTATCCCGAAAAGAAGGTTGTAACTGTTGGGCAGTTCAGAATCGGGCTGATTCACGGCCATCAAGTAATTCCCTGGGGTGATGCAGCCAGCCTGGCACTGCTGCAGAGGCAGCTGGATGTGGACATTCTCATCTCGGGACACACACACAGGTTTGAAGCATTTGAATATGAAAAAAAATTCTACATCAACCCGGGATCAGCTACAGGAGCCTACAGTGCTTTGGAAAGGTGAGTGAGGGGAGCCCTGAGCTGCCCAGCACAGCAGAGCCTGTGGGTGTCACCTGAAATGAGTTGTGAGTGTCTCACCACTGTGCTGCAGAGTGCTGGTGAGGTACTGTGAGGAGCAGGAGGCTGGGTTGCTCCCTTCCCGGGGAATCCAGCGGGGCTCCCTGTTACCAGGGTTTTCTTAGCCCACATGCTGGGCATGACAGCCCTGCACTGGTGTGGCTGGGGCTGCTTCCTGTGCCCAGAGAGGGGCGAGTTGGAGGAGCTTCTTGAAGTCGTTTTGCTTTCTGGTGTGTTCCCAGCAGCTGCATTCTAATATTTTGTAGGAAATCAGACTTCTGGAGGCCCTGTGAGCTTAAATGTCTGAGCCTGACATGGTTTAGGCTATTCTAGGCTAAGCACAGCTCTGCCTGAGACACTTTTATCAGTCCTGCAGACCCTGCAGAGTTTCTCACATCCCTGTAGCCCTGGGCAATAAAGTATATGAGAACACATAAACATAAGGGATGTTAAGAGCAGGAGGTATAAACTAATTGGGAAGATTACAAAGGATGTCTTCTTTCCAGGAACATCACCCCTTCATTTGTGCTGATGGATATCCAGTCTTCCACGGCTGTGACTTATGTATACCAGCTAATTGAGGATGACGTGAAAGTAGAAAGAATTGACTTCAAGAAGTACTGAATCACATTCAAAGCTACTTGATGACTTCTTGCTGCCTTTCACCCCTTCCCTTCCCCTGCTTAGGAGCAGCGGGCCATGGTGTGGTGCTGCACTGAGCTGAGCTGTAAAGCAGCTGTGACTCTGTACTGCTGGTGAGCTGTTTGTCTTGGTTCTCAACCAGAACTTGAAGCAGAAGGCACAGCTGATGAAGAGAAAGAAGCCTCTGAGGAAAATCCTGTGTCTAAGGAGGAGCTGCTAGGTTCCTGGTCTACAGGAGTCAGAGAGGGTGGTGGTAGCTGGGCATTGAACTTCTGTAGAACAAACATAGAATAATAAATCCCTGTCTTCATGTGTCTAAGTCCTGTTCATTATGCTTGTAAAAGGTGAGGGGAAGCAGGAATTGGGTGTGAGGGGACTCCAAGGGCTAAAGGGAAGCTGCTGATTGCTTGCTGATGTGTGCAGGTCTAAAACATTTCAGGGTCTGTCAGAGATGCCCAAGGACTCCAGCTGTGCCAGCAGATCCATCCTGCCTCCTTCACTGGAGCAGCATGGAAAGGCAGAGGCAGGTTTGGGAAGGATGTTGTGGAGAGCTCTGTGTGGGTGTGGAACTGGGCAGGCTGGGCGCTTGCCCTCGTGCTCCAGAGGCTCAGGAGGCAGAGCACTCTTGTTTCCTGTGGTGCTGCTGGGAAGCAGGAGTGTCAGTGGTGCCGGAGCAGTGCCTGCAGCAGGGTGTGCTGGGGGCAGGATGTGCTCTGTGGGCAATGGGCTGGGGCTGGGCCAGCTGCAGGAGCGGAACCTGCGGACAAGGACTTGTGTGGGAAGGGGAGCGGCTGGAGGAGCTTTGCTGCTGCAGAGGTGCCTGGGGGTGGGTGAGGCCGGGGTCACAGGCGGGGAGGAGGTGGCTGCAGAGGGTGCATCAGCAAGGCAAGGTAGAAAAGTGTTCCTGCTGCCCCTTGGCATGGATCTTGGCAAAGGTTGAGGGGCCTTTCCCCAGATACCAGGATTCAACTAGTTGTAGTCTTGTGGCTCCTGAGAGAAGCCTGGTGTGGAGCAGGATGTGTTTTTCCCATCTGAGTGGCCCAGGAAGCAGGTGGCCTGCAGTGATCTTGGTGCTGGTGGTGGGCAAGAGACAGGGACAGCAGGGGGACAGGAGCTGTCAGGGAACACTAAGGGTCACATTTCCATGGAAGTGGCTGTGCTGGTTGGGTAGACACTTAGGATGTTGGGGTCCACAGCACAGCCCCATCAGTGTGAGGATGTGGAGCTGGTGAATCACGTGGGTCTTTTTCCTTGTGGTGGTCACCCACATCTCAGGGGCCATGGCCAGACTTGCTGTGTCCCAATGGGTCCTTCGGGCACAGGGGTCCCGTCCGTCTGCTCTGGGAAATTTGTACTCCTGAGGGACTGACTTATCCTTGTCTTCTCTCCCTCTTCAACTTCCCTGGTCCAGGCAGCATTGCTGAGTCAGCTGTTCTTGGTTTCAGCCAACCTGGCGACACTGTCAAGGTCACCTGCTGGATTAGCAGCAGCTGGCCTTGTGCTGGCTGGTACCAGCAGAAGGTCCCTGGCAGTGCCCCTGTCACTGTGATCTATTCGAACAGCAACAGACCCTCGGACATCCCTTCGCGATTCTCCGGATCCTTGTCCGGCTCCACGGGCACATTAACCATCACTGGGGTCCAAGCCGAGGACGAGGCTGTCTATTTCTGTGGTGGCTACGACAGCAGCAGTACTGCTGGTATAATGGCAGAGAAAGATTGGCAAGTGAGGTACAGAGGAATTAAAAATGGAGTTTTTCTGCCCTTCTCATGGCCAAGCAGAGTTGTGGATGTGAGATCTGGTGCAGATTTTCATCTCCTCTGCATGACGATGGCATGTCTCCACTTTTGTGTCCTAGAGCACTGTAGATGACTGTGTCTGTGGACCATTGTCCTGGTCCTTACAAAACTCATGATATGTGGTTTGTTCTCCACCCCACTGCCTCTTATTACTGATGACCATATTGTCCTGCTGCTGCCTCTGTGGTGGGATGCACTGGGCTGAGCTCTGCTCCTCGAATGTGCCAGTGACCTTGTCCTTGTCTGTCCTCCTTCCACTATTGAATTCACTATAACCTTTTCTGGGCAGGTCTGTACTCCTGTGGCACTGGCTGACCCCACCTTTTCTCTCCTCTTCTTCCCCAGGTTCCCTGGTCCAGCATCGCTGAGTCAGCTGTCCTCAGTGTCAGCCAACCTGGGAGACACTGTGAAGATCACCTGCTCTGGTGGGAGCCATGGCTACTATGCCTGGTTCCAGCAGAAGGTCCCTGGCAGTGCCCCTGTCACTGTGATCTATGGTAGCAACAAGAGACCCTCGGACATCCCTTCGCGATTCTCCGGATCCTACTCCGGCTCCACGGGCACATTAACCATCACTGGGGTCCAAGCCGAGGACGAGGCTGTCTATTTCTGTGGTGGCTGGGGCAGCAGCAGTGGCAGTGCTTATGGTGTGTTGACAGTGAGTACCAGGAAGTGAGGCAGAACCCAAAATCAGAGGAAAGATTTTGTCCCCTCTCCCTCCTGTCTGGCTGTGGAACTGAGGCAGGTTCCTGTCCCTTCTGCACAGCCGTGGTGAGGAATATCCTCTCCTTGGTGTCCCAGAGAACAGGAGTGACTTTCTGGCTGGGGACACCACTGTCCTGGTCCCTACAAAACTCATGCTGTTGCTTTGTCTCCCACCCGTCTGCATCTTGCTACTGATGACCAGCTCCTGTTGCTGCTGCCAGGGCTGCCTCTGTGCTGGGATGAGTTGGGCTGGGCTCTGCTCCCCAGATGTGCCTGTGACCATGTCCCTGTAACCTTGTTGAGGCAGTTCTGTGCTCCTGGGACACTGGATGACCCACCTTTGCTCCTGTCTGTTCCCTCCCTGTCCAATTCCCTGGTCCAGCATCGCTGAGTCAGCTGTCCTCGATGTCAGCCAGCCTGGGAGACACTGTGAAGATCACCTGCTCTGGTGGGAGCCATGGCTACTATGCCTGGTTCCAGCAGAAGGTCCCTGGCAGTGGCCCTGTCACTGTGATCTACAACAACAACCAGAGACCCTCGGACATCCCTTCGCGATTCTCCGGATCGTACTCCGGCTCCACGGGCACATTAACCATCACTGGGGTCCAAGCCGAGGACGAGGCTGTCTATTTCTGTGGTAGCCAGGACAGCAGTGCTGTTCAGCCTCCTCTTGCTGCTGCCATTTCTCCTTGAAGGACCCTCACCCCTTGGGTTCTCGGTGCGTCTCTGGTTCCCTCCGTTGCATCATGGCGTCTTTGCACACAAGGGCCCAGTCCTGATGCCCCGGGCTAAGGCTGTGCTGCTGGGCAGTGTCTGATTTCTCCCTTCTCTCCCTCTCCAGGTTCCCTTTCCTGGGCAGGTCAGTGCTCCTGTGGCACTGGATGATCCTCCTTTTCTCTCCTTTCTCCTCTCCCTCTCCAGGTTCCCTGGTCCAGTTATCATCACTAAGTCAGCCATCCTCAGTGTCAGACAACGTGGGAGAAACGATCAAGATTACCTGCTCAGGGAGCAGCAATGAGTATGGCTGGTACCAGCAGAAGGTCCCTGGCAGTGCCCCTGTCACTGTAATCTACAACAACCAGAGACCCTCGGACATCCCTTCACGATTCTCTGGATCCACATCCGGCTCCACGGCCACCTTAACCATCACTGGGGTCCAATCCGAGGACGAGGCTGTCTATTTCTGTGGTGGCACGGACAGCAGCAGTGGCAACGATTATGGTGTGTGGCTACAACGAGTAGCAGGAAGTGAGACAGACTCCAAAATGAGAGGAAAGGTTTTGTCCCCTCTCTCTTCTGTCTGGCTGTGGAGCTGAGGCAGGTTCCTGTCCCTTCTGCACAGCCATGGTGAGAAATTTTCTCTCCTTGGTGTCCCAGCAAACAGGAGTAACTTTCTGGCTGGGGGCACCATTGTCCTGGTCCCTACAAAACTCGTGCTGTTGCTTTGTCTCCCACCCATCTGTATCTTGCTACTGATAACCAATTCCTCTTGCTGCTGCCAGGGCTGTCTCTGTGTTGGGATGCGTTGGGCTGGGCTCTGCTCCCCAAATGTGCCTGGCACCATGTCCATATGTGTTCTCCTCTGACTATGGCATTCCCAGTAACCTTGTCGAGGCAGTTCTGTGCTCCTGGGAAGCTGTATGACCTTCCCTTTCCTCCCCTCTGTCTTCTCCCTTTCCGTGTTCTCTGGTCAAGGCAGCATCGCTGGCTCAGCCATCCTTGTTGTCAGACAATGTGGGAGACATTGTGAGGATCACCTGCTCTGGGAGTAGCGACAACAGCTATGGCTGGTTCCAGCAGAAGGTCCCTGGCAGTGCCCCTGTCACTGTGATCTATAGTAATGACAACAGACCCTCAGACATCCCTTCACGATTCTCTGGATCCACATCCGGCTCCACGGGCACATTAACCATCACTGGGGTCCAAGCCGAGGACGAGGCTGTCTATTTCTGTGGTGGCCAGGACAGCAGCAGTGGCAGCTATTACGGTGTGTGGTGACAATGAGTAGCAGGAAGTGAGACAGAACCCAAAATCAGA